>CM047882.1:21891220-22077155 GCA_026212405.1 Petrea volubilis
AATTTCAAATAAAAATATAAATTTCGAACTTTTAATTACCATAATATATTTCCTAAAATTATAAGTGTAAATTTCGAATTTTAATAAATTAAAACCTGATTTTCGGATTTTACTTAAAGGAAAATTGTAAATGCTAGATATTAACATATTTCATGATATTTTACAAGAAAAAATCTTCTCTAATATACCATAAATAAATATAATACATGGCTCACATTTACTTAGCCTATGAATCATATCATAGCATGTACACCCAAGCCTAATTAGTCTTCCACATGGAAGAATTCATTTAAAGTATTAATATGTGGAAAGATTGTAATTATGAAGAAAATGACATAATAATTATGAAGAAATGACCTAATAATAAAATAATTACTTTCTTCATCCTATAAACAAGACCAAAAGCTTCATTTTCTTTCTTCATGCAACCGTTCACTCCACACACACCCCCCTCACACTTTCTTTATTTTCTTCCAAAATCCACTAATTTCCTATTTTTTCAAAACTACACTACACTATAACCCTCAAACAAAAGAAAAGAACAAAGGTAGAAACCTTACTTAATCATATAAGTAGAGGTTTTTCTTGAAGGATGTTCCATGAAGTCATGAAATTAGTTTCACTACTTTGTGCATTCTTAGTTAAAATTATGTGCTAGAATATGGTATTGCAAATATTATTTCATTTTATGAAATATTATATGATCATTATGTGCTTAGATGCTCATGAAAATTTACTATATTACAAGTTTAGGATAATATAGTATATTTGACATTATGTTCATTTTATTTGGAAAATTTAATATGTTTTTAGGAAAAGTATGAGTTTTTTTGAAAAGATATGCTATTTTCACACAATTATGACTTAAAGTTACTAAACTCTATTATTTTTATATTGTACATATATATATATATCATACGTATAAAGTAATAGATACCAAATTATATTGGTTTTATATTATATATATATATTACACGTATAATTATATCATACGTAGATATATATATAGTGGCATATTGTCAAGATATATATATATATATGTATATATACTTCGTACATATACATATAATCATGTTGAGTGGTTGATATTATATAAGTATACGTATATATGATGTACGTATATATATATATATAAATATAGTTATCGGTAATTATATGGTTAATATAGATTTATGGCTTAATTAGGTGTTTAATCTAAACTGCTATTATGTTTAGTCTCTATTTTAATTATATGTTTAATCTAAATTTTTATTTTAATTATATGTTTAGTCTAAAGATATATATATATATATATGTCATACGTATATATATCAATATCCATATATTAATGTTTACTTATAGTTTTAGTCAACATATATATATAGGTATATATATATATGTATGTGATGCGATTATGTTTTGATTATATTTTGGTTTAATATTTGATGTATATACATATATATAGTTTATTAAATATTATCTTCTATTAATTTCATTTTACATGGATGATATTCTTTCTAATATGTTGGAATCATATGTTGAAATATGGAAGCAAGACTTCCAAGAATATGCTATGTGCATAAATTGTGAATGTGAAACGGGCCCGAAATATATCGGAATGGTTTGGGTGAGTTCCGCCGGGACATACCAATGGGGTAGCTGGTTGTAAGAGTTCTCACTCCCTCCATCTCCTAATCCCCCTTATATAGACGGAGTGATCTATATAAGAGAGTGGGTCGTAGGAAAAATTTGGCGTAACACCCGGGGTACGACCATTGGAGGATAAGGCAGGCGGGAGAAATGTGCTGGTTGTTATTTCGGCCGGGGGAGTCATAAGGGTCACTGTTAGGTGACGAGAAAGGTTTGAAATGAAAACCTATATTTTATGTGTAAAGTAACCATATGTGCCTATGTGCAAATCACACACACGAGCACCTTATGTGCTTAAGTAATGTTTCTACTCAACTGTATGTTGATCGTGTTCATATGATATTTTTTTTAGATGAGCTCGATACTAGCTTAAATAAAGACGAGGAGGAAGAACCATTTGAAGCCTTTTATTAGAAAGAGAGCGACGAAATTTCGCTGCGTATTTTGTAATTATTGACTTTATGTATGTTGTCAACATACCTTTGTATCCGGTGTTTTGAACTGGTTGTATTATCTTGACATTTTGTCTTATATTTAAGCATGTTTTCTATTACTTGCTTTTGAATGTAAATTTTTAACAAACTTGGTTGCCGGGGTCGTTATAGAACAGGTTAACTTTGTAGGAGCAAACATGTATGGAAGCGTGTAGGGGAGACATACCAAATCTACCCACCCTAACAAGAGAAGGTGAGATCATTGGAAACAAAGATGGACAAATTCATTGATGTCTTGGGGGTTAAGATGGCTTCACAGGAGGAGAGCTTGAAAAGGATCGAAGGGAAGTTAACCAATAGAATTCAAGGGAAGCCAATAACCACTCTACATCCATTCACAATTTGGAGGTTCAAATGGGCCAATTGGCCAATGCATTGACCAATAGAATTCAAGGAAATCTTCCGAGCAACACAAAAGTTAACCCTAAAGAGCAATGCAATGCAATGCAATCAATCTAAGGAGTGGGACGGAGTTGGAGGCATCGAGAGGGTCAAACGTTGAAAGCAAGAACAAGGAAGACGTTAAAGAACATGATGATGCAAAGGGCAGTGGAAAACAAGAAGGGGGGAAGAAGATTGATCGAGCTCCATCGGTGCCAAAGGCAAACCCCTGTGAGACTAAGGTGCCATTTCCACAACGCTTCAGGCAAGCTCAGCAGGAACACCAAAGGAAGCAGTTCCTTGATATTTTCAAGAAACTACACATCAATATCCCATTTGCTGAGGCATTGGCGAACATGCAACATTACAACAAATTCTTGAAGGAGATCTTCGCGAATAAGAAAAAGTTGGAGGAATACCATACCGTGGCATTGACGAAGGAGTGTAGTAGCACCATCTCTCAAAAGCTGCCAATGAAATTAAAAGATCCAGGGACTTTTACTATCCCTTGAGCGATTGGCAAGTTTGAGTTTTCTGATTGTTTATGTGATTTAGGTTTTGGTGTTAATTTGATGCCACTTTCTGTTTTCAGGCAATTGGGAGTTGGAGATTTATCCCCTACTATCGTTTCCTTGCAACATGTTGACCGATCACTCAAAAGGCCTATAGGGGTTGTAGAGGACGTGTTGGTGAAAGCTGGGAAGTTCATTTTCCTCGTTGATTTTATGGTGCTCGACTTTGAGGATGACAAAGATGTGGCTTTGATCTTAGGGAGACCTTTCATGAACATTGAAAGAGCACTAGTATATGTCAACGCAGCAAAATTGACTCTCAGGCTGGGGGATGAGAGTATCGACTTTGACGTGTTCAAAGAGGTTAAATTCCATATTGAGGATAGATGCAACTGATGATCGTGTGCGAGAGGTGATAGAGAAAACTAAGAGTGACGAGGAGGCAGAGAATTTAGAGAGTGAGAAGGATGAGGGGAAAAATGAACAGGTGTTTGAACACTTGCCAAAACCTTGAGCTTTACACTACCATTAGGCATTCAGGCCCCTAAGTAGAGGTTAAGCCATTTCTATGACATCCAGAATATGCTTTTTAGGGGGAAAATGAAGCCGTACAAATCATTTTAGGCCCTCCCTTGACTAGGGAGTAAAAATGGAGAATTGTGAGGCTAATCAAGGGTAGAATCAAAACAATGGGGCATCAAACTCCTAACATCAAGAGTATTAGGCTCTCCATAGGCATCCATGAAATATTGATGGAAGATGGTGAAAAGCCGAGAAGAGCAACAAAAAAGTGGTACGATGCCCAAATCATGAGAAAGAAGTCCCACAAGGGACAACAGGGGGAACATTTCATGGTGAATGGGCAGTGTTTGAAGGATTACTTGGAAGCAGATGTGGACTAAGCAGGGTCGACATCATACGCTGATCTCCTTCACTAAAAACACTAAAAGGAGTCGAGCTAAAAGACTATAAACAAACGCTTTTTGGGAGGCAACCCAAAATTTTATGCGTTTATGTTTTCCTTTTCATTTTTATTTAGTTACTCTTTTATTTTGTATTTTTGGGATAGCTTACTTGAGATTTTGATGTGATTTTTGTTTGCATTTTATTGTGCAAGAGGATTTTTAGGTCTGGACATTTATGTACATACGTGAAAAATTTTGCCTAAGTACACGGCATTAGCACATTGAAAAAAAAGTAAGGGAGAAAGTGCTGCATAAATGGGGACATACCCAAAGATTTTTGGGTATTAACACAAAAAGAAAAAGGAGGGGGGCTGTAAATTTTTGTACATACCTGAAGATTTTTGGGTATTTACATAAATGCGAAAAAAAAGAGTTAGTTTGAAATCCCGTTTCCCCTCTCTCCCTTTTTTTCTCTTTTTTTCTCCTAAACCCTGATCCCTCTCTCTTTCTCCCTCAATTATCTACCTCTCTCTTCCCCCGAAACCCTATTTTTTTCCCCCTTTTCCATCCACAACACCCAGTTTAGTACCACCACTGGAGGAGGAAAAGGACGAGAAGGAATTTTATGACGCCATCTAATCTTAGGTGTTTTCTATCCTTTTCTTTGCTTTTTGTGTTTTTTTTTGTTTGCATTTGTTTTTGTTGTTTAGGTAGTTTTAGTTACAATCTTTTGTGTTGTTGCACTTGTCTGTGCTTACGTTCGTACTTTGGGGACAAAGTACCCTCTAAGTTCGGGGGGATTTTGAATTGCCTAGAATAATCCATATGAGGATAATCTTTAGCGATGAGTTGTGGAACTTGAACGAGAACAGTATATCGGTTGGAAACCAGGACGACCAAATGAAAAAAGTTCAATTTTGTTAACAATGGCTTATTGATGGTTTTTAGGAATTTGTTTTGGGTTGTTTTGTTTTGTGTCGTTTTGGAATGCATGTGCTTTGTTGAAATTTCTTATTCTATGATGATTTTATGCTTTTAAATGCTATGTTTGGAATGATGAGCATGCATGAAGCATTTTGTGTGCACTTGAAAATTGATTGTTGTTGTTTTGCTATCCCCTAATCACTTTGAGCACATGGTTGGAGCAATGATTGCTAAATAATTTAGGGAAAATTTATATTTTTGTGAGAAGTTTTCGCGTGTGCTTTAATGCATTAGGATACTAGAATTGATTTGATTTCTTGTCGAGGCAAATCCTAAACTATGTTAAATTAGAGAGATGACTTAGGTCATTTTTGTAAATGTTTGAGCCATAATTTTCTATTTGTTGTTAAACATAGCCCTTGGGTCCTTCTTGAGCCTACATTGTACTTAGTTCTCTTGATAGCCACATTACAAGTCCAAAAGCACAATGTCTACATATCTTAATCCTTTATATGCACCATACTTGAATTGTGATAATTGTTGGAGTTATGTGGCGGAAATGTGGAATTTTGAGGGGATTAAGTAGAGGGTTGTATGTTTTACTTGAGTTCGGGATATACTAGCTCATTTTTAAAAAAATGTGAAAAAAAGAAGAAAAAAAAGTTGAAAAAAATGTTGAGACAAAAAAAAGAAAGAGCGAGCTAGCACTCTTAAACACATAATGACAAGAAAACAAAATATATTGAAAGTGATGGTTTTTGAATAAGTTTGGGGGGAATGAAAGCATGAATAATGCTCCGAGGAAAAAAAAAACTCAAACTTCTCCAATTTAAGTAACTTGGGTGCATGAGCCAGTTACTCTTCTATATTTTCCTACCCTTCACCCAAGCCCTACATTAAAAGCTTAATTAAGTCCTATCGATCCCCGGTTTATCATTGTCTACATTAGTGGAGATAAGAATGAAAAATCGACTCATGGAGTCCACTTTTTGCACGTATCGTATGAATATAAATTGATCCGGATTGTTGGTGATTGTTGCTCTTGATCATATCACACACGATAATACAGGGGATACTTGATAATGATACTTGTTTGTAGAGTGTACATGAAATTTTGATTGTTTGCATATTGAACAAATGACACAGTGACTAATAGTTTATGAGAAACAAAATGGAGTTTTGCTTTGGGGTACGTGGTGTTCCAAGAATGCGTTTCGATTGTGTCGGTTTCCCTGTGTTGAAAATTTTGAGTTGCCTGAGGGAGAGCAACATTTAAGTTTGGGGGAGTTGATAAGTCCATAATTATATTTTATTTTTATGTTTATTTTGTCGGACTTATCATGTATTTTTCTCATTTTGGGCCTTATTATGCTTAAGTTTGAGTTAAATCATTGTTTTGTAGGTAAGAAGGGAAAAAAGACCATAAAGGGCATGAAAAGTGGAATCAGAAGTTGTGTATTCACGCAAACTATTTCGAGTGACAACCCAATGCAAGTAATTAAGAGGAAAAATAGGCTTTAAAAATACATATGTACGCAAGAAATTTTGAGTACTTACCCAAGGCCAACTATTTTGAAGAAAAACGAACTTGTAAATTTGCGTATGTATGCAAAATATTTTACGTACATACGCAACACCTGCGATAGCAATTATCAACCTTCGTTATTTGACTAAGGTGTTGATTTGGAAAGATATGCTAGGCGTTTCTCTACCACTTTTGAGTCCAGATTCAAGCCAAAACCAAGGGGGAGACATTTTTTTTTAGATCTAGATAGATTAGAACTCTTGGAATTTTTTTTGGATCATCTTTTTTTTCTTTGGTTCGATTGTTTTTATTGGGGATTTTGAGAAGACTAAGATTTGGAGAAGGAAGAAACCAAGAGGTAAAGGAAGAACAACCGAACGAGAAAAGTTTTCATCTGAAATTTCCACCAAATAAGTTTATTTCCTCTCCTTTTACGGATTCTTTTCCGGATTTTGTTCTTGTTTTTAGTTTCATTATGAACTAGTTCAATTACTAAGTGTAAGGATGGTGTAGTTCTTCTATTTCTCTTCCATGAAAATCCGATGATTTTGAATCTATTTTGGTATGGTTTTTTTGTGTGAATCTCCCCTAATTCACAAATTTGAGAATTGTTAATGAGGTCGAGAGACGATTCACGATTCTAGCTCTAATTAGACGAGATCAATTGGTGTTAAAGATGCATGAGAATGAATTTAATATTGATTGAGCCTTAAGGCAGTGATTAAAATTTATACAAATATTTTCTAAAGATTGGATTAATTGAATGAGAATTGGTTAGTCTTAGGCTGAGAAAGAATTGTATGAATTAATTCCACAATGCTCGAGAGAGATTGTGGATAGATTTGTTCCTGCCTTCACACAACCATGAAAACTATTCAACTTAGGGATTGGATTGAAATAGGGAATTAGGTGAATGAAACCACCTTGCACTTATATTACTCACATTGGTTGTTTGTTACTATTGTTATTCGTGAGCTATTTTTAATTTGAAATTAGCGTTTATTTAGGACAAAAAAAACAAACCCACTCCAAATTTGATCATTTAGCAAAATAACACCGAGTCATTTTCACAGGCCAAATCACAATCCCTGTGGGATTCGACACTCTACTCATTTTGTATTACTTGGACGACTGCGTGCACTTGCGTAGCTCCCAACAAAGCTCCTAGGTCACAAAAGGCTATGGGACTTGGCCTTGCACAGAAATTGAGATCATGAAACAAGTCTCTAACGCTTGATCTAAATCACTCCAATTCAAAGAGTCTAACAAATATCTAGGGCATTAACATGACTCGGATTAAGACTTGTACTTATGACATATCTCAAATGGGAGGATGTCTTGTTTCATAGACATCAAATGTATAGACATTCATATGAATAAGTAAGTGCTCATTAGAGAATGAGTTCACTTAGGATCCCACCGAAAAACACCTAAATGGGAGCACTAGTTTCACATCGAATTAGGATTGTTTCTCAGCTTATGAAGTGCATTAATTAGTCCTTAGATTTGAGTCTCCATAGTAATCTCGGACATGTGCATTTATACTTTGATATAGATGCCAATCTTGTAGGGGGTCTTAAGGCGCCTATGTTGGCTATTAATCTCCCATGTATGAAGGTTTGTAAAAGTTAATAAAGAATTCATTTACTCACCTTGTAGAGTGAGTGAATCTCCTATGTGTTCTATTTTAACTAGTCTACAGAAATCCGTGGCCATGGTAGAGACAACGATTTGAAATGAGTTTTCTAGATCGATTGTCGAAAAGACTAATTGAGAAGAACCATAGAATTGAGGTTAAAAGGATTTTTGATAAAATCTCATATCCTAAACCTCAATTGGGAGATTATATAATGGAACGAATGTATTTACAGGGTGATCATAAGCAGACAGGTTCACTACAGGAAAAAAGGCAAATTTCGGGGGGAAAATCCGGCGGAATTTCCGCCGGAAAATGCTAAAACCGGCGGAATCATGTCCGCCGGAAAAAATGGCCCCGGAATGGCATTTTCCGCCGGATCGAAATTCCGGTGGAAATTTCCAGTGAAAAATCGGGGGAATATTCCCCCGGACGGAATCCGGCGGAATATTCGGCTAGATTCCGTCCGGGGGAATATTCCCCCGGTTTTTCGCTGGACGCTGCTGCACTGCCTGGATCGCCGCCGCCCCGACCCGGCCGCACCGCTGCACCGCCTCGGCTCGTACCCGCTGCCGCACCGCTGCACCGCCCCCAAGACACGCGCCGCCACCGCCACTGGAATAGTATCCTAAAATATTCAAATATTTGCAACTGCAAGCCCCGACCCGGCCACACCACTGCACCGCCTCGGCCCGTACCCGCTGCCGCACCGCTGCATCGCCCCCAAGACACGCGCCACCGCCGCCGCTGCTACTGGAATATTATCCCAAAATATTCAAATATTTGGAACTGCAAGGATTTGAACTTGTGACCTTATGGTTGAATGACAAGCACTCCACCACCAGGCTATCCCTTGAAGTTGTGATAAGTTTTGTTTTGCTTTATACATATTATATATTTGTTTCATTTTTCTTATTTTAATTATAATTAAAATATAGTATAAATAATAATAGTTAAAAGATAGCATTAATACTATATAAAAATAAGTATTATATATATACTATATAAACATATATGTATACTATATAAATATTTGTATACCTATAAATATATTATATGTAATTAAAGATAGTATAATAATTATATGGTATACTAATTACATGTGTCTTATCCCAATCAACAATATATACATTTATTATATATGGAGAGTGATGAAGCAAATTTTAATATGAATCTGATCTAAAACAAATTTGACATTGAATATATTTAAATCATTATATTCTTATAAATCAAATTCGATTATGAATATTCATAATACAAAATAAATGAATTGAATGTGCATTTATGTAATTTGATTTATCCACAATCAAATCCTAGTTAAAATTAAAAAAATATTGTTACATATATATAATATTAATAAAATCTCTTAAATAGATAGTAACATTTAGTATTTATTAACTGATGCTCTAGTTGTTATTTTTCGAAGTATTTCATTTAATAAAAGATATACATATATTTTTCAGAATACTCTAACATATTCATATATTTTTCCTGATTTTAGTTTTGAATGAAACATTATATTTAATGACTAAATATCTTTTTATAAATTTGCGATTACTTTATAAATTGCCTTTATAGTTATCTAGTAGTATAAAACTCTTTATAAAATTATTTTATGTCAAGTTAATTATAGTCATGGTTATAAAACCCCAATATCTCTTGTTAATTATAAAAGTTATTCTCTTCATAATTGTTTTAGTACGTAAAAAAGTTATCGAGATGAAAAATATTATTTTAATAAAAGATTATTTATTATTGTTCTTGCTGTTATTTTTGTTTTTGTTAAAATATTGGTTTACTTTAGCAAAGATCACTCTTAACACAAGTTAATAATTCAAACCTTGCGAAAAAATGTGATGTAAGAACTCCGTTTTGAAATTTATCAAACCTTAATAATTACATAAATACTTTAGATAAAATTGTAGTGCGTTATTCTTTTATATAGCTTTAGTTTTAAAATAAAAATTTTGAAGTGCATTTTTTATACATAATTATTTAATTGCATAAATTTAGTTATCTTAATATTCAAAATTATTGCTTTTTGAGAGTTATTTTATACATTCTCCCAAAATCTTCCTCACTTAATTTAGAAATCAATAAGTTGACAAGAGAATTTTAAAAAAAATTAAAACAAATTTAAAAAAACTTTTAAAAAATCCAGGAGAAATTTTCCCCCGGATTCCCCCCGGATTTTAATTAAAAAAAATTCAAAAAAAACTGGGGGAAATTTTCCCCCGGATTTCCCCCGATTTTTAACTAAAACAAAATTAAAAAACAAATCCGGGGGAAATTTTCCCCCGGATTTCCCCTGAATTTTAATTAAAAAAAAATTTTAAAAAATCGGGGGAAATTTTCCCCGGATTTCCCCCGGTTTTAATTAAAAAAATAAAAAAAAATCGTGAAAAATTTTTCCCCGGATTTCCCCCGACTTTTAATTAAAAAAATTCAAAAAACAACCACGGGAAATTTTCCCCTAGTTTTTAATTAAAAAAATTCAAAAAAAAAAAACAGGGGAAATTCTGCCGAAATTTCCCTAGTTTGACTCTGGCGGAATATTCCCCTAGAATAGTTCTGCCGGAATCCAGCGTTTTTTCTGTAGTGGTTCACGCATTACACTTTAACTATTGACTATGAGTCGTGGTCTTGTTGTTTGACATCGACCATGATAGATGGGTACTATTAGATTAGAAAGAGTTCTAATTCAAAAATGATTAACTAAATGAGTTTGACTCATCGGTTGTTGAATTCATCATCTAAAATATCGCAACGAATTGCGAGCCCATTTCTAATCGATTAGTAAACCTAAGGTGTCACATACAAATAAATGGATAAACTCTTAAATATATATGAAACATTTAATTGGATTAGATCAAAGTATTGATTTAATCGATTGGCATAGAATATATTCGATTGATTAAGTTAATTAGTTAATTGATAAATTTAATTGAATCGATATGTTGATTTAATTAAATTAAATTAACGAGTTAATTTTATTGTGCTTGACGGCCCAATCCATTAATTAATTAAGTCTTAATTGATCAATATAATATATTAAATTAATTGATGGGCTCAATTAAATTAAATAGTTCATTTATTTGAATAAAGTTAAAGTGTTAATTTAATTGGCCCTTAAGGCCCAAGCCCATTGAATGATTTGGTGAATTAATTCAATTTAGTGAAATTGATGGAGAAATCAATTAATTGAGAATTAATTGATTAAATAAATTAAATAGAGGTTTAATCAATTTAGGATTACAAGAATATAATTCTTATCAAAGTAAGAAATCAAGAGGGAATCTATTTCTAAAGTGTTGGGAATAGATTAAAAGAGTTTTATATATACATATATATAGATAAATATATATATATATATGTGGGTATATATATATATAATGTATATATATAACAATAGAGATATAATATTACAATATATATATATCATATGTGGACGGCTATAAAAGAAAATGAGAGATTAATATTTTTGGTCAAGGCATATAATGACATGCTCGACAAACTACATCAACATATATGCAATCTTTTCTTTTAAACACTGTTGAGAAACCAAGAAAAGCTCATCATGTTTTTCTTAGTTGTTTCCAGCCGTGGCCACCATAAGGAAAGAAGGATCATCCCGTGCTTTTGATAACATAAGAAAAGTGTTGTCTGACATTTTTCATTCCCTCTTGTTCTACTCATGTATTTTGATTCTTGATCAATTTATGATCATAGGATTAAGATACAGTTAGAAAATAAATCCACCCTTCTCAATTTATTCCTAAAGGAGTTTAGGAATTATTCTAAAAGTTAGAATGTATGTGGTTTCATGTACACCTATAAGGCTTTCGATTCGATTCCAACATAAAATTGAGAACCCAAGGAGATCCGTTTATGTGGACTATCGTTAGACGGAGAATGCTTGAGCTCCTATTCGTGTGTATATGTTAGTGTTTGTGGATGATATCAAGTCAGGACTCGAAGGATGATTCATATTTGAATACGATAATTCCCTATGTTAAACGAAAGGCTTATAAGGTATAATTTCATTTGAACTTCAATAAACATGTTTGTTATTTGCATAAAATCCACATCTCAATAGCAACAGGATGCATTTATTCATAGTAGTTCTATGTTAAATTTTTATATTTTCGTTGTATAAGCATCCCAGAGCCTATGAAACTAACAATTTTGTTATGATAAATCACTTTTTGGTAACGGACAAATATTAATGGTGGCAAACTGTCTACTTCATTACCAAGAGTTGAAATATGGTAACAAATAAATATTTTCATACCATAAACTATTATTTATAACTAATTTTGTTATCTAGAGTGCAATTTTGCTGTAGTGTGATGGTGTTGCATGGGTTCGTCGGTCAAACAATTAGTAGCAATGGTGGCAACGTGCACAGTGGCGATGAGCCTTTGGTGGAAACAATTTTGGGAAAGCTTGGCGATTACAGGCGAATTAGGAAAAGAAAGGCAGCGGGGTCATGTTAGGGTTTAGTGTAGTTTTCCTTCAATTAAATCCAAATGTTGGAGATTTTATCAAATTCATTTAGGGGTTCGATAGAGCTCACAGAGGTGCATCTCCTGGTGTAGCAGGTCTTCGATCTGACAACAGTGGCGGTCTAGTGATTGCTCCATGGTGGCGGCGGAGACCGATGAGTTTTGGATAATATAATCTTCTCGGCCTGCTGATTCCAATTTTGTAAGTATTGAGCCTATTTCACAAATGATTAATATATTTTTTCTTTAATTAGTGATGAATTGGATTGTGGTTGATAGTTAGAGTGAGTTTCAAATCAAATATGTAAGCAAAGGGTTCATGAGTTGTGGATTAATTAGGTATGTACGTGTTTTAGTTGAGATTTTGTTTTACGGATTGGTGCTTGAAATTCGGACCTAGACATGGAATTAATTGCCCATGCATGGAGCCGAATACAATTGATTATGCATATTGAGCCATTGAAATGTGCATGAACCTAAAGAACTTGTTTAGTAACAGTTTCGTGAAGTATATTGATGGACATTAGATAATGTGATCTTCGCTTTACTTTATATGTTAATGCATGAATTGTGGTTGTCTTGGCGAAAATTGACCACTATGCATGTACCTGGTCATTAGTTGAATGTGTTTGAGCACAATGACATAAGGATCAAGATAAGGACATTAGGTTATTTTAGCCTAGCTAATGAAGATTGAAGCTTGATGTGGTGTTATAATGGATCATAAATTGTACTCGGTCAAGTTGTGTTAATTACATTGAGAAATTAGCTTGTAACAGATTGAAAGACTAGCATAGAGGCAAGAGTAAGTCTATTTTATAAGTACCAACAATGTATCACACTGCTTAGCTAACTAGTTTTTCCTATAACTGTAGGTAAACTCATGTAGCAAGGCGCTGATAAGTAATCATTGCAGAATGAGGTAAGTTCGATCAGGCGAGGGTTTTATCCCTTTTCTTTGTTGGGAAGTGGAACTACAGTACTTTCTGTTGTAAGAACTTGAACATGAATCCTATCATATCTTATTGGTTTGAACTATTCGGGGCTTGCCGTCCACTGCAAGTTGTTTGAATTTGTGATTGATTTCTTATAACGACTTAGCTCGATTTCAATCTATGATCGTTGTTCTTATATTCTACTATTTGGGGCTTGTTGCCCATTATATGGCATCCTCAACTCCTGTTCAATCCTTCTTGTGAACTACACTATTCAAGGCTTGTAGCCCATTGTAACCTACTCTGAATTGTGATTATTCCTTTGTACTATTGCTATTTGTAATGATTTGGGATTACTGTTATTGTATTATGTTAATTGGACTCACCGTCCTTTTCTATCGTGAATGTTCATGACCTACTGTACTGCATTGTTTCTTGATTCGTTCTGCCTCTTTACTATACTGGAGGAATTGAAATGTATTATACTGCCTCTATCTATTTCTTTGTACTGCCTGTTCACTGACATTTATTCATCTTGATCGCTGCCTGAAGAGATTGGCTTCTATCTTTCTTAAACTACTTGTCAAATGTTATTGCGTACTTAATTATTTGTTTGATAAGCTATTTTCTGACTTTCGTTTGTTTAAGAACTGTCGTTATCCGTTCTGATCATTATTCAAAGGGATTGTTTGCCAACACCTTTGAACTACCTTTTAAATGACGTTGCTTACTCGACCACTTATTCAGACGCCTAATTTCCATCTTTGTTTGTACTGATCGATCATTACTAGTCCATCTCCAAAAGAATTGTTCTATATTCTTATGATATTCATGTCTAGTATGGAATTTCTTATGTACATGCATGTAATACCATTCTTTTATTAGTGATACACTATTTAACTTATTTCGTGCACCTCACTGAGTCACTAGGGCTCACCCTCTTATTCTATTTGGCTTATTTTGCTTCTCAGAGTTATAGAAAGAGAGCTAGTGGACTTCGACAATAGGTAAAGACTTGAGGGAAGACATTTAGAGATGGTAACAATTTATTAGTCTAATTTCCTATGATAAAGTTGTTGTCCATATTTTGGATAATTATAGTGTAATTATTGTTATTATCGTTTAGAATTCATATGTATATACATGTGGGCCCATGGCTATGATTTGAATTGAAATGTTTTAGGTGTTTTACAGTTTAAGTTGTAAATAAATGCATATTTTGTGATCTTCAGGTCCATATGGGTATTGTTCTAAGTTGTGTACTATAGGACTACATTGTACAAGGGATTTCTTTTGGGGTTCTCAAGTGCTTATATGTATTTTGGTGTGTCATAATTTATAGGTTTGAATGCTTTTGGTTGCGTTATTCAGATTTTAGATTGATCATGTTTGTTTGCCGGTTTAGCGATTGGCCTGAGGTGAGCCGCTCTTTATTGGGATGCTACAGTGATTGAGGCGAAACCTTACCTATCGACAATTTGATTGGCTCCTCGGTCCGTTGTCCCGTGTCCATGATAGGGAAAGCAAGGAGGTCAACTCAATCGATTTCCCTTCTAGGGGAGAGGTCCCTTGCGTGCTCGAAACAAGGTTTTGGGTTGCATAGTCGATTGCGGAGGTGGCATGTGGTAGATCAATATTATGCCATGTCCATACTAAAATTATATTTTTAATGATTTATAAATTTATTAAATTTATCTCTCTAATTAGTTAAAAAGTTATTCCCTCTTTAATAATTTCAAAACATTCTAATCCTTAATCATAATTTTCCCTAAAAAAAAGCTAAAGAAATTATATGAGAAATCAATAAATTAATTTTATTCCTTAAAACCATTCTTTATTCATTAGTTATAACTTATTTTAGCTTGTAAGAACTCTTTAGTATTTTATTTCAAATCAGGCCCACATATTATCTATTAGTCTAAACAAAAGATAAATTACACAGTCGGTATTTGATAAACCTTCTTTGTTGGATTGACAACTCTAGTTGTTACCCTTTTACTTCTGTAACCGTACACTTGCAAAAAGATGTTGCAGTAAATATATTATTGCATAAGGCAAAGTGCTAAAAACACATGTTGAAATGAATTTGACTATGATACTCATAAAAAGTAAGATCGATTATTAATATATTTGGTTAGTGAATTTTCTTTTTTTAAAAGTATTATAATTATTGATGTGGGTTGATTTTTAGTAAGGAAAGTGAACCGACTGGAACTTGGGTCGGCTAGGCTATTTTCGAGTGATGAGATGGATTGTTGGGGAATTCTTGCAATAGAGGAAAGCAATGTGAGCTAGTCGAAGATGGCTTTGGCAAAAACCCTTTGACACTTAAGTCATATTCGATGGTGTAGAGAATTGATCAAGAATAATAAATAGCATGGTTGTGTAATTAATAAAGACTTACATTTCTCAATAAGCGAGGGGTATTTATAATAAAAGGATTTTAGCTTAGAAGTCCTCCAAGCGACCAGCAATTTTCCTAAGGGTTAATTACAACTTGCACCCCTGAACTTGTTCCGTTATAACATTTACACCCCTCAACTTCTAATGTAACAAATTCAGCCCCTCAACTTTGAAAAATAAGGGGTGAATTGTTACGTTAAAAGTGAATTCAAGGAGTTGAATTGTTACATTAGAAGTTAAGGGGTGTAAAATGTTATATGGGAACAAGTTCATGTGTGCAAGTTGTAATTAACCTTTCCCTAATTGGTCCCTAAACTTATTAGGCCATCATGGGATAACATGGCTCGACCCATAAGCCTAGGGACCAGCCATGACGTCCTTAGGTTGGTCATATTAAGGGGGCATGGGGTTAGATGACCCAACATGATTCACTTGGCATCATATTTAATACAAGTAAGGACTGATATGGCTTGCATTAAATGAGCTAAGTATCGGGTCATGTCAAGAGGCAGTTCATCAAGGGCGTAATCCGATGTGCTTCCATGCCCCAAAGACTTGGGTGTGATTAGAAGGTTCCCCGTCATTCCTGATAGACCATACTTCGATCGTGGAGGACACGATTGTCCTCGGGTTCAGCTTGTAGGCTCAGATTCAATTGAGATTTGGGCACATGGTAGATTGATATTTTGCCACGTCAATTATATACATTTTTATGTTTTTCATATATCTATTTAGGGAATGTATATTGATGAAAAATATATGTATATTATATATTCACTCAAATATGAAACACAATTCATAGATTGAAAAAGTAGTGCGGTGTGTCTATATATATATATAATCTACTAACGCCAATTTATATTTTTTCAATAATTTATGCGTATAGCACAAGAGATAAGGGATAGCAACGGGGCATGTGGGGCAGGCTAAGTTGGACCTATTAGAGACTATATATATTTTAAAAGGAATTTACAAATTAATTTTTAAGAAAATTTATATTATCATAATATTCTAAACATGATAAAGATAATAGTATTAATAAAGTATTATTTATTTCAAATACGTATGAGCATATTTTAAGTTTTGAAATGTTGAATATCATTGGCACATATTTATTTAAACATTTTGAAATCAGAACTGACTTATTAATATTATACAATTATTTTTATATACAATATGATGTTGAGTCTTTTTGGTCAACAACATGGCAGAGTTTGATACGCTCCGGATAATATGTTGGTTGCCCACCTATCAAAGAGGGAAGAACACACCTAAGACTAACCAGTTATGCCCCGGTGTAGGCTCTCCAATGCTTAAGTTAGCTTAAGGGTATTTGGAGAAGAAGATGAAGTAAAATGCTATTTTTGCATGTATTGTGTAAAAAAGTGTTTTATACCTTTGGAGTAGAGCCTTTTTGTAATTCATAAGAGAGAGGTCCCCTGATGTGACATCGTTGATGGGGGTTGGTTAGCAGATCTGACACATAGAGTACAAGTGGACAAGCTTTTTGTCACTTCTTAGACTTCCAAAAGGCGGCTGACCTTACCTCTCATTAATGGGCCTTAATCTTTAATTTAATGCATATCTTGAGCATTTATGGCCAAGGATTGTATTTATGAAGGGCATTAAATGTGCCTGAGGCTGATGAGATGGACCCATGTGCAGCGGGCGCGTGTTTGGTGGCAGTAGGTATAGGGCCTGTCACCTTTGCCAGCTATGATTCGTTCGTTGACAGTCAAACTTGGCGAAGGTCGTGTCAAAGACTTGTGTCCTCGACACAGCAGTATTCGAGGGCACTCATCGCCTTAAAGCCACTTGTTCCTCAGCTTCACCTGCCCTGCATAAGAGGTTTTGAGGGCACAAGGATGCCCCTCGTGGCTCATAAACCACGGACTTATTTTGGGTGAGCCTAGGGGTATCACCCCTCTCGTGACCAACACTTCGAGGCTCCCCTTTTTTCATGCGGACACACTCTCGAGGATAGTAAGTCTCTTTGAGGGTATCGAGTCTTAAACTTGTGAGTTTTTTTATCCTCTTGCCAGAACGATGATGTATATGGCTGAAGTAGTGCGTGGCAAATCATTAATCCCCCCACTCTTTAATTGACGATGACGTTAACCCCAAGAGTTATTCTTCTCTCTTGAACTACCAGGCACCCCTGTAATTTCAAATTTGAATCCCCTCTTTTTTTTAACAAGAAGTTGTGCCTTTTTGAATTCTGACGGCTCACATGCTTTTCAGGGGTACATGGCATGCGCCTGCCCTTTAATCCTTGGTGGCATTTCGTCATAATGGTAACGGTGTGTCCCCTGCTTTAATTACTGTGCCTAGAGTCTTCTCTTGAGAGGGCCTCCCATGTTGCACAATCACCGAGGCAAGTGACACCTCCCTCTTGAGGAGAGGCCCCAATCGAGAAACCCCAGTTGGCAACAACTCCCATCACCCGCGCTGCTACACAGTTAAGTACTACCCCATCTCCAGAGGCTCTCTAAAAATCGTTGCCAAGGGTGTCTATTCACAAGGGGGGAAAGAAAGGCTCTCAAAACAGGGCTGCTGAAGAAGATGCCTGCAAAGGAGGCAAGAAATAGAAGGTTGGCCCCAAGGACAAGGGAAAAAGGGCGGCCAACTTGTGCCCTTGGTGCTACGAGGTGGGGTCGAGTAACCTCGTGAACTTCCAAGGGCGCTCCTCCAACTTTCGTATCATGGGATTGGGGAGCAACGAGATGGACATGAAGATGAACCTTCAACTCCTCCGTGGACTCCAGCTCCCTTCTGATCAGCGATTGCTTCTCAAGTGCTCTGTGGCTAAGTTCGAGACCAATCTCGCAAATGCACTAATTGGGGTAAGTATTCTTTCCGTCTTGTCCTCAAATTCACCCATGTTGATGAATTTCCCCAATCCGTTACTAATTTCTAGGTGGTTGTGCTGCTTTCGCATCATTTCCTTCATTTTCTTTTGCAGGTGATTGTGCTGCTTTCGCATCATTTCCTCCGATGGGAGAGTGTTTTTCGCCAGGGAAAAAAAAGTACAGGAGGCTACTTAGGGAGGATAAGAAGAAGAGGCAGAAAGTCCCCGAGAGTCTTGCTAAACACGTCAAGGAGATCGAGGTCCTTATCGGGGAACTGGCCTTGTTGAACTACTCACTCAGTGCCTAGGTAGAGGAAAACAAAGCCCTTCTTGACTCCACCAAAAGTCACATCTCTGAACTCGAGAAGAAGTGCGAGGATTTGGACAACCAGGTCAAGAGACGGCAAAGGCTTTGAGGCTCGAGGTCATGAATGAGAAGAGAGCTATAGCTAAACCTAAGGCTTTCCACAATTACGATGAGGGCATCAAGGCAGGCCTCAAAAGGGCTGAGTGGAGCTTCCCTGGGAGTTGCAGGAAGAGGATCAAGCGTGCCTTTTCCAAATTCTTTGTGAGCTAGGAGATTGAGTGCATCTAAACGTGCTTGAGCTTCAAGGATTCTGTTGAGGCTATCGAGCTCATCCTTGACCAACTCTAGTCTCAGGGGGACCTTGACGAAGATTTTGATTAAGACTCTGTGGGGCTCCCCTACAATACCAAAAGGAGGTCGGTTGAAGAGAAGCCGCCAGGGGGTAAAGTATCTAAAGAATTTGACTTCCTTGGCCATGAATTCAACTTTTCCTTTTGCTGCCTGAATGTTTTAGTTCTCGAGAGTGCAGAGGGGGAATCTTCTGGGGAATAAGACCTTCCTCCGCCGGCTGGGCTAGATCTCGAGAGGTGGAAAGATAAGATGGCCCCAACCGAGTTCCCTCAGCAACTTCGATAGTGATGGTGGCAATAGAGAGAGCGAGGGCAAAGATCCTATTAATGTCAGTGATTAGATAGGTCTTATAGTTCCTTGTAAATCCTCTTTTGTACTGCTTGGCCTTTGAGCCCTTTATCAATAAATGCTTCTTTCTGCCATTTTTCATCTCTCTTGAATTTTTACAATTGTTAAGATTAGGCATCCTTTATTTGATATTTACATTTAAAAAATAATCATGAATATGTTTCGAGGGAATGCTCTCAATTACTTAAGCACATTTACTTAAAAGATTTTCAATCACTTAAACATTTCGAGGCATATTTAGGGCATTGTGCCACACAATTGTGCCACACCCTAATTGAGCAATTTAAAATGAAATCTCGTAATCAAAAATGTTTGAAAAAAGACTTAAGATTCATAATCTCAATTTTACAAGGTATGATCCATCCCTCCTGAAAGAAATAGCATTTTGGATACATAACATTCAGATAAATTGCAAAATTGTACAAAAAGAAGGGTACAAAAAACTTATCCCGTTTTACACCTAAAATTTTCTAAGGTGGGAAGTATTCCATGGTCTAGGCAATTCCCTTCCTTCCATTTCTTCGAACCGGTATGCATTGTTTTTGATACCCTTACAACTATGTCAGGCTCGTCCCTATTTGGATCTAATTTTCCCACCTGTCTCGATACTTCAACCTTCTTCAGGACTAAGTCCCCCAATTGAAAGTTCCTGGGGCACACACCTTTGTTGTAGGCTCAGGCTATACAGTCTCGGTACTTCTACATTCTTGACCAGGCTTCCTTTCGTCTTTCCTTAAGTAGATTCAACTCCACGGCTCGATTCTCATCACTTCTGGACTTGATGAAATGGGCAAACCTGGCAATGTTGTGCAAGATTTTAGCTAGTTTTACCGCTTCAGTTCCATATATGAGGGCATATGTGGACTCAGCTGTCATCGTTTGAGGGGTTGTGCGATAATAAAGTCTTAAAGTTTTGCAAAATGATCCTGTCAGTCACCTTGGCTTGACTGTTGGCTTGAGGGTTTCCCACTGAGGCAAACCGTTGTTCAATGTCGTGGCTCTAGCAGCACTCCATGGTGTTCTAACTTTGAAACTGAGTGCTGTTGTTTGAGATCAATACTTGAGGGACCCCAAATATGTAGATGATGTTCTTCCATTATGGCACAATAAAAGCCAATAACATGAGTCCTTTAACATAAGTCCTAATCACATGAGTCCTTTAACATTGTGGCATAATAAAAGCCATTCCCCATGATTTTCTGATCGAGGGACCTCCCACCTATGTGGTTGTTGCAGCTTCCCTCATGGACCAACTGTTGCACTTCTTTGGCCTCAGAGGTAACAAGGCACTTGGGCGGAGGTCCAAGGAAAAACTTGTGGAATATTCTTCCTTCTTCCTCTAGGGCATACCTCGAATACTGCTTCCTTAATATCCGCCTATGCACCGGGTCTGAGGGCCCCCCTCTCCCCTCAAAGGCACAGATCTCATCCAATCAGCTTGGTTTGAGGGGTTGGATAGAAAGGGTGTTGGCATCTCCTTTCTAAATCGAGGGAGTATTATAAATCTGAAAGTTAATGGTGCGATCTCTAGTTCCCCTTAGAGCACTCGCAAACTTGGAGAGCGCATCAACTCATTCATTTTCTTCCCTTGGCACTTGTTCCAAGCTAAACATTCTACAATTCTTTTTCAATATGTTGACATGATCGAGGTATTTCGTCATGGTAGTATCCCTTGCTTCATAAATTCTCGCAATTTGATTGGACACCAATTGGGAATCAGTAAAAGCTCTCAAATGGTGAACTCCTTCTAAAATAGCGAGCTCAAGGCCCACCATGAGAGCTTCATACTCAGCCTCATTGTTCGTGACTAGGAAACTAAGCCTGATGGTGAAATCCACTTCATCACCTTCAGGGCTTCGCAAAGAATTTCTGATTCCCGTCCCTTGGGTAGTAGATATGCCATCTACATGTAGCATCCATGGGGTTGTAGTGGGTTGGTCTTCTTCAAGTAGCCCTACCATCTCAAGAAAAGAAATCTGCTAATACTTATGCTTGGATGGCAGTTCTCAAGTAGATGGATCGCCTGCTTGATCAATCTGCCTAATGTATCATGTTTAAAGAGGACTTGCTGGAGAGGTTGATCTGTAAGCACTGCAATCAACTGTGACTGGAAATATTACCTCAATTTTCTCATAGAGTGCATGAGGGCCTGAGCAAATTTCTCAATTTTGAGGTAATTTTTCTTCGCCCCTTGTAAAATTTTGCTGAAATAGTACACGGGGTGGTTACAATTACTGAGTTGATTGCCTCGGGACACACCACCATGTATAAGTATGGCTTTTCTCCATAGTTAGGTTTGGTGAACAACAGGGAGTTCGATAAATACTCCTTAAGCTCTTGCAGAGCTTGTTCACACTCGGGAGTCCATCTGAACTCCAAAACGTTCCTCAGTTTCTTGAAAAAATGGAGATTTCTGTCTGCTAACCACAAAAAAAATCTGTTGAGAGAAACAATCTGGTCGCACAACTCTGAGATATCTTTTAGTGACTTAGGTGTCCCTACCTTCTGTAGAGCCTCGATTTTCTCTGGGTTAGCCTCAATCCCCCTCTCACTAACCATATATCCTAGGAATTTTCCCCTCAAACTCCAAATGTGCATTTTGAGGCATTGAGCTTAAAATCAAATTTCCTTAGCATCTGAAAGACCTTTTTTAAGTGCTCTAGGTAGTCCTTCTCTTCGGTAATCTTAACGATGATGTCGTCCATGTAAACGTCAACAACATGCATAATTAACTCTTTGAAAATGAGGTTCACTAACCTATGGTATGTTACCCCCGCATTCTTGAGGCTGAAATGCATGACAAGGAAATAATAAACTCCCATTTCTACTACAAACGAGGTCTTGGGCTGGTCCTCTAGGGCCATTGATATCTTGTAATATCCCTGATAGGAGTCCATCATGCTAATCATTTTGCAACTTGTCATTGAATCAATCAACTAGTCAATTCGAAGGAGTGGGTACAGATCCTTCGGGCAAGCCTTGTTGAGGTCTGTGAAGTTGTCGCACATCCTCCATTTATTCTACCCCTCCTTATGCCGGGAAAGTATGAGGGTTGCCGGGAAAACACGTCTTGATTCTCCTGGAGAAATTAAATGAGCATCATTTCCTTTGCCTTCTCCATCTTCAAACCAATCTTGGTGGTCTTCTCTAGGTTCCCCAATTCTGGCTCGATAGTTGTGGACTCTCCAGTGGGTTTAACGCTATTGTCCTCAAGCTTCCTGCATTTTGAGGACGTTTTTATTGGCTAGTCAGAGTCACTATCAGACCCTACTTCGAAGGACTTTGTCTTTTCAAACCTAGGCTTCATTTCTAGAGATATAGAATAATAGGTCCATGTGTCGATGATGTCACATTGGAGCTGCCCCACTCCAGCGTCAGTTGAAAACTTCATCTTGAGGTGGTAGGTTGACACCACCGCACGGAACGCATTAAGCGCAGGGCGCCCTAAGATCGTGTTATAGGCAAAGAGGGCATCAACCACCAGATAATTGACCATCAGAGTTTTCCTCACTGGTTCTCTTCCGAAGGATGTTTGTAGCTTGATTTGACCAAGGGGGTGATTTGAGATCCCCCAAAGCCAATCAGCAGTGTCTGCACTGATTCCAAGTTTATCTTCTTTAAAGTAGAATAGAAGAGGACATTAGCCGAGCTACCATTGTCGATCAATGTCTTTGTGATGGAAAAATTGGCCACATCCACCATCACCACCATCAGAAAATATGGCTGCTCGGTTAGCCCCTCTGGGTTTTGAATTGGAACCTTATCACTCTTTTTGAATTCTATGGCACATCCCTCAATTACATAGATCAGTTGGGGTCCATTAGGGTCTTCAAGGGCAAATCGGTCATACCGGAGCTTCCTGCCCACTGTTTATCTCAAGGACTTGGTATCCCCTCCCATTGGCCTTCCAACGATCATGTAGATCACTCCTCTGGTAGGCTGATTGTCGTTTACTGGCATTTTGCCTACCTTCTTTAAGGACTCATGGTTCTTTGGGGAACCCTGCCTCATAGGGGATTTTGACCTTCTTCAAGGACTCATGGTTCTTTGGGGAACCCTGCCTCGTAGTATTCCAATTTCTTGACAAAGTCCTTGAGCTTCCCACCTCAAATTAAGGTCTCAATCTCGTCTTGCAAATTGTAGCAATCCTTAGTATTATGCCCATACTGCTTGTGATAGGCACAATATTTCCTACTCTTTTATGCTCTCTTCCCCTCGAGTATCCTCTTAGTTGTTGAAAACGCTTGACTCCCATGGAGAGAGAAGATCTCAGCTAGGGACTTTGTGAGGGCGATATAATCCTTGTACTTCTTCGAGGGTTCCTTTTTATCCTTGCCCCCCGGCTTTTCCTCCCTGGACTGCTTGCCTCATCCCTTATTCTTTGATTTGGGTGGGTGCTTGATCAAGTTAAGCTCTTCCAACTCCATGTATTTTGAAGCAAGGTGTTGGATGACGGCAATTGTCCTAGGGTTTTTTCATGATGATGGCCTCAATGTAACTCTCATTCCTCAATGCTTGGTAGAGTGTGTGCCTTACAAACTCGATGCTCATATCCTCTACCTTGAGGAGCTCGTTATTAAAGCACACCATGAATGCTCGGAGGGTTTCCCCTTCTTGCTGGATGATCCCATACAAGTGCATGTGTGATAGTTGTATAGATATTTTGGCTACAAAATGATTGACAAATCGATCGGCTAGCTCTTTGTAAGAAGTAATGGATTGTGGTTCCAATTTTTTGAACTAAGATAGGGCAATCCCTTGAAGAGTAGTGGAAACAAACAGGCCCACATATTCAACTTATTGGTGGCTACCCCAACCATGTCTTCATAATAGGTTAGGTGCTCAATAGGATCAGTAGTACCATCATCCCGAGGCAAACTGGTGGGCAAGCGCTCCTCAGGAGCCAGGCATGATTTGATGATCTCCAAGACAAAAGGAGACCTTTCCAACCTAGGGGTTCTACTGGCGGCAAGCGCTGGGCACCAACAACCTGAGCTTCTCTTCCTCCTCTGCATCAGGACAGGCCCTCTATTTTGGTGTGGAGCACACGGACTTGGCAATGCATGTGTGCCAACTCATCTTCTTGTCATCATTCCATCGGTATTAACGATGGATGTCGATTCCAGACTTGGCAGGAACGTCAGGGGTATTTCAATGGAGCTAGGCTTGGTGGGGGATGTGGTTGCCCGATTCCGCCACTTCCTCCCTATGAGCTTGTTGGTTGCTTCCTTCTTTAGGAAAATGGCTTCATGACGGAGCATGGGGCTCGATCCGGTGAGAAATGGCGGGGGTGATTATCTCATTGGGTGACGGAGATAGCCCTCTCGAAAGTAAAAGTATCAGAGTCTGATCATCATAGGGCCCCAACAGCTATCGAACCCAGCTAATAGGGAGGATAACAGTTTTCTCTACTTGTTGAGTCTACATTGCAGGGACCGGTGGTAGGACATTAGAAGGTCCAATCCCAACTCTATGGAAGGCAATGAGACTGCATGTCCCTTGCCCTTATCTATGACATTGATATTCTCCCCTCCGTCTCGTTAGGTGACTTCTGGAGGGTCGTGATTTACTCTCTTTGATTAGGTCCCGAAGATATTGGTATGTTGTGTATTCACCATTCTTCTAGCACCAAAATAATACAGGGTCTTTTTGGTCGACCACGTGGCGGAGTTTGATATGCTCCGAATCATATGCTGGTGACCCACCTATCAAAGAGGGAGGGACGCATGTGAGATTAGTTGGTTATACCCTGGCGTAGGCTCTCCGACGCTCAAGTTAGCTTAAGGGTATCTGGAGAAGAAAATGAATAGTAAAATACTATTTTTGCATTTATTGTGAAAAAAAGTGTTTGATACTTGTTAGGGGAGAGCCTTTTTGTAATTTATATAAGAGAGGTCCCCTGATGTGACATGGTTGATAGGGGTTGGTCAGCAGATCTGACATATGGAGTACAAATGAACATGCTTTTTGTCACTTCTTGGACTTCCAAAAGGCAACTGATCTTACCTCTCATTAATAGGGCCTGAACATTACATTTAAGGATATCTTGAGCATTTTTAGCCAATGATTGTATTAATGAAGGGGCATTAAATGTGCCTGAGGCTGATGAGATGGACTTATGTGCGGTAGGTGGGTGTTTGGTGGCGATAGGTACAGGGCCTGTCACCTTTGCCAGCTAAGATTCGCTCATTGACAGTCAAACTTGTTGAACACCATGTCAAAAACATTGTGTCCTCGATACAGCAATATTTGAGGCACTCACCACCTTAAAGCTACTTATTCCTCTACTTCACCTACCCTGCATAAGAGGTTTCGAGGGCACATGGATGCCCCTCGTAGCTTAGAAACCACGGACTTATTTCAGGTGAGCCTAGGGGTATCTCCCCTCTTGTGACCAACACTTCGAAGCTCCCTTTTTTTCACTGCGGACACACTCTCGAGGACAAGAAGTCTCTTCAAGGGCTTCGGGTCTCACGCTTATGAGTTTTTTGATCCTCTTGCTAGAACGATGATGTGTTTGGCCTGAAGTGGTATGTGGCATATCACAATAATATCATATTTATATTTTTATGTGATTATTTATGTAATATTGTTACGGTCGGTTTTTGGTTGGCCATGTAATATTTATGATACCTCTTGAGAGAGGTCTCCTGATGTGACTTAGTTGATGGGGGTTGGTCAATCGATCTAACGCAAGGGTACAAGTTGACATACTTTTTGTAATGATGCAGTATTTCTAAGTATTTTTAAAAGTTAATTATATGATTAAATTATCTAGTGTTTCATGTGATTATTATTTTATATGTGAACTATGGGATGAAATTGTCTAGTGCTTTATTATCTTATATGTGAAATGTGTAATAACTACTATGTTTTTATACCCACCATGTGATTCTACATATATAAATCAATATATATATATATAATTCTATATACGCATCTTTCAAAATTATAATGATAGGAATTATTTGTAATAAAGTTATATATATAGTATTTTTATATTTAGAAATATATAAATATATATATATATGTATATTTTCAAAATATACATATAGATATAAAGTGTATTTTCAAATATAAGAGTAAATAGGATCATTTTTGCAATATAGGATATTTAAGATAAAAAAGATGTTATTTTCATTCATTAAATCCCTGTTTTAGATAAAATATTAGATAAGATAAAAAATGATCATTAATTGTAGATTTTTATGAATTATACCTTACACATGAAATAAGAAAAATACATTACAATAAATATATATATATTAGAAATTATTTGAAAATATTATGTATAGCTAGAAATTGTTTTAAATTATACATATATGCTAAACATTTGCATACATGTATTTTCAAGAACAATATATCTACATGTATATACTATGTAAGGACCCGATTTTCTGTCGCATTTTCTATGTTATCTATTTATTATTTGATGGTTAAATATGTATTATTTAAATGTTTATATGATCAATCTATGCATATTAGGTAACATTTTTCTTAAAATAAATACTTTGTAATATATGTCTATTTTTTATGCTAAAAATGTAACGACCCGGTAATATTTTATTATTTGAATTATAAGTGTGTCATAATTACTTTCAATATGTGAATTTTAGGCACTCATTAGGGTAATGTGTAGTACACGCATGCATTTTAAATCATGATCATTTTTTTTCATTATTAGTGAAATTTTTAAACTTATGAAAATTTTTATTTATTTTCGAAAAACCATTATCCCTTTATTTTTCCCCACAAATTTAGTATATTGTTGTTATTTTTGTTTCCATATCATGAAATTTAATTTTACTTTTGTTTTTCATTTTTGAAAATTATAGAAATATTTGTTTTCAAATTAGAATCTACTAGATTTATTTATTTATTTCACATTCCTAAAATAATTTTATAAAATCGAAAATAGACATATAGAACACCCAAAATATTTATAATTTAATTATCTCTTCTACAACTACATATATATATATATATATATAATTTTCATAGACCATTAAGTCTTTCCAACTATTTTCTTTTATTATAAATATTTAGAAAATTACTTTTGCCTACTAAAATTATAGTTTCCAAGATGAATCTATATTAGCTCATACATATATTTTATATATTTTACAATATATATACATCTATATATATAAAATATGTATACACCCATATAGATCTATACACATATATATATTTAAACACACACACGTGTCTATGTATATACATATACCCCTGCACATACACATCTATATATATATTTATATATTATATTTACTTCTACACACACACACACACATATATTTAGTGATAGACACACACACGTACATACATATATATATATATTACACACACACACAACATATAGAGATATATATATATATATTAGTGGTTATATACTTGTTTACATGTACACATATAACCTAGTGGTGAATTATATATCTACTTATACACACACACATCCATATATCACCTAGTGGTAAATTATATCTCTACATATACACACACACATCCATACATCACCTAGTGGTGATTTCTACATCTACATATCCACACACACATCCACATATATAGATTAGTGGTGAATTTATATATCTACATATACACCTACATGTCCACATACATAAATATATATATATACTAGGTTATTAATATAGTAATGTGTACATATAAATAATCATATAGAATGAATGGTTTATAGATTTATTTTATTATAATATTAACTATTTCTTCTTTTCTCCTCTATAAATAGATCCCTAACTCCAACCTCATTTTTCATCCAAAATCCCGCCTAAAAACACACCCTCACTTTCACTCTACTTTTAACACCCAAAACACTTCCTATTTATAGCCTATCTTCCACCCACATATATATATACAAACCCTTCTATTTTCATCCATATATACCTATTAAGCCTTCCATATGTCCCTTTATTCCCTCAAACATTCTTGAAAAGGTAGAAACCTTGCTTAATCTCATAAGTAGAGGTGTTATTTATGTTCACCTTGAGTAAAATGTTCTTGCTTAGGCTTGCTTCCCTACTCTTGAGTAAAAGTTCTTGCTAAAAGCATGCTTCCCTACTCTTGAGTAAAAGTTCTTGCTAAAAGAATGCTTCCCTACTCTTGAGTAAAAGTTCTTGCCAAGCTTGCTTCCCTACTCTTGGTTTAGTAGCTAATTTATTTTATTAAGTGCTTCCCTAAAGTGTTATTTCATGATTAACTTAGCTATAGTTATTATAATACATGTTATTTTAAGAATACTTGCTCGTAGAGACTAAGTAATACTTTCATGCTAGAAGGGTAATCATAATAGGAGTTAATCTAGTTTATGCTTAAAATGTGGTTATTGCTTTTATTATGTGATCAACATGCACTTTTGTGAACTTATTATGTGGTTATGTGATCATATGCTTGGTATGTATATTATTTTCATGAGTTAGGCTTCTTAAAATTATGTGTGTAGTTTAAATAGGATTTTCTTGAGATTAATGATTTCAAAATGGTTTCATGGAGATATATTTTGGTAAAAAGAAGCTTATAAGGGTCTATATTTAATTTTGTAGAACATTTATCAAAATCTATGTTATTTTTGAAAATATAATAGTTTCATAAAGTTATAATAGTTTTATGGAAATATATTCGATTATTAGTTTTATGACAATATAGTATTTTTGAAACTATGTTAATTTTATGAAAATAAATTAGTTTGATAAAATGATGTGTTTCTACGAAAAATATTAGTTTTGACAAAATATACTATTTTTATAAAAATAGATTTATTAAAGTTTTATCAAGATATGGGTGCTTTATCAAAATCGGTCCCTAGTTTACCAATATATGTCTGCATGTCTTATATATATAGTTGTCTATATTTTCAAATGGATCTTTTATATTTACATATATATATCATACGTACATACATATAGATATATGTATGTCTTGAATGTCATTTTTCTATAGTTCACACAAATATTTGATACATGTATATATATGTGTTACACTTATACTTTAGTCATATGTATAAGCTCTACGTATGTATGTATTTAGTTATATATATTTACATTTTATTTACTTTCAATTTACATACATAAGTGGATATGTTAGAAACCTATATATATATTTATATATTTATGTTTAATTATATTTTAATCAGAATATATTTATGCATCAAATTTATATTCTAGACAATATATATAGATATATATATGTATGTGTTGCTGTGTGTATATATATACCCATACTATTATATTTTTATTATATTTTAGTTTAAATATCGTATTTGATATACGTATATATCTATATTAAATAGTTTATGAGATATTATGTCCTATTACTTTATTAAATTTCATATTTGATATATGTATATATCTATATTAAATAGTTTATGAGATATTATTTTCTATCACTTTATTTCATAGTGATGATATTCTTTTCTAAGATGTTGGAATCATATGTTGAAACATGGAAGCAAGACTTCCAAGATTATGATATGTGCATAAATTGTGATTGTGAAACGGGCCCAAAATATATCGAAGTGGTTTGGGTGAGTTCCGCCGGGACATACCAATGGGGTAGCCGGCTGTAAGAGTTCTCACTCCCTCCATCTCCTAATCCTCCCTTTAGTAGACGGAGTGATCTACTCAAGAGATAGGGTCGTAGGAAAATTTGGCGTAACACCCGGGGTACGACCATTGGAGGATAAGGCAGGCGGGAGAAATGTACTGGTTGTAAATTTCGGCCAGGGTAGTCATAAGGGTCACTGTTAGGTGACGAGAAAGGTTTGAAATGGAAACCTACGTTTTTATGTGCAAAGTAACCATATCTGCTTATGGGCAAATCACACACACGAGCACCTTATGTGCTTAAGTAATGTTTCTATTCAACTGTATGTTGATAGTGTTCATATGATTTTTTTTTTAGATGAGCCCGACACTAGCTTAAATGACGTCGAGGAGGAAGAACACTTGAAGCCTTCTATTAGGCCGAGAGTTATTACTTTCAGCTGCGTACTTGTTTGTCTTGCCGATTTCGGCTATATGACATTTGTAAATGCTTGTTGTATTCAGAATTTTGTACTTGATGTACATCGCGATATTATGTTTTCCAATACTATGCTTGCTATCTAAGTTTATTTTCTATTAAATACTTTATTTGTAAATCATAACAAATATAAAGGAATTACCGGGGTCGTCACAGAAAATCTATGAAACCATGTGAAATACATGAAATTATGTGTGCATGCTGGGCCCAAACATGATAGGTGTGGATGTAGTTGAGTTCGGCCGGGCAGCAACGTCGAAACATGAAGCCTAACGAAAACACCTAGCCACGGCTAGAAAACAGCGAAATAGCCACAGATTTTTAGCTACGGATAAAATCGGTTGCCAACAGCTATGGACGTAGCCACGGATATTGAAACAAGACGAAAACACCTAGCCACGGAATTTTTCGTAGCTAAATGTGGAAAAATCCGTGACCATATAATTTTTTTTAAAAAAATGTATATATTAGCCACGGTTTTATCCATGGCTAAATTTGAGGGGAAATTTTTTTTTTCATCTTGGCCACAGATAATACAATGGCTAGTAAATATTTATTTTTTTAAAAAAAAATGTATATATTAGCCACAATCTTATCCATGGCTAAACCTAAAATAAAAAAATATTTTTTTCCAGCTTGGCCACGAATAAAACCATGGCAAGAAAATATTTAATTTTTTTTAAAAAAATGCATATATTAGCCACGGTTTTGTCCGTGGCTGAAATTTAAAAAAACAAATTTCATCTTGGCCACGGACAACACAATGGCTAGTAAATATTAAATTTTTCTGTTTAAAAAAATGTATATATTAGCCACGGTTTTATCCATGGCTACACCTCAAAAAAAAAAATCATCTTGGCCACGGATAATATCGTGGCCAGTAAATATTTAAATATTTTTTTAAAAAAAATGTATATATTATCCACGATTTTATCCATGGCTAAAATTGAAAAAAAATATTTATTTCCATCTTGACCACAGATAAAATCGTGGCTAGGAAATATTTAATTTTTTTAAAAAAATGTATATATAAACCACGGTTTTATCCGTGGTGAAATTTGAAAAAAAAAATTATTTTTTCCATCTTGGCCATGGATAAAACCATGGCTAGAAAATATTTAATTTTTTTAAAAAATGTATATCATAGCAACGGATTTTTCCGTGGCTAAGTCATAAATTTAATTATTTTTTTTATTTTAAATGGCTCAGTTATATTGCTCAATCCAACATCTCGCGACTTAAAAAGGTTTGAGCCATTTCAAAATCATATTGTTTTCATCATGATTATTATATTTTCGCATCTTATGATTTAAAATTTACAGTTTGTTTAATGAAAATACGTCTTTTCCCTTTTAGTGATTTTTGTGAATGATTTCGTAGTTCAATAACAATATATGCGAAAGTCAATTAACTTGCCATAAATTATCCAAAAATGGACTTTATTTGGTATTGCAAGCATATTTATTAGTTTTCAAGACGTATTATTCCAATCGTATGGTTACGTCTAAGCTAATTAACGAAAATGTCCGATTCGGATCAAGTAAACTGATAATTTTGACTTTTGGCCACGGAAAAATCCGTGAGTAGGAAATGATTTATTTTTGTTTTTTTAATAAAATGGGCGCTTGGCCAAGGTTTTATCCGTGGCTAAGTATAATTTTTTTTTCTTAAACCGGCTTGCTTAGCCACGTATTTTTCCACGGCTAAGTCACAACTTTATTTATTATTTTATTTTAAATAGCTCACATATATCGCTCAATTCGACATTTCGGGACATGAAAAGGTTTGAACAATTTCAAAATTAAATTATTTTCATCATGATTACTATATTTTCTCAATTTATGAGTTAACTATTACAGTTTGTTTAATAAAAATACGTTTTTCCCTTTCAGTGATATATGTGAATGATTTCGAAATTCGGCAACAATGTATGCTAAGGTCAATTAACTTGTCACAAATTATCAAAAAATGGACTTTATTTGGTATTGCAAGCATATTTATTAGTTTTCAAAATGTATTATTCCAATCGTACGGTTACGTTTAAGCTAATTAACGAAAACGCCCGATTCAGATAATGTCAACTGATAATTTTGACTTTTGGCCATGGAAAAATCCGTTGTTAGAAACTAATTTATTATTTTCTTTTTATAAAAAGGGCGCATAGACATGGTTTTGTACGTGTCTAAGTATAATTTTTTTTTCTTAAATCGGTTTGCTTAGGCACGGATTTCTCCGCGGCTAAGTCACAAATTTATTTATTTTTTTATTTTAAATGGCTCATTGAAATTGTGCGATCCGATGTTTCGGGACACAAAAAGGTTTGAACCATTTCAAAATTACATTATTTTCATCATGATTATTATATTTTCTCATTTTTTGAGTTAAATATTATAGTTTGTTTAATGAAAATGGATTTTTCCCTTTCAGTGATATATGTGAATGATTTCGTAGTACGTTAACAATGTATACTAAGGTCAATTAACTTGTCACAAATAATCAAAAAAATGGACTTTATTTGGTATTTCGAACATATTGATTAGTTTTCAAGATGTATTACTTCAATCGTACGGTTATGTCTAATCCAATTAACGAAAACGCCCAATTTTGATAAAGTCAACTGATAAATTTGACTTTTGGCCACGCAAAAATCCGTGGCTAGAAAATAATTTATTATTTTTTTATAAAAAGGGCACTTAGCCACTGTTTCATCTGTGGCTAGGTATAAATTTTTTTTTTTCCATAAATCGGCTTGCAATCTGTGGCTAAGTCTCAAATTTATTTATTTTTCTATTTTAAATTGCTCACTTATATCTTTTGATTCGACATTTTGGGACATAAAAAGGTTTGATTCATTTCAAAATCATATTCTTTTCATCATGATTATTATATTTTCTCATTTTATGAATTAAATATTACACTTTGTTTAATGAAAACACATCTTTCCCTTTTAGTTGATATATATAAATGACTTGGTAGTTCGGTAACAATGTATGCGAAGGTCAATTAACTTATCACAAATTATCAACAAGTGGACTTTATCTGGTATTTCAAGCATATTGATTAGTTTTTAAGATGTGTTACATCAATCGTACGGTTACGTCTAAGCTAATTAACGAAAACGCCCGATTCAGATAAAGTCAACAAATAATTTTGAATTTTGGCCACAGAAAAATCCATGGCTGGAAAATAATTTATAATTTTGTTTCAATAAAAAGGGAACTTAGCCACGGTTTTATCCTTGGCTAGGTATAAATTTTTTTATTTCTTAAATCGGCTTGCTTAGCCACGGATTTTTCCGCGGCTAAGTGACAAGTTTATTTATTTTTTTATTTTAAATGGCTCATTTGTATTGCTCGATCCGACATTTTGGGACATAAAAAGGTTTGAATCATTTCAAAATCTTATTATTTTCTTCATGATTATTATATTTTGTCATTTTATGAGTTAAATATTACACTTTGTTTAATGAGAATACGTTTTTCCCATTCAGTAATATATGTGAATGACTTCATAGTTCGATAACAATGTATGCTAAGGTCAATTAACTTGTCACAAATTATCAAAAAATTGACTTTATTTGGTAGTTCAAGTATATTGATTAGTTTTCAAGATGTATTACTCCAATCATACGGTTACGTTTAAAGCTAATTAATGAAAACGACCTATTCGGATAAAGTCAACTCATGATTTTGACCTTTTGCCACGGAAAAATTCGTGCCTAGAAAATAATTTTTTTTTTTTTTATAAAAAGGGCGCTTAGCCACGATTTTATCCGTGGCTAAGTATAATTTTTTTTAAGTCGGCTTGCTTAGCCAGAGATTCTTCCATTGCTAAGTCACAAATTTAATTTTTTTTAAATTTTAAATGGGTTACTTATATCATTCGGTCTGACATTTTGGGACATAAAAAGGTTTGAACCATTTCAAAATCATATTTTTTTCATCATGATTATTATATTTTCTCATTTTATGAGTTAAATATTATAGTTTGTTTAGTGAAAATACGTTTTTCCCTTTCAGTGACATATGTGAATGACTTCATAGTTCGGTAACAATGTATGTTAAGGTCAATTAACTTGTCACAATATTATCAAAAAATGGACTTTATTTGGTATTTCAAATATATTGATTAGTTTTCAACATGTATTACTCAAATCGTATGGTTACGTCTAAGCTAATTAACGAAAACGCCCGATTCGGGTCAAGTAAACTGATAATTTTGACTTTTGGCCACCGAAAAATCCGTGGCTAGAAAATAATTTATTATTCTTTTAAAAAGGGTGCTTGGCCATGGTTTTATGCGTGGCTAAGTATAATTTTTTTTTTCTTCTTAAATCGGCACGCTTAGCCATGGATTTTTCTGTGGCTAAGTCACAAATTTATTTATTATTTTATTTTAAATGGCTCACTTATATCGCTCGATTCGATATTTCGAGACATGAAAAGATTTGAATCATTTCAAAATTATATTAGTTTCATCATGATTATTATATTTTCTCATTTTGTGTGTTAAATATTACAGTTTGTTTAATGAAAATACCTTTTTTTTCCATTCAGTGGTCTATGTGAATGACTTCATAGTTCGGTAACAATGTATGCCAAGGTCAATTAACTTGTCACAAATTATCAAAAAATAGACTTTATTTGGTAGTTCACGTATATTGATTAGTTTTCAAGATGTATTACTCCAATCATACAGTTATGTCTAAGCTATTTAATGAAAACGCCTGATTTGGATAAAGGCAACTAATGATTTTGACCTTTTGTCACGGAAAAATTCGTGCCTAGAAAATAATTTTTTTTAATAAAAAGGGAGCTCATCCACGGTTTTATCCATGGCTAAGTATAATTTTTTTTAAATCGGCTTGCTTAGCCATGGATTTTTCTGTGGCTAAGTCACAAATTTAATTTAATTTTAATTTTAAATGGTTGACTTATATCGTTCGGTCCGACATTTTGGGACATAAAAAGGTTTGAACCATTTCAAAATCATATTTTTTTCATCATGATTATTATATTTTCTTATTTTATGAGTTAAATATTACAGTTTGTTTAACGAATATACATTTTTCCCTTTTAGTGATATATGTGAATGACGTCGTAGTTTGGTAACAATGTATGTTAAGGTCAATTCATTTGTCACAAATTATCAAAAAATGGACTTTATTTGGTATGTCAATCGCATTGATCAGTTTTCAAGATGTAATACTCCAATTCTACGGTTATGTCTAAGCTAATTAATGAAAACACCCGATTCGGATAAAGTCAACTGACGATTTTGACTTTTGGCCACAGAAAAATCCATGGCTAGAAAATAATTTATTATTTTTTTATACAAAGGGCGCTTAGCCACGGTTTTATCCGTGGCTAAGGATAAATTTTTTTTTAAATTGGCTTGCTTAGCCACGGATTTTTCCGTGGCTAAGTCACAAATTTAATTTTTTTTTTATTTTACGTGCCCCACTTAAATCGCTTGATCCGACATTTTGGGACTTACAAAGGTTTGAACCATCTGAAAATCATATTGTTTTCGTCATAATTATTATTTTTTCATATTTTATGTGTTAAATATTGTAGTTTGTTTAATGAAAATACGTTTTTCCCTTTCAGTGATATATGTGAATCAACTTTGTTTGGTAGTTCAAGCATATTGATTAGTTTTGAAGATGGACTACTCCAATCGTACGGTTACGTCTAAACTAATTAACAAAAATGCCCAATTTGGAGAAAAGTCAACTGATAATTTTAACTTTTGACCACGGAAAAATCCTTGGATAGAAAATAATTTATTATGTTTTTTTATAAAAAGGGCGGTTAGCAACGGTTTTATCCGTGGCTAAATATAATTTTTTTTAAATCGACTTGATTAGCCATAGATTTTTCTATAGCTAAGTATTGCAATTTTTTTTTTTAAATTCCTTGCTTAGCCACGGAAAAATCCGTGGCTAAGTCCAAATAATCTATGGCTAAGTGCTTATATGTAAGAAATACTTAGCCATTTTCAGATATAGTTTGTTCTCCCCCCCCCCCCCCCCCCCCCAAAAGGTACCCTAACCCCCCCCCCCCCCCGCCCCACTTAATAGAAGTTAAACAATGTGTGAAATAATTTGCTTTGTTTTAAGTCCTTATGGATTGTGCCATTAATGAAGTATGTTGAACAAATAATAATGACAAACGTGTTCTATCTACATATGAAGTCTAGCAGTGATGTTACTTTCATTTTATGTTTACAGAATATGTATATATGGGAAATTTGAGGTTGGATGTATAATAGATTAACTGTTGATCGAAAAAATTATCCCAAACAATTTATGAATGGTCTTAATCAGTTTATTCAATTCGCAACTACACAACTGCAGTATATAGCTGATAAAGGCCTTATTAGGTATCTATGTTCAAAGTGTACTAATAGGAAATATAAGGATACTAATAATGTGCATTGCCATTTGATGAAATTTGGGTTTTAATCTGAGTATTGGTATTGGACTTCACATGGCGAGTTAGTTCCAGAAACTCAAAGCGTGGAGCTCGGTGGTGCTAGTTCTTTGAATCAGGCTAAATTTTCGTATGGACTCAATAATTACGAGAATTTGGTGTATGATGCTATGGGTGTGATTTCATTTCACCATGGTATGCATTATCGTCCCGATTCGAATGTCGAAGTGAGTCATGATACCGAGATTGAGCGAAACAATGAACAATATCATAATATGCAAGCCCAACAATTTTATGACATATTAGAGGCTCTGCAATGATTATTGTGGCCAGGTTGTCACACTCAGATGGAGTTATCAATGACTCTTCAAATGATGTCAATAAAATCCGACTACAATTTATCTCAGGGTTGTTTTGATCGAATGGCAGAACTTGTGAAATCGTCATATCCGTTGGATAATCATGTTCCTAACAACTATTATGAAGCAAAAAAAATAGTTAAGAAGTTAGGTTTAACATCAGTAAAGATTGATTGTTGCATCGAGGGGTGTACGTTGTATTATAGTGAAGATTCATGTTTAGAGGAATGTAAGTTTTGTGGGCGTCCAAGATTTAAACCATCTAAGAGAGGTAGTAGGAATCGTGTTCCTTATAGAAGGATGCACTACATGTCGCTTATTCCAAGATTGAAAAGGTTGTATGCTTCTTCAAAATCAGCTAATCAAATGAGGTGGCATCATGAGCACAGATGAGAGCATGGTGTTATTTATCATCCATCCGATGGTCTGGCATGGAAACTTTTCAATAAAAAGCATTCTGAGTTTGCTGCTGAGCCACGAAACATTAGACTTGGATTATATGCCAATGGATTTAATCAATTTAATCATACTCGTGTTGGCCCGTGATTGTTACTCCATAAAACTTGCCGCCAGAATTGTGTATAACTACACCGTACATATTTTTGACATGATTGATTCTGGGGCCACGTAACTCGAATGAAAGGATTGATGTGTACTTGCAGCCTCTAATTGACGAGCCGAAAATTCTGTGGTTAGAAGGAGTTGAAAGGTATGACATTTCCAAAAGGCAGAATTTTCATTTACGAGCCGCCTTAATGTGGACAATCAATTACTTTTCCAGTGTATGGGATGTTGTTGGGATGGACGACATCGGGCTGATTGGCTTGTCCTATATGTATACGACAAACAAAGACATTCAGATTGAAAAATGGTGGGAAGATTTCTTGGTTCGATTGTCATCGTCATCAGTCAGTTTTTTTACCTGAGAATCATCCATTTAGACAAAACAAAGATGGATTATCAAAGGACGCCGTGAACAATCAAACCCTCCGTCAGTAATGAGAGACAATCAGTCAGTGGGAAGAAGTGCGTGGAATGCCGAAAGTTACTGATATACCAATCAAGCATCCAAAATTGCAAGGATATGACGTACATCATAATTGGACCAAACAAAGCATTTTTTGGGAGCTGCCGTATTGGAAAGACAATGTGGTCCACCATAATTTGGATGTAATGCACATCGAAAATATTTTTTTTGACAACATACTCAACATTGTCATGGATACCAAAGACAAGACAAAGGATAATGAGAAGGCAAGATTGGATTTAGTTGAGTATTACAGATGGCCTGAGTTGCATTTATAAATGATGGCCAATGGTAAGGTGCTAAAGACAAAAGCTAGTTACAGTTCGACGACCGAACAAAAACACGATTTATGCACATTTATTCAAGCTTTGAACATGCCTGATGCTTATGCATCGAACTTGTGAGCTTGTGTTGATCAATAGAGACTCAGGTTGTACAGTATGAGGAGTCATGATTGTCATATGTTCATGCAACGTTTACTCCCAATAGCATTTAGCGCACTCCCACAAAATGTTTGGAGGCCTCTAACTGAAATAATTTAGTTCTTCAGAGATTTGTGTTGCACAGAGTTTCGCGAGGAAAGTTTGTCGCAATTGGATAGGAATATCCCTTCGATTTTGTGCAAATTGGAACGCATTTTTCCTCCAACATTTTTTGATTCCATAGAACACTTGCCGATACACTTACCTTTTGAAGCGGTGATGTGTGGACCTGTTCAATATAGGTGGATGTATCCATTCAAGAGGTAAATATTTTTTTAAAGATTTGCCTACCTCTATTTTTCTTTTTGGTGATCCCAAATGAATTAATAGCTTTGTTGTACAAAATACGATTATAGGTTCCTACATGACTTGAAAGGTATGGTGAAGAATCGAGCAAGGGTAGAGGGCTCAATATGTGAGGCGTACTTAAATCAAGAATCATGATACTTCACATCCTATTGTTTTGAAAGCCACATTCAGTCGAAGAGTACAAGAGTTAGGCGTAATGAGAATGACAGAAGTGCTGAAGAAACACCCTACACATTGTCTTTTTGCAATTAAATTGGTAAGCCCGATGGTAAATGCGACGAGCGATTTTTAAGTGATGATGAGTTGAGAAAGTCCGCATTATACGTTCTTATTAATTGTGGCGAGGTTGTGCCTATCATCGAGTAATATTAATTTGTTAATAATTTTATTAAATTCTAACTCCTAAAATGTTTATTTCAATATATAGAATGTATAGGTTGTCAGTTCGGCACCATTGGCCAAATTTAACCAACCAAGAAGTTGAGGAGTCTGTTTAGGAGAATTTTGTAGAATGGTTTGAACAATATGTAAGTACTTTATTAATTAAAATAAAAAGTGTATATATAAACATTTGTTATAAAATATTATAGCAGTGTAATTATATGTGTAGGTTCATGATTCCAAAAATAATATTGCTAATTAGAATTTACATGATTTGGCGTGGGGACCAAATCGTAAGGTTAAGACATGGCAAAGATATATTGTGAATGGATATGCCTTTCATATAGACGAGAACACACAACGTATGAAAACTTATGATGCTGGTGTTTGTGTTCGGGGCAATGGGTCCACATAATTCTATGGCATACTTAAAGAAGTGATTCAGTTAGAATATCCCAGTGTACCTAAAAAAAAGGTTGTCTTGTTCAAATGTCATTGGTTTGATTCCGTTTCTAAGAGGGGTATGAAGATACACCCACAATGTGGCATTGTAGAGATCAAATTTAATGAGAGATATCCAAAAGATGATCTGTTCATTATTGCAAAACATGCATCTTAGGTATATTATTTACCGTATCCGGGCACAAGGAGGGATAAATTGAATTGGCATTTTGTAATTAAAACCAGACCACAAAGTAGAGTAGCTAATCAACAAATTGTTACTGATGATCCGTTGCAAGAATATTCACCCGTTGCGAATTCTGTGTTCGATAATGAACCTACTGGTCTTTTGGTAGATGCTAATGGTCGTGTAGAAGAGGTGAATTTTGACAATAATGCATTTCATAATGAACTTGAAGATGATGAGATACGAGATGATGCGAACGAATACGACGATGATGAGGAAGATGAATTTGAAGATTAACTTAATGATGACGACGATGAAGGAGATGATGCGATCGAATATGACGATGATGATGAAGTTGATGAGAATGAAGATGATGAATAGAATTCATATTTTAATAGTTGATGTAGTTGATGTTTGCAATTTATTGTCATGAATCCCTGTGAGTTGTTATTATGTAGTTGATGCTTGTGAATTGTTATTTTGTATTTATGCATAATTGATGTGCAATCAATTGTTGTGAATTGTTAACATTTTATTAATTTTCTCAATTATTTGTTGAGAATTTTGAAACAAATGGCCAGGAGATCGAAAAAAGGCAAAGAGAAAGTATCGGACACAGGGTCTAATCGGCATATGCCCCCATCGACTAATCTGAACATCAATTTAGGTAGCTTGAGATCAGATTCTCCATCCCCTACCTTGGGGTCCGGCCCTTCGACGCCGATGAATGAAGGCCGATCCACCTACATGTCTCAAAACAGTGATATCGGTGAATATCAGATTCTAATAATGCCACAAGGAAAAGAGTAAGTGAATTGATTTATATAGCTTTGCTATCTTATCAATAAATAGATATCTATTCTATATGTTTTTTGTGTATTGTAATGTGTAATTTTTTTTCCCACTTGTACAATAGGTTTAACGTCGAGGAGAAATGTATCAAAGAGATTGATCGGATAATTGAGAATGGTTTCAAGAGACCATGGCCTACTTGGAAGAAGGTTCCGATAGAAACTCATGAGATGTGGTTTGTCCAGTTTAAGGTATGTGTATTTATTTAGTTTAATTGAGATTTGATTATTACTACAACTTGCTCATATATGATTTTTTTTTGGATTTTTTTTAGAAAAAATTCTTTTGACGGCCTGATCATTCGAATGGAATTTAGAAGAATCTCGAGCATAAAGGTTCAAAGATCTTGAAAAATAGACTGGCTAAAGCTCATAAGGATAACCGTAGGCCTAATTGGATACGTGAGGAATCTTGGGATGCTTTACGGGTCATATGGGGCACCCCAGAGTTCCAAAGGATAAGCCAGCAGAATAGGGCAAACCGAGCATCGACTTGTGACGGAAAGGGATTCCCTGGCCATAAGGGAGGATTCAGATCTCATCTCAGGTGGCAAGATCATTTGGTAAGTAATTACTTTTTCCTTGTATTTTATTTAATTAATTGAAGTAGTGTTGATTTTTACGATTTTTTCTCATTGTTGTCCTTAATTCTATATTTTAAAAAGTTTTTACTTCATGTTTATTGTAGACGGAAAAATATGGACATCGGCCTTCTGTTGACGAACCATTTGAGGGTCTCCATTATTCGGGAGACGAGGATGGAACCAAGCATTATGTGGATGAGCATGCAAAGACTACTTTGGTAGTTTCCTATATTTATTTATCTTCACATATTATAGCTAAGTACGCTTTTATAGCAATTATGTATGTTTTTTTTTTTGCAGGAGAGTTTCAGAGCTAATTATGACGAAGCTTATTCCCGAACCACCAAGAATGCACAGGGAGGACCTATTTAGCAGCCCGATAAGTTGGAGGTAACATTAAAAAGAGTATTTGTTAGATATATATACTTATTAAGAAATATATATATACACTTATTAAAAAAAATATATATATATATACTTTATTAAAAAATATGCACAAGATAAAAGCTCTAATTATTTTCTTTTTACGTTTTAGATTTGGAAGCAGACAGTCGGCGGTCAAAAGAAGGGTTGGTGGTATGGTGTTGCCGATGGACCCTCTACCATGGCTATTGAGTCTTCCGACTCATAGACTAACTTGAATACTTGGGTTGACCACAAGACAAAAGAGCTCACACAAAAGATGAGCGATCTAGAGGAGAAGCACAGTCAGAAGATGGCCGAGACGGAAGAAAAGCATAGTCGAGAGATCTCCGGCCCTTAGAAGACTGTGTCTCTAATAGCGGCTAACCTCAAAAAAGTCATGCGTCGATTAACTCCGTGGTGTAAGAAGGGGTCTACTTCGTCAGCTCTTGTTGCTCGGGATGAAAATGAAGGCGACGATAACGATGATAATGATGAGGAGGATGATTGAGACGATGATGTTCCTACATTTGACTTTTACATACTATTATATATGTATTGTTGTGTGAATTGTTTTGTATGAATTGTTGTATTTAACTAGTAGAATAATATTAATTATTAATTATTATATATATGATAGAATATGACATATGGATTATTAGTATTACATTGATATATAGTTTGTTGGTATTTTGATTTTTCAAAATAAAAATTACAGATTTTGGGGTGTATTAAAATCAAATTAATTATGAAAAAAACTATCAGATTAATGACGGATTTTTTCCGTTGCTAATTTTAATTTTTTAAAAATATTTACTTTTTAGCCACGGATTTTTCTGTGGCTATATTTTAATTTTTTTAAAAAAATATTTATTTTTGGCCACGGATTTATCCATGGCTATATTTATTTATTTTTTTAAAAAAACTATTTTTAGCCACAGATAAATCCGTGGCTATATTTATTTATTTTTTTAAAAATATTTCATTTTAAATCCGTGGCTATATTTATTTATTTTTTAAAAAAAATTATTTTTAGCCACAAAATTATTCGTATAAATATTTTTTTAAAAAATTAAATATAGCCACAGATTTATCCTTGGCCAAAAATAAATATATTTTTTTTTAAAAATAAATCTAGCCACGGATAAACCCGTGGCTATATTTTTTAAAAAATCAAAAAGGTTGGCCACGGTTAAATCCACGGTCAAAATTGAAAAAATCCTTAGCTAGAAATCCGTGGCCACTTTTAGCCTCGCCAAAATTGGCCATAGAATTTTTCCGTGGCCAGATCCTTATCCATTTTTGTTGGTCACGAATTTTTGTCAAAATCAGTGGCCAAATCCATAGCTAAATCCCTATTTTCTAGTAGTGCGCCGGGCATGCCGATCTTAAATTAGTTCTCGACCCAACATCGTTGCCTAATCCCTTCTTGCATGGACAGAGGGTCCATGTATTAAAGTGGGTCATAGGATATTCAGTATATGCCCGGGATATGATCACTGGAGTGTTTTGGTTGGGATTTGGAGTATTCGGTTGGGAATAACGATACGAAGTGATAAGGTAGCCACCCGTTGAGGTGGAAGAGATAAAAATGTGAAATTTTGTGATTATATGTTTGGAAAATTTATGTGGTAATATGCACACAAGCACCTCATGTTATTATGCAAAATTTCTACTCAACATGCATTGTTGACGTTGACTTATATAATATTTTAACCGAGTTTGAGGAGGAGGTTACAAACGAAGAGGACGTAGAGAAACGGTTTAAAGCTTTTAGCTAGTTATGTTATAATGAAAACTTTTGTAGCAACGATCATATATATGAAACATGTTTATGTAATAAACGACTTAGGTGTATCTTTTGGCTTTCTTAATAAATTATGAGTAGTATGTTTCTATAATTAGCTAGAAGTTTCGGGTCGTCACACTTTTTGTTACTTCTTGGTCCAAATGGTGGCTGACCTTATCTCTCACTAATGGGCCTTGAACTCTGCATTTAAAGCATATATTGAGAATTTATGGCCAAGGATTGTATTATGAGGGTGCATTTAAGGCGTTGGAGACCGATGGGATAGACCCACGTGCTGCAGGCACATGTTAGGTGGCGGTAAGTACAAGGTCTGTCAGGCTTGCCAGCTAAGACTTGCTCGTTGGCCGTCGAGCTTTGTAAAGTCTAAAAATAGGATTCGTGTCCTCGGTACGAATATGTTCGAGGGCACTCCATGCCTTAAAGCCACTTACTCCCTCGTTTCACTTGTATAACGATCCCGGTAACCCATGCTTGTTATAACTTACAAATAAAGCATGTAATAGAAAATAAACGTAAATGAAAATCATAATATCAAAAGCTTAGTATGGTAATGATACATCATGTGCAAAGCTCCGGATAAGACCGAATTCACAAAAACAACAAGTACGTAGCGTAAACTAGCAGCTCTCTTTCTAATAAAAAGCTTCAAATTGTTCCTCCTTCTCGGCCTCATTAAAGCTAGCCTCGGGTTCGTCTAAAACATGTTATAGGCACACCATCAACATATAGTTGAGTAGACACATCACTTAACCACATAAGGTGTTCGTGTGTGATTTGCACATAAACACATATTTTCACTTTACACATAGATACATAGTTTTCTCATTTCAAACCTTTCTTGTCACCTAAAAGTGACCCTTATGACTACCTAGGCCGACATATATAATCTGTCAATTACTCCCGCCTGCCTTATCCTTCATTGGTCTTACCTCGGGTGTTACGCCAAATTTTCCAACGACCCGCTCTTTTACATAGAGCACTCCATCTACATAAGGGTGGATTAGGAGATGGAGGGAGTGAGAACTCTTACAGCCGGCTACCCCATTGGTATGTCCCAGCGGAACTCACTCAACCATTCCGATATATATATTGGGCCCATTTCACAGAAGCACAATTTATACACATAGCGTAATCTTGGAAGTCTTGCTTCCGCATTTGAACATATTATTCTAACATCTTAGAAAAGAATATCATCAATATAAAATAAAATAATAGAAGATAATATTTAATAAACTTATTTAATATACATAGAATTATGTATATATGAAGTTTAGACTAAAATATAACCAAAACATAAAAGTATGTAGATATACATATACACACGGCAGCACACACATACATATTTATATATATATGTGTATTACATAGATATGTATACGTATGATATATATGTACAGAAAAACATAAAAATGTATTGTCATGGAAAATAGTATTGTTTGTCAAGACTATTACTTTTCATAGAACATATTATTTTACCAACTTCATGCTTTTCATAAATGAACATAGTTTAACATAAAATTAGTAGTATAGTATATTTTATGAACATCTAGGCACATAAAACATCATCAAATTCACATAATCCTTACTAGATCATAGGCTAACACATAATTTTAAATAGAGATATACTAAGTAGTGAAACTACTTTCATGAGTTCAAAATAACCATAAAGTGAGTAGTAAACTAGCATAACCCCTTGAAATCAAAGAACCATAAAGTGAGTAGTAAACTAGCATAACCCCTTGAAATCAAAGAACCAAACACGTACTTTACCATTCAAAAGACAACTTGCACGTGAAGCACATAACATATCAACAAGTAAATTCATGTTAAAATCAAAATAGCTCCTAGATGAAACATGGGAGCATGTTTGGCAAAAGCTCTCACCCAAGAGCATTAAAGCTTGATTTTAGCAAAGCTTTTGCTCTTGAGTATGGAAGCTTACCTTAAGTAGGATTATCCTACTTCAAGAACAAGAAAACCCTCTACTTATGTAATTCAAGTAAGGTTTCTACCTTCTTTCTCTTTCTTTTTGGGTGTAGTGTAATGTGGGGTAAAAAGAGTAGGAAATTAGGGAGTTTGGGAGAAAATTTAGAAGTGTGTGTGTAAGTGCGGGTTGTGGCCGGTTTTTAGGGGGAAGAAGAGGGTGAAATTTTGATCTTTTTTATAGAAATAAGAGGAAGAAATGAATTAGTTTATTATTAAGGTCATTTTCTTCATTATTGCCATTTTACACCTATGTTAGTGTATTAAATAAATTCTTCCACCTTGCCCCTTATGTGGAAGACTAATTTAGGCTTTGGTGTAATGCTACTATATGACTCATAAGCTAGGTAAGTGAGAACCATGCAAAAATAATTATTAATGGTGTATTAGGGAAGATTTTCTTGCAAAAATATCATAAAATATAATAAAATCTAAAGTTTGTAATTTTCTTTATCTAAAAATCCGAAAATCAGGTTTTTAATTCATTAAAATTCAAAAATTACACATATAATTTTTAGGAAATATTTATTGTATTTCTAAAATTCGAAAACTATAATTTTATTTGGAATTTTATTAATTTATGGGGAATTTATGATTCATTTTGAACAAAATTCGAAAATTAAAGAAATTAAATTCTAATTTTGAAAATTATATTTTTCCAATAAATAATAGTCTAGGATATGTAATTATTAATTATTAAAGACTAAAATATATTTTTGAAAAATTTAATTTTGAAAAATTATATTTTTCCAATAAATAATAGTCTAGGATATGATTTTAGAAAAATGATTTTCCTATATTTAGATTTATTTTCCTATATTTTCCTATAATTAATACATATTTTCTAATTTGAAATAATTATTCCTATTATTTTCGATACTAGGGAGAAATATAAAATTACATTTTCAAGATATGGAAACAATAATACCAATAAGAAAATAACAAGTCTTATTTTGTTTATCAACTGTATGTAATGCAATGCAGATTTATTCACATTAAAAGAAATCCCCCTAAAATAGAAATAATTCTTTCTAATTGTAGTAGGGATTGGCTCGGTGTATACCATTATGTTGGACATGATTCCTACATACAGTTGGAAGTTAATTGTAGTAGGGATTGGTTCTGTGTATTGCACGGGCACATGGTACACCTACCATTTACCGTTGTCAAGGTCGCTCCTTGACACAAAGGGGAGGCATAAGGATTTTATGATATGTTTATCTATTTTGGGTAGTCATAAGGTTGGAGATTCCATTCATGGCTCACCATCTATCTTGTTCAAGTTTGTGTATACGCATTTTTTATGATTCATTATTTTGTTGGTTTATGACTCTTATTTTCAGTTTATATATCTATATGTATATTTCTCGCCTCACTAAGTCATTTGGACTTAACACTTTTTTTCTTTCTGTTCATTGCCTCAGTTTCAGGAAATTAGATTGAGGGAACTTGGTTAAGGCAGTCGGTGTGTCACAAGTCATTAGTATATAGGCCTTTATTCTGTATAAAAGATTTGCTAGTTAAATGGAAAACAGAAGCTCGCTATTTAAAGTGTTGTACTTTGATAGATTATTACCATTTAATTCTATGTATGTCAATTGCGTGTTTATTTTATCGCAATTTTGTTATTGGGTAAAATAAGTATGCAAGTATCGGATACCACTCGAAAAAAAAAATAATAAGCACCCAGCAAGACCGTTGAGTGAGCCCTACTCGTATAGGAAGATGCTAGCGAGGGGGATGTCACAGGTGGTATCAGAGCCCAGGCTAACTACTTGGGATCCTTGGAGTAGGAAGAATGTGCCATGAGATAGTGGTGTCTTTGGTACTAGAATTACGATGAATCAAAGTTGGGGCGGCCGACCAACAAGTGATTCATTATAATTATGGTCCAGAGACGTAGGACTATGAGGGCTTAAGAAAATGATTAACTAAGATAGTGCAAGAACTAGTACCGCAAAATATTTTGAGTGCGTAGATAAGTAAGCAACTAAGGTCGGGGCAACGTCTAGTCTTTTCTTTTGTTTTGTTTAGACTCGATAATTATGTGTATATGTGCTCCTTAAGTAATATCCTTGAACCTACTATTTGCATAAAGTATAGGCACAGTGTATTTGTGAGATATGTAGTTTTGTGCGAATCTTTGTGTGATATATATGCTTTAGTAAACAGTTGATACATCTGTTCCCTAGATTCGAACCTATAAAACTTAAGAATGTTAAGCTTAACCGTAATACACAATTGCATCATGAAAAGATGCTACGTGTAAGGGAGCAACCTCTTGAGCCCACATGAGCCACCTCTACATTCTCAACGCCTGGCAGCTAGTACTGGTATGTATCGCTCTAGTTAAAATCTCTAGTATATCTGTTGGAATACCTATTTAAGTATGTTATCCTTTGGGAAGTAGAAAAATAAATAAATAAATAAATAAATGAATTATCATTAGAAATGAATGGTGAACTTTGGCAAATAGTATATATGAAGAACCCAAGCACCGGCAAGTAATATTGGAAATCTCGAATACAAGAACAAAGTGTTTGCAATTAGAAGCTGTTAAAAGGTACGCTTTCAGTTTGGTATCATTTAGATAGAACAATAAATGATCCCAGCTATATATCATCTAATTTCTTTTCTAGACTAGTGGTTCAACCTGATATTTATCAAATGAATTAGAAGTAACCACTACCTAATATTGACGAGTTATTTGATCAAGTACAAGGGGTTTCGGTATAATCCAAATTGGATTTGAAATTAAGTTATTACTAAGTAAGCATACGAGGGGGAATTTCAGTAGACCATGGGAAAATAAGAGCAATTATGGAATGATATAAAGATATAAGGTAAAGCTATTAGGAATGATGAATTTAAGTATAGTTTTTCTATTTTGGGCGAAGTGTGTACTAGTTAAATGACGATTCTCTTATGATAATTATGTTTCTTAGCCAATTCTTTTCATATATCCTCATCATTACTTATTCAAAAGATCTCAAAAATTCATTTTTCTTGGAAACAACTTTTTATAATCTCCATAGGAAATATACTTGTTACTCGAACACTTGAAACCTATATTCTCTTTGTAATTTGTTTCTAAAACTATAAGTTTGATTATTACCTATTATTTCTACTCCTATGTATATTCCCAATATCGATAGTACTTTTTACAACCCATATGCGTCATTTGATATGAACAAAAGAAAAAGCCAATTTTTTTCTTTGACTTTCTTTTAAAACGATAATTTCAATAGCAACTACTGCCTTTTGTTTTATAATCATTCTTTTTTACTTCTAAAGCACTCTTGAAAGTTTCCTCAATTAACATCCCTTTTATCTCCTCCTTGTGATGTTCCTAATATAGGGAATTTCCAAATTATTTCACTTCTTATTGAAAGCTCGAATCTTCTAAGAGTCACGCCAATCTGATTTTTTCTTTACTTCCAAGATGTTATTCAAACTTTTACACACTCTTGCTAGTATCAGTGATGATCCACAAAAAGTCTTTTATTCCATTCTCACTTTTAAACTCCAAACCTGAGAATCTTTCGAAGCTAGTCTTAAGGATTGATGAGCTATTTTTGATATCTAATTCTCCCTGTATATTCTTAAATAATATTTGATTTGAAAAGGTTGACAAATATTTTGCAAATCCTACTACATTTATGGCTCACTTCTTCCACTTGTCGATCCTCTGTTCATATTAACATGCGTAAAATTTGTTTTTAGCTTTGTCATATACATTTTAGATTTTACTTTGTATACCTCCGAACTATCACAACCCTTTCCAATATTTGAGTAAAACTTGAACATATCACCAGGGAGTTCGTCATAGGATTACTTTGAACCCAGCAAGGCAATGATGCAATATGGATAGTCAGGGATAGATTTATGAAAGGTTTCCACTTCATTATGTGATCTAGAATGGCAGAAAATTATAAAGAAGACATAGTTGGACTTCATGGTGTCTCGGTTAGTATAGTCTTAGATAGAAACCCATGGTTTGTTTCTAAATTTTGACAAAGACTATAAAATGTTTGTACCAAACACTAGTATTCCCCTCCAAACCTCAAACTGGTGGACAATTAGAAAGAATCAACAAACTCTTGACGAGATACTTCGATGTTTTTAAAGAAAGTTGAGATCGACACCTCTCACTAGCCAAATTTTTGCTATTAAACTATAGTTGGCATGACTCAGTCAAAGCATTTTATGAACAAAGATATAGATCTATAGTATTTTGGAATAAAGTTGGCAAAAGTAAGGCCAAAGTTAGTACGGGAAATTACCCAAATAAGTGCGAAAGTGAATGAGAGCAGCACAAAGTCACTAAAAGAATTACGTATATAAGAAAATATTTGGAGTTTGAATTAGGAAAAGTAGTCTTAAAAGTTGGAAACAGAAAGAGCTTAACCTAAGATATGATAGTCCTTGTGAAATATGAAAAAGGATAGGAAAAGTACCCTATAAGTTAGCATTACCGTCAACCTAGCTATCGAAAATTCATAATGTCTTTCATGTTCCAATATTTAAGTATGAATTTCGAGGACGAAATTCTTTTAAGGAGGGGATAATTGTAACATCCCAATTCTTACATACATGACATAGATACAATAATACTAACTAAAAACCATTTCCTATGAAATACATGCATAGAAACCAAACTTTTGTTGTATATGCGTTTAAAAACCGAAACAATTATATTTGTACATATAAAAATTGAAATTTTGTGTGTCATATATATAAATATAAGATCAAAAATATAAGTACATAATATATATTAATTAATTTCGAAATTAATTATAATAATAAATATAGTAGGGTTATTTTATTTTATTCCATGTGTTGGGACACTTGTATTTATAAAATTTAAGACAAGATTGGATAAGATTATGATAAGATTGGATAGATTAGATAAGATTGGATAAGATTATGATAAGATTGGATAAGATTATATAAGATTATGATAAAATTGGATAGATTAGATAAGATTATGATAAAATTGGATAGATTAGATAAGATTGGATAAGATTATGATAAGATTGGATAAGATTAGATAAGATTACGATAAGATTGAATAAGATTATGATAAGATTGGATAAGATTTGGATAAGATAATAGTAATTAGAAATTGACGTAAAGTATATAATAATCCTATTTCTTACAACAATTGCTATAAATTGGGGAGCTTGGCACCCCATTTTTATAGTACTAAATCCCGCCTAGAACACACCCTTGGAATTATAAGTCAAGTTATACTTAAAAGTATTTCATTTCGGACATTGTCAGTTATGTCTGTTTCGAAAATGATTTATAAACACTCTTGGGATAGTATGTTTTAATTATGTTTTTACGTATCCCTGGTGTTGGAAACAAGCTTTTATTTTATTGAAAGTTTGTGACCTATTTTGTCTTAATATGATCTATTGATATCCTTAGGGATGCCCTTGGGATGTTTGGGCCCAGGTACGCGTGAGCGGGGTATATCGGGCTGAACGGACCGTCGATAGAACCTTCTTATGTGATACCATTATGTTGGACATGATTCCTACATTAAGTTGGAGGTTAATCGTAGTAGGGATTGGCTCGGTGTATTGCACGGGTATGTGGTACACCTACCGTTTACCGTTTACCGTTGTCAAGGTCGCTCCTTGACACAAAGGGGAGGCATAAGGATTTTATGATATGTTTATCTGTTTTGGGTAGTCATAAGGTTGGAGATTCCATTCATGGCTCACCATCTATCTTGTTCAAGTTTGTGTATACGCATTTTTTATGATTCATTATTTTGTTGGTTTATGACTCTTATTTTCAGTTTATATATCTATATGTATATTTCTCGCCTCACTAAGTCATTTGGACTTAACACCTTTTTTCTTTCTGTTCATTGCCTCAGTTTCAGGAAATTAGATTGAGGGAACTCGGTTAAGGCAGTCGGTGTGTCACAAGTCATTAGTATATAGGCCTTTATTCTGTATAAAAGATTTGCTAGTTAAATGGAAAACAGAAGCTCGCTATTTAAAGTGTTGTACTTTGATAGATTATTACCATTTAATTCTATGTATGTCAATTGCGTGTTTATTTTATCGCAATTTTGTTATTGGGTAAAATAAGTATGCAAGTATCGGATACCACTCGAAAAAAAAAATAATAAGCACTCAGCAAGACCGTTGAGTGAGCCCTACTCGTATAGGAAGATCCTAGCGAGGGGGACGTCACATCATTAGTCCCCCCTCTCTTGATTTGACAATAACGTCAGCTTCAAGAGTGACTTTTGCCTTTTGAGTTGTCAGGCACCTGTTCAATTTTGAATTTGAAACACCTTTTTGCTCATGAACGGTCATGAGACTTTTCGCTCTGATAAATCATGTGCCTTTCAGGGGGATGTGGCGTGCGCCCGTCCTTTAAGTTTTGGCGGTGATTCATCATGATGGCAGGAGCGTGTCCCCTGCCATGGATACTATCTGCCCATAATTACTTTTCTGCAATTATGGCTAATGGCATTTCCCACGCCACTTTTCTCTCTCATCCTCTTATAAATAGCTAAAAATCTTTCATTGCTGAGATTTTCCTTTCGCTTTGATTTAGATTTGTAGCAAAGAGGTTCACATATCACTTCATGGATGCCTGTTCGTCGTATTCATCCAGACCATACAAAACATTCCCAGATGACTCTCTCCCCTTCATGACTAATCCTCTGACTAACTCCCAAATAGTCTTGAAACCCTAGCCATCATGCCTCCTAAGACAAAAGTTCTGGAAGACTCTGACCTAATGCCTGAGGACTTGGCGGCGGAGAAGGAGGTACGCCTCCCATCCCCGTTGGTTTCAGGTGTGGGGGCAAGCGCTAGTATGAGGGTAGCGAGGGCTCCAAGAGCAGGGTCATTGCAAAGCAAGGGCCTCTGGGAAGATGCGCAGGGGAACATGCTTGAGAATCCCCGGCCTTTGCCAAGAAAGAAGAAGACCAAAGAGGCAACCGTTGATGGTGCCGGGCCTGGTGAGTCTCCATCTAAAAATCCAAAGTCCCGGGGAGGAGGAATGGGTAAATTTTAGACCTCCACCCTTCCACTGGACATTCCCAGCAACATTATGTTGGCGGAACTGGAGAGGGTTAGGGATAAGTTTGGGGTTCAATTTCCCCTTTTCATGCGCAGTACAAGTTAAAATATGGTGGAGCCACATCCCGGGTGCACTACCTTCAACCCCCACCATTTGGAGTTTACTGGGGTGTGCTCAAGCCAACTGGTCCCAAACTCCATAGCGATCATGGTTGCCTTCGTGGTGATTATGAAGTGCCTGGTAGAAGAGCCAGCTTGTCCCTGATATTCCTCACCTTGAGAGTGAGTTTGAAAAAGAAATCCCTCGAGGTGAGGATACTGGAGTCGCTCCGGCCGAGGAGACACGCGGAATGCCTCGGGGGGATGGGCGAGAGTTCCCCCATGGTAGCACCGTTGCCTTCATCACCAAGGGCATCCCCCGCCAGACAAACAATGAGGGGAGGCCACAAACAAGGGTTCACAGCCAACTTCCTCTCCCGTCACCTCGGTAGCCACGCAGCAAACTCTAACTCCTCCCGCTGCCCCTTGAAAAGCTGTGCCCAGGCTCCATTCGTGGGGGTGGGACAGAAGGCTCTCGTAAGAGCGCTGCTGAAGAGGATGCCTCAAAAGGAGACAAGAAACAGAAGGCTGACCTTAAGGGGAAGGGGAGGAAAGTTGCCAACCCCGAGCCCTTGGATTCCGATGAAGAGGAGGAGCTCCTCAACTGTTGTGGGGAGGGCCCAAGCAACCACATGAATTTTCAAAGGCACATTCTAACTTCTGCATCACGGGGTTGGGAAGCAACTAGACCGACACGAAGAAGAGCCTCCAACTTCTTCGTGGGCTTCAGCTCTTGTTTGAATAACGAGCACTACTCAAGTGCTTTTTGGCTGAACTCGAGACCAATTTAGCAAATGTGCTGATTGGGCTAAGTATTTCTCTCGATCTGTCCTCGAATTTGTCTATATTGTGAATCCTGTCGATTCTTTGCTAACTCTCCCAATTTTTCCTGTTGCAGGTGGTCATCCCTCTCTCACACCACTTCCTTCGCCGAGTCGGGATCTTCCGTCGGGGAAAGAACAAGTATAAGAGGCTGCTAGAAGGAGAAGAAGGACAAGAAGAAAAAGCGGCAAGTCCCTGAAGACTTTTCCAAATGCCTTAAAGAAACTGAGGTCCTTGCGGGGGAACTGGCATCGACGAATGACTCCCTCTGGGTCCAAGTGGAGGAAAATAAGGCGCTTCTCGATTCTGTTAAGGCTTGCATCCTAGAGTTCGAGAAAATGCGAGGAGTTGGATAGCTAGGTTAAGGAGACAGTGAAGGCCTAGAAGGAAATGAGAGAGCTGTGTGAGGAGTTGGAAGTCGATTGTGACTTTGCCAAAGAGCGCCTCAAAGTCGTCAATAAATAGAAGGCTGAGGCTGAGGCAAGAGCCTATCATTGGTGCGATGAGGGCATCAAAACTGATCTCTAATGGGCTGAGTGGAACTTTCCTCGGAGGTGTCGGAAGAGGATCAAGCGTGCCTATTCCAGATTCTTTGAGAGCCAGGCATTCGAGTACATCCGAACATGCCTGAGCTTCAAGGATTCTATCGAGGTCGTCTATCTTGTCCTCGACCAACTCCAAACTTGAGGGGATCTTGACGAAGACTTCGACCGAGACTCCGTGAGGCTCTCCTTCGATCGTGAGAGAGGCCGGTTGAAGAAAAGTTTCCAGTGAGTGAAGGATCTAAGGAATTTGACTTTCTAGGCTACGAGTTCAATTTCGCCTTCGGTCGCTTCGATCTCCCCATCCCCAAGAGTGCGCAAGGAGAATCTTCTGGGGAAGAGGACCTTCCTCCGTCGTCCTGGCCTGATCCCTAAACTTGGAAGGATCTAATGGCCTGACCGAGTTCCCCAACCAACTCCAAGGGTAAAGATGGCTATGCGGGAGAGAACCAGGTTGAGGGTCCTATCGACGTTAATGATTAAATAGGGAACTCTTGTAATCTTCGGCCCTCATGCCCTTTGTAATCCCTTACCCTCGAGTTTATTAATGAATCCCTCTTTTATCATCTTTAGTTTTTCCCTGAATTTTTACAAGTATTATGATTAGTCTCTCTCGATTTGACACTTGTTTTTAATAATCACAATAGTATTTTGAGGGAATGCTCTTGATTTGTTAAGCATGTTAACTTGAAGGGTATACAAGCACTCAACCATTTCGAGGCATACTAAAGGTGTCATGTCACACCTTGATTAATTTAAAGTAGGATCGTAATCAACATATTTGAAAAAGACTTAAGATTAATAATCTCAAATTTACAAGGCATAACCTATCCCTATTGAAAGAAATAGTATCCTCGACGTGAAATCAAACAATTTGCAAAATAGTAAAAAGGGTACAACAAACATATCTCATTTTGCACATAAAATTTTCTAAGGTTGGAAGCATTCCATGATCTGGGTAGTTCCCTTCCGTCTATGTGACGACCCAAAACATCTAGCTAATTATGGAAACATACTACTCACAATTTAATAAGAAAACCAAATACTCATAATTTTATTAGGAAAACCAAATATACTGGCAAGCCGTTTATTACATAAATATGATTGTTACTACAAAAGTCTCCATTACAACCTAACTAGCTAAATGCCTCGAATCACCTTTCTATGTCCTCCTTGTTTGTAACCTCCTTTGCCTGAAGTCCGACTAAAATATAGTATAAAACATCATCAACATATGTGTTGAGAAGAAATTTTGTAGAAAACATGAGGTGTGCGTGTGTGATACGATCGTACACATTTTCACATATAATTTTCAGCATATAATCACATAACCTTACACGTTTCTACCTTTTCCACATCAATGTGTGGCTACCTTATCAAGCCGTGCCGTTATTCCAACCAAACACTCCAATCCCAACCAAACACTCCGTTGGTCATATCTCGGGCATATACCGATTATCCTATGACCCACTTCAGTACATGGACTCTCCATCCATGCAAGGAGGGATTAGGCAACGATGGAGGATCGAGAACGAATTTAAAACCAGCAAGCCCGTTACCGCCTGGCCGAACTCGACCACATCCACCCCTAGCACTTTGTGGCCCGACGTGCACACATAATTTTCATGTATTTCACATATTTTCATAGAATTTCAGCATATTTTCAGCTTGCTTCCAGCATAATAACACAATTTCCAGCTTATATAAATCAAGTTTCCAGTTTATGAAAAACAAGATTTCTAGTGCATGAAGAACAGAAATTTCGGATTATACACAACAGAATTTCCAGCTCCTATACACTAAGTTCCAGCTTACACAAACAGGATTTGCAGCACATGAAAAACAGAAATTTCAGCTTATGAAAAACAGGATTTCCAGCATGTGAAACAGAATTTCCAGCTTGTGAAAAACAAGATTTTCAGTGTGTAAAAACAGAATTTTCAGCTTGTAACACATAGATAAAACCCTAGCATAGTGTAAAACATAGCTACACATAATTTCCAGCACAATTTCAGCATAATTTCCAGCATAACCCTCATAAATTCCAGCATAATCTTTCATAAACACACAATACTTAGAACCAAGATAGTAACTAACTTGTAGTTACATCCTAGGTTCTAGTGTGGGAATTTGGGAGTTAATACTACATAAAAGTCTAGCTCATGCCATAGGCAAAATTCCTACCTTTGCTAAGTTTTCTTTTTTGCTTTCTTCTTATTTTTTTTGAAGTGGTGCAAAAGTGAGAGATAGTTAAAGACTTGTAGTCTAATGAACAAAACAAGAGAGAGTGTAAGTGAGTGTGTGTGCCATGTATTTTGTGTTTGTGTGTGTAGTGTTCTTGTGTTGTATAATATACTACATACTTATAGTTAATAGGTAGAAAGATGATCATAATATAATTAAGTCCTTGTCTAATTATTCCTACTTTACAACTCAATGCCCAAGTATGAGGTCTAATTGTCTTAAGTGTTACTCTAGTTTAATTTAAGCCAGCCATGTATGCATTGATCTAGAAGTGCATTTACAAGTGTACATATACTTTAAATGTTGGAAGATTTGACAATAAGGGCTCATATATACCAAGTATTTAAATTATATTTATATATATACACCAAACCATCCAAACCCCTCCCTTTCTCTATATATGTAGAATATTTTCTTGCAAGTTTGTATAATTATTCAAAGTATGGGAGAAAAGTACAATTTTATACATTTACTTAGGGTTTTTTGAATATATATATGTGTGTGTGCGTGTATGATGAAAAATAATTTTGATATATATACATATTTGAATAGTCTTATGACCTATTAAAAATAATTATTTCAAAATTATGTGAATATGAAACTGACACAATTTTGTGAAAAGGGCATTTTTAAGAGTTTTATGAAAAAAAAATTCAACCCTATGTATTTATATATATAGAACCGTGTATGTGTATATATATATATACCTATGTATTTTCTAGAATTTTATGCATTGTATGATTGCTAACTAAGGTTAGAATATTAATTCTAATAATTATACATGTTGTGAATAGAATTAAACATATATTAAAAAAAATTTATTGCAAGAAAATCACACAATGCAGATAGGTTATTCATATAATCATTTAAATAATAAACACTTGAACATCGAATAATCTATAGAAGATGTGAGAGAGAATCGAATCCTTACATCCTTCCCTCCTTATAAGAATTTCATTCCCGAAATTCAGCCTTGTTTAATCAAAGTGATGTGGATACTTGCCAATCACGTCCTCTAATTTCTCCGACGTGGTTTTTTTGAGGTTGTAGTACTTTCATAAGACTCTAACTAAGGGAATAGATCGATTCCGCAAGGTTCAGTCTTTAACTTCAAGAATACGAATGGGTTCTTCTTTATAAGTTAGAGCCTTATCAATGTTCAGAGAGTCGTGGTCTACAACATGCGAGGGATCCGGATGATACTTTTTGAGTATCGATATATGAAATGCATTATGGACATTTGATAGAATTGGGGGTAACGCCAGTTTATATGCTACCTTTCCTACCCTTTCTAGTATTTTAGAAGGTCAGACGTATCGAGGGTTAAGCTTTCCCTTTTCTCCCAAACCTGAAAATTCCTTTTCGTGGTGATACTTTTAAGAATACGAAATTCCCCACGTCAAACTCCAAATCCTTTCGTCTCTTATCGTTGTAGCTCTTCTGGCAATTTTGAGTTGCGGCCATTCGTTTGCGAACCGTTTCTATGACTTATGTAGTTTCTTATACCAACTCAGAACCCAGCAATTTACTTTCACCAACTTCAGCCAAACAATTCGGTGCTCTACACTTTCATCCATAAAGTCCTTCAAAGGGAGCCATACCAATGGTAGATTGACAACTATTATCATAGGCGAATTCAACTAATGAGAGATGGCGATCCCAGCTTCCTCCAAAGCCTATGGTACAGGATCGAAGCATATCTTCTAGGATTTCTATGGTTCTTTCAGATCATCCATCGGTTTGCGGGTGAAAAACCGTGCTAAAATCTAACTTAGTGTTTAGAGCACTTTGTAACCCTTGTCATTGACACCTACCGATACTTATGATTTTGTAATAAAATTTTGATTGTTATTGACTTAACATTATATCGGTGTCACTAATTGTTAATAGTGACAATTTAAGAACAATTTTCATCAATATTAATATTTTGCATATAATGTTTTTGACAAAAATAATTTTTGTTATTACTAAATATACATAATTTGTGACAACTTTCATATTATCTTTTATTATGCTGTCTTTAATTAACTTTTTTTTAATCCTTGAAGCCTTACTTTTAAATATAATACTATTATTTCAAATTACAAATATTTATATGAATAAAAATATGAAAATTTTTATCAATTCAAAATTTTTTACCTTCTAATCTATTTCAGATCAAGTTGGAAATAAAGTTTGATCCATTCGAATCCTACCGTAATAACAGCAATTGCTTTTTAAGATAAGTCAAGTCAACTCCTAAAGTCTTTTTGTCATGATCCAAAGGACCGTCCTTATGTTATAGTGATTAAGTAAAGTTTAAAGCAGCAAAACGCGTAAAGGAAGGTGTCAACAGTTGACCGATCTTGGGTTTATATCAACAAGATTTGCAAATTTACTTCTCCGCATATTATCTTTTGTGCAGAAAAATGGGTTTAAGGGTGATTGAGCTCCTCTATTAAAGTGCAAGAATCCTTGCTTTTGGTATGGGTGGGATAGGAAATTTTACTCGTATTATGCTGCTATATCTTGAAAAATCATCAGACGGCAATGCTATGACAGGTACCCATATTTATATTCTTATATTAAGCAGGTTTTAGATGCAAATTACCAAGCATTTCTTCGTAGTAATTACGAGAAATAGCTCTATTCCTTTTATGCTAGTTTAAAGCATGTAAGATTTGCTGACTTGTCAGTATTCTCGCAAATAATTACTGTTTTACTATTTAATAGTATGTTAGAGAATGTGTTGAATGAGTGATGATTATCTTGATACCACTTTCATTAAATGTCTTCTTAATTAGTGTATTTAGCTAAAAACAAGGATTTGCCCGAATGGGTGTTCTTGCTTTTTTGCGATGGATTTGGGACCCAATTCTTGGTGTAGTTTCCTCCTCGCATTGTACCCTACTAGGCATAGAGAAAAGCTATCGCAATTCAAAAACAGTATTGTTGTTATTCTATAATCAAATGATCAAATTTAGTTAAGCGAGCATTTGAAAGAAGTATGCCAAGAAATTAAGATCTAAGTCCTTCCATAAGCATTTACTCGAAAACCAGAACATACAATACCACCACAAGAATTTTTTTGGGGGGACTGATTGCCCTGACACATTCTCTTAAATATTCAAAGTACCAGTTTCCCTCTTGATCTTTTATATGGTGATCTCATCGCAAAATTTCACCAATCTACAAATTTTCCTATCGGTTAGAATTTTATTGAATAACTTTACTTAAACATTGGTAAACACCAAAATGTGATATTATTGTTCAAAAAATATTGTATTATAATTTTTTGGAAAAATTACATTTTTAGAATTGTATATTGCACCAATTTGACATTTATGATACTAATTTGTCCAATTTTAATTTTTGGATATCAATTTAACAGTTTTTGACACATTGAAGTCTTCCGGCTTGAGTTGATTGGATTTTACTTACATGGAACAAAAATTGCCTAAGGATAGTCTAGTTAGTTTGTGAATTTTTCTTTTCCTTCTTTCACCTGTTCGTTCCTTCTTCTCCAAAGAGGGGTGCGGGTAGGGTGGGGAAGGGGGAGGGGGGAGGGACGGGATAAGCACTGGCATATTAAATAGTTTCAATTATTCGGTCGGTGACATCATTTTCCGGTTAATTTTGTCAAATTTCTAATTACATTACATCTTTCGAGGCAAAAACTCCTCAAGGTGGTGGCCTAACTTTTTAGAATTTTGATTTCCACATGATCACAATACTGTAAATAACCTTTTAGAACTTTGATTTCCACACGATCACTATACTTTAAATGCACAAAATTGAAAGGGATGAGCTAATTAACAACTTCATTTGTTTCCTGCTTGCAGAGCTGACGAAATTGTTGAGATACCATTCTTCAGCTCAAACTATTTGGAGGAAACGAGTCGTGAACAACAACTTGAATCATTGATTTCAAGTTATAATTATTGCCTATCAGCAAAATTGAAATAATGCTTCCTCCATCATAACCATCAACAACTTGAATTACTGATTTCAAGTTATCACCTATCAGCAAATTGAAATAATAGAAGCAAGCACTTTGGAAGTTGAAGATGGTGCTAGTAATTGATTTTGTTTTGATGTAGAGAGGATCGGAGAACTATTCATTTTTTGTGATTTGGGACCTATTTGGCCGGTAGTTTTACACGAGAAAGTGCTTATTGAGTCATATTTTTTGTCGTTGAGTTTTTTCTTCTTCTTTTCTAATTTTTTTTTTAATCAAGAAACTTTATGATTGGATATAATAATTTAACAGTGTTGTAAAGATAATTTTATTTGAAAACTACTTTTGATAACTTAAAACAAAGGACATGTTTGTGCTATTTCGCGTTGCTTTGGACGGGTCCGATCCATATATTTTTACTAGAAATTTTATCCAATCGATGAGACGACAGTTAAAGAGATCTATTTAAGTCAGTTCTAAGTATGAAATAATTTTTATTATTCTCTTTTCCCTTTACACAAATGATTGGTTTTAAAACGTGGCCAGTGTGTGAAGCAACTTTTAATGTGTATTTGAAACGATTAATCAATCCTGGAGCAAAATCCCAATTATCAGTATTATATGTTAAATTGTAGTTTCCAATGTTGGAAGATTTTGATTTCTAGTTGGACTTTTATTAATTGAATTTTATTTTTGGTTAAAACATACTAAATTAATACGGTATATGTGATATAATTTGTATAACCTATTTTGTTATTGACCTACTATTGTTAAGACTCTTTTAAATAGACTTGGTCTGATAGTTGGTGTATGCCCAATCCTAGAAAATATATAATGTGAGAGCCTTAGGGTTACACTATATATTTGAATAAAGCCACATTGAAGCTCTCAATTTTTGGTTTGAGATGGATAGAAAATCTAGCCAAGTTATCGTCATCCAACTCAACAGTTAAAATAAGGTATAATGAATTATAATATTCTTTTTGTTAGTATCAGGACTGCCAATAAATTTAGAATCGTAACTTTATTATTTCTTTTTGTGTTTTAATCAATTGTTCTAATATCGGTTAGTAGCCGAATCGAACTAGGCATAAAGTTTCTATCATTATAATCGACTTTAAGATCCAAGTTTGACATATTTATTATCATTATTTCTACCTTCCGAAACTCATCTAGAATGCAATGTCTAAAGAATCAGTATGCCATCAAGGTCCATGAAGAATAGAAAGAATAGATTTTGTGTGACGACCCCGGTAATTCCTTTATATTTGTTATGCTTTACGTATAAAGTATTTAATAGAAAACAAACTTAAATAGCAAGCATAGTATTGGAAAACATAATATCGCGATGTACATCAAGTACAAAATTCCGAATACAACAAGCATTTACAAATGTCATATGGCCAAAATCGGCAAAACAAACAAGTACGCAGCGGAAAGTAATAGCTCTTAGCCTAATAGAAGGCTTCAAGTGTTCTTCCTCCTCGACGTCATTTAAGCTAGTGTTTTCACATGAACACTATCAACATACAGTTGAGTAGAAACATTACTTCAGCACATAAGGTGCTCGTGTGTGATTTGCACATAGACACATATGGTTACTTTATACATAAAAAAAAAAAAAACGTAGGTTTTCATTTCAAACCTTTCTCGTCACCTAACAGTGACCCTTATGACTCCCCCGGCCGAAATTTATAACCAACACATTTCTCCCGCCTGCCTTATCCTCCAATGGTCATACCCCGGGTGTTACGCCAAATTTTCCTACGACCCTCTCTCTTGAGTAGATCACTCCGTCTACCCAAGGGGGGATTAGGAGATAGAAGGAGTGAGAACTCTTACAGCCAGCTACCCCATTGGTATGTCCCGACGGAACTCACCCAAACCACTCCGATATATTTCGGGCCCGTTTCACAATCACAATTTATGCATATAGCATAATCTTGAAAGTCTTGCTTCCATGTTTCAATATATGATTCCAACATCTTAGAAAAGAATATCATCACTATGAAATAGAGTGATAGAAAATAATATCTCATAAACTATTTAATATAGATATATACGTGTATCAAATATGAAATTTAAACTAAAATATAATCAAAATATAATAGTATGTGTATATATATATATATATGTAAGTATAAAAGATCCATTTGAAAATATAGACAACTATATATATATAAGACATGCAGACATATATTGGTAAACTAGGGATCGATTTTGATAAAGCACCCATATCTTGATAAAACTTTAATAAATCTATTTTTATAAAAATAATATATTTTGAAAAAACTAATATTTTTCGTAGAAACACATCATTTTATCAAACTAATTTATTTTCATAAAATTAACATAGTTTCAAAAATACTATATTGTCATAAAACTAATAATCGAATATATTTCCATAAAACTATTATAACTTTATGAAACTATTATATTTTCAAAACTAACATAGATTTTGATAAAAGTTTTACAAAATTAAATATATATCAAAATATATCTTCATGAAATCATTTTGAAATCATTAATCTCAAGAAAATCCTATTTAAACTACACACATAATTTCAAGAAGCTTAACCCATGAAAATAATATACATACCAAGCATATTATCACATAACCACATAATAAGTTCACAAAAGTGCATGTTGATCACATAATAAAAGCAATAACCACATATTAAGCATAAACTAGATTAACTCCTATCATAATTACCCTTCTAGCATGAAAGTATTACTTAGCCTCTACGAGCAAGTATTCTTGAAATAACATGTATTATAATAACTATAGCTAAGTTAATCATGAAATAACACTTTAGGGAAGCACTTAATAAAATAAATTAGCTACTAAACCAAGAGTAGGGAAGCAAGCTTGGCAAGAACTTTTACTCAAGAGTAGGAAAGCATGCTTTTAGCAAGAACTTTTACTCAAGAGTAGGGAAGCAAGCCTAAGCAAGAACTTTTACTCAAGGTGAATATAAATAATCCCTCTACTTATGGGATTAAGCAAGGTTTCTACCTTTTCAAGAATGTTTGAGGGAATAAAGGGATATATGGAAGACTTAATAGGTATATATGGATGAAAATAGAAGGGTTTGTATATATATATATATATAGGTGGGTGGCAGATAGGCTATAAATAGGAAGTGTTTTAGGTGTTAAAAGTAGAGTGAAAGTGAGGGTGTGTTTTTAGGCGGGATTTTGGATGAAAAATGAGGTTGGAGTTGGGATCTATTTATAGAGGAGAAAAGAAGAAATAACTAATATTATAATAAAATAAATATATAAACCATTCATTCTATATCATTATTTATATGTACACATTACTATATTAACAACCTAGTGTATATATATATTTATGTATGTGGATATGTAGGTGTATATGTAGATATATAAATCACCACTAATCTATATATGTGGATGTGTGTGTGGATATGTAGATATAGAAATCACCACTAGGTGATATATGGATGTGTGTGTGTATATGTAGAGATATAATTTACCACTAGTATGTATATGGATGTGTGTGTGTATAAGTAGATATATAAATTACCACTAATTGATATATAGATGTGTGTATGTATATGTAGATATATAATTCATCACTCTAGTTTATATGTGTATATGTAAACAACTATATTGCCACAAACATATATATATATATATATATATACCTATATGTTATGTGTGTGTGTGTGTAATATATATATATATGTATGTACGTGTGTGTATGTCTATCACTAAATATATGTGTGTGTGTGTGTGTGTGTGTGTAGAAGTAAATATAATATATAAATATATATATAGATGTGTATGTGTAGGGGTATATGTATATACATTGACGTGTGTGTGTGTTTAAATATATATATGTGTATAGATAGATATGTGTGTATACATATTAATATGTAAAGCTATATATATATATATATAGATGCATATATATTGTAAAATATATGTATGAGCTAATATAGACTCATCTTTGAAACTATAATTTTAGTAGGAAAAAGTAATTTTCTAAATATTTATAATAAAAGAAAATAGTTGGAAAGACTTAATGGTCTATGAAAATTATATATATATATATATTTATATGTAGTTATAGAAGAGATAATTAAATGATAAATATTTTGGGTGTTCTATATATCTATTTTCGATTTTATAAAATTATTTTAGGAATGTGAAATAAATAAATAAATCTAGTAGATTCTAATTTGAAAACAAATATTTCTATAATTTTCAAAAATGAAAAACAAAAGTAAAATTAAATTTCATGATATGGAAATAACAATAAAAATAACAACAATATACTAAATTTGTGGGGAAAAATAAAGGGATACTAATTTTTCGAAAATAAATAAAAATTTCATAAGTTTAAAAATTTTACTAATAATGAAAAAAATGATCATAATTTAAAATGCATGTGTGTAATACACATTACCTTAATGAGTGCCTAAAATTCACATATTAAAAGTAATTATGACACACTTATAATTCAAATAATAAAATATTACCGAGTCATTACATTTTGCGAGATAAATTGACAACAAATTTTGAAGAATTCTTAAAATGTTGCCTATTACGTAGGGATTTTATAAAATAATAACAAGACACAAGTACCCATGCTAAGGAGCTTCTACGTATATCTTATTATTATAGTTGAGTCACATCCATCCATTGGTTACTTGATGGACACGCCATAGTAAATTGAATATTATGAATAGGTCATTTTTCTACGTACCAATTAAAAGTGTACAAAAAAAAAAAAGTAAAAATTATACATACACATACTATTTGATCCAGAAAATTTCTATTACACAAAGAGGAGTTATAATTAAAAGGGAGATACCAATTTATATTAAGAGTAAATTTATACTCAAAGATCAACGAGGCATCGATTGAGGGGATTCCAATGAAGGCTTGCTACTAAATTTCATGATGAGTATGTATATTCTAATCGTGAGAATTAGCATATTCAAAATCTGAAATTATGTTTCACGCTTTACAAATTAAATTTTACAGCCGACTATCCATGTAAACTCTCGTAAAGCAGCCAGATTCTTTACAGCCACAATATATGATGCTACTATTCAAGAATGAGTTAGATGTAATTTACTACCCTGTGTTATACCAAAAAAAATAAAAAAAACTCCCGAAAAAAATATATATCAATAGCTCTTGTACTTTTTCAAAATTACCTCACCACCCCCCATTATTGATTTTCGTATAATAAGTGTGAATAGACTATTTTACCATCCTTTATATTTGAATAGATTAATTTAGCTACATTCATACATAAAATATAATAAGTTAAATTGATTCATGACAAACACGATTCTTACATTACTATTAGTATGACCGCAATAAATATCGCATGTCCTTATTTTAATCATAAAATTCCATCAACATGCTTGCACCCCTCACTGAGTCGCTAAAACTCACCCATTTCTTTATCGTCCTATTCCCCAAAGTTTAGTGACAAGTGACAGTTAGTAGTAATAGAATAAAAGAAGCTCCATTGAGTAGTTCGCTCATGTTTAGTAGTAGGAATTTGAAAATTCCTTCTTCCGTTTGTTTGATTTGTAGCCCAAGGAAGAAGTTTAATCCTCCCACAAGACTCATCTCAAACTTTTGTTGTATACGTTTTGCAAATTCCTCACAAAGAGAGACATTAGTGGGACCAAACATAATATTGTCAACATAAATTTGGACAACAAGTAAATCATGCTCTTGTTGTTTGGTAAATAGGGTGGTATCAATGATACCAATGGTAAAACCAGATTGAATAAGGAAACTACTTAATCTCTCATACCAAGCCTTAGGTGTTTGTTTTAATCCATAAAGGACTTTTGACAGTTTAAAAACATGATCAGGAAAATTTTTATTCTCAAAGCTCGGTGGTTGTTCAACATAAACTTTTAACTAATAAGAACATTTCAAAATGCCCTTTTAACATCCATTTTATATAACAAGAATTTTTATGAGATGCAAAAGCTACGAGTATTCGTACTGACTCTAACCTATATATGGGAGAAAAAGTTTCGTCAAAGTCAATATCTTCTTGTTAGCAATAGTGTTTGGCTACAAGTCGAGCCTTATCTCTGATGAGCTTACCTAATTCATCAAGATTGTTCCTAAAGACCCATTTGGTTCCAATGACTACATGGTTTGATGGTCTTTCTACCAATTTTCAAACTTGATTTTTTTTGAATTGGGTTGGCTCCTACTCGTCCATAACCTTTATCCAGGCTGGATGGTCAAGAGCTTCCTCAACATTTTTGGTTCAATGAGAGACAGAAGCGGATAGTTGGAAATGTCTTGGGTACTTTGTGTCGTCTGAGATCTAGTAGTAATGCCAGGTGTTGGGGCTGCGCAAGTATACATAATCACACAAGCAATATAATGATGAATAGAGCATCGATCCCATAGAGATTAGGATTTATCCCGCAAAAATGACTTGTTTTCACTTAGCTAAATTGATCAAATATGGAGTGGATCTCTCTAGTTTAGAACTAAATCAAATTAAGTCCTAAATATATTTCTTAAATAGTAGCAATTCAAATTTAACAATTATTCAATATGACTAAACTCAAGTGCAAAGGTAGGCTCATTAACCTAATTTCTATGCTATCCCAATCCCTAGACTCAAAAATTTCTTTATTGTATGAAGCAAGGAACAAATATATCTATGATCTCTCTCAACTATCATAGAATTGTCTCATACAACATTCTCTAGACCTAAATTAACCAGTTCTCACTCAATCAATCCAAAATTAACCGTCATAGAATTGTCTTAAAGGCTCAATTAATATTAAACCAGCATCTCATTCAATCTAATATCAATTGATCTTGTTTAAAAGAGCAACAATCATGACTTGTCTCTCAACCTCATCATAGATTCTCAAATTCAATAATTAGCGATGGTCAAACCCTAATCAACCATTAAGAACATTAAACAAGATGCACATATAAAAACAAGAATTCATTAAAGTCTAAAGGATTTCATAGAATAGAGACTAAGAGAATTACACCATCCCTTGCACTTGAAAAGGGAATTTAGTTCATGGTTAAATTAAAAACAACAATGAAGAATGTAAAAGAGTTCATACAGGCGAAGAAAAAAGAACTAGAATGGTGGAGAATTCGGGTGTGAGCTTTCCTCAAATTGTGTTCTTGTTTCTCCCTCAACTTCTCTTCGATCGTTGTCCTTGGAACAAAAGATAAAATTGTATCTAAATATGAAGAGTTCTAAACCTAATGTCAAAGACCTAGCAAAAACGTGATCCTGTTGTGTTCCTCCCCCTAGACATGAAGAGGGGAGGCATTCGCCTAAGGTCTCTTTCCCAAGTAAGAAACTTGCTCAAAAAAGGAAAGTTGTAACTCTGTCGTAGACTCTGTGTACGTATGCAAAATATTTTGCGTACATACACGATCTTATAGATTCATTTCTCCTTTGAGTAACGGGAATTGGGTAAGTTTTCAAAATGTCTTGCGTAGGCACACAATCTTACAAATTCATTTCTCCTCCGGGTAGCTGAAATTGGATAAGTACTCAAAATGTCTTGCATAGGTACTCAACTCGTGACTTCAATTTTTGTGTCTTTTATTGTATTTCTTTCCCTTATAACCTGAAAAATAAAGATTGCATTCAAATTAGCACACAATCAAGCTCAAATAAGGAAAAAAAATGCACGATAAGTCCGGTAAAACAAACACCAAAATTAAATAAAAACATAGACTTATTACCAAGTTGTATATAACCAATAATTTTGTCCGTTAGGTGACTAGAAGCATGTTTAAATTTCTTTCATCTTTGTTTTGCTTTATTTGTATTTGAATCCTTTATGCTATTTGTCTTGGTACTTTTAGTGGATTTTGTATTTTCTAAATTGATTCTAGTTTTGCCTTCTTGTTTCTACTCCAGTTTTAGCTTCAAAAATTGAAGTAGGTCTATTAAAACCTTCAATTTTATTTGCTCAAGGGTTCTTTGACAGTAACAGAGTTAGTTTCATCAAAAGAAACATGCATAGATTCTTAAATCATTCGCTTTCTCTTGTTGTAAACACGATAAGACTTACTGTTATTGGAATAACCAACAAAAATAACTTCATCAACTTTTGGATCAAACTTGAAAAGATGATTATGATCATTCAAAATGTAACACTTATAACCAAACACATCAAAATAAGAAATGTTGGGGGTCTTTCCATACCACAATTCGTATGGGGTTTTCTTTAGAAAATGTCTTAAAACAACACGATTGTAACGTAACATGTGGTATTAACCTCTTCACCCCAAAGAAATTTAGGAAGTTCATACTCGTTTAGCATTGTTCTAGAAAGTTCTTGTAAAATCCTATTTTTTGGCTGAACTATGCCGTTTTATTAGGGACTTATAGGAGAAAAAGAATCATACATGCAACCATTTTCTTTCAAAAAGTAAAGTAAAATTATTTTCATCAAATTCGGTTCCACGATAAAAACTTCTAATTTTCATTATGATTTTTTTTTTTTCATTTTGCAAATGTATTGTAAGGGGAATGAATCATTTTTATGATTTAAATGTAAAACCCAAGTAAAATGAATGTAGTCATCAATAATCACAAAATAGTATTTGTTTTCTCCCAATGTTATAGTTTTCATAGGACCAAAGAGGTTGAGATGCAAAAGTTCAAGTGGGTTTGGAACTAGTACCTTCATTCTTGAATTTGAATGATGTTCTGACTTGTTTACCTTTCTGGCATGCATCACAACTCCTATCCTTCGCGTATTTTAACTTTGGTACTCCTCTAACCCAATATCTCTTGGTAATATGGGAAATGAGGTCCATACTCATGTGGCCTAACCTCCGATGCCATGTCCAGGTTTCTTGTGTAGCAGCAAGACACGTTACATTTTGTTTAGATAAAAGATCAAGAGTAATACAGTAAACATTCAGTCCCTGGTAGTAGTAAATACAGTACTATTATTTTTAGTAATAAAACAATAAGAATGATGAAATTGAACATATAATTGTTATCGTATAATTTATTGATACTGATCAGTTTGTGATTTAAACCTTCAACAAGCCTTACGTTTTTAATCATGGCACCTGACTTAGAGCCCGTTGGGATGGGTTTTTTTCCAAAAACAAGCACTTATTTTTTTGAAAAAAAAGCACTTTGAAGAAAAAAAAATTGCGTTTGGATGGGCTTTTGAAAAAAAGCAGAAGCCAAAAAGGGCTTTTTTTAGAAGCTACTCCAGAGTAGTTTCAAATAAAAGTACCTTGTAAAGCACTTTTAATTACTGCATCCAAACACAGAACTGCTTGGCTTTAAAAAAAAAAGCTCTATTATAAAAAGCACCATTCGATAAGGATTTTTTTTAGCCCATATAGACGGGTCCTTAGTACCTAATGCAGGGTCTTTTTGGTTTGACCATGTGGTGGGGCTTCACACTCTAAATAGTGTGTTGGTAGTCTACCTGTCAAAATGGAAAGAACACACGTGAGACTAGCCATTTTTGTCCAAACATAGGCTCTACGACGCTCAGGTCAGTATGGTAAATGTTGCAAATTTTTTGCAAGTGTGCGGGTCGCCCAAGTAATAAAGAAGTGAGTCGAGTATCGTTCCCACTAGGAATAGGATTATTAAGTACCGACTTTGTAAACTTTTTATTGTTTAGACTTTGAATTTTTGATGAAAGATTAGAAAAGTAAAAAATGCAAACAAATAAATAAAGAAAAGAAACAAGCAGGAAAAATTAGGGTACTAGGTTTCATCAATCGAATCCTTTCAAATAATTATTCAAACAATCCTAAGTTTTGACTTTTTATCATCCCACTATCCTTTCTAAAGTAAAACAAATGTGCCAAGGAATGCTATATGTCCACTTTCGTGATCATATACAGATCCCTTGACCCATACGCACAAGAGTTGTGTTAGTTAAAAAGTCCTTGCTAATTAATCTAACTGATCCCACAAGAGCATGATTATTTCAAACCTATGCATTCCTTATGTCAGTAAAACAAATAGTCAAATTTTATACACACCCTTTTGTAGTCAAATTTAAAATATCAAAGCTTGTGAAAATTGATCAGAAATTCACAAGTAATAATACCTTGAAATATAGATAGGAATCAATAAAAGTTAAAACTAAGGATGTTCAAATAATTTACATGAAATTCATCTCATGAATCCATCTAGAACCCTAAGAAAATAAATTAACAAGACATCGAAAAAGTAAAATTGACTAAAAAAAGAACATAAACGAAAACATAAAACAAACTAATGTGGAGCTTTTCCGGCAATTGGGAGTTGAATCCTGTGGTTGTCACTTGTTGAATTCTTCTCTTCAATATGCCATCCAAGTTTATGGAATAATGTGGGGAAGAACCTATTTATAGATGTGGGAAAATAGTTGGTTGAATCCTAATCGAAATCGAATTTTCTTCTTTGCTAGCCGAATCCAATTAGAGATCAAATTTTCTTTGTTCGTTTGTAGAATCCTAATCAAAAAATGAAACGTGCCATCAAATAAAAAATTTTCATGACTTTTAATACTTTTTATTAAAAATAAAGTTTAATTACACTTAATTAAATTTAACAATATAATCATTAAGGTTTATTAATATTTAATAAAAAGTTTAACAATTAAGCACATAAAAATATATAAATTTTAGGCTTATCAGTAAATATTTTTGGTAAGTGAAGGGATGACGAAGACAATGAACAATAATTATGTCGTTGTTTAAAGTGCTTGAGATGCCCTTTTTGAGGGAAACAGGAGCTTATTTATGTGAGAAAGGCCTTGATTTGACTTGGATGATGGGGGTTGGTACTTTGATTGATGGATATAGTACAAGTAGTCATGCTTTTTGTCCTTTTTAGATCTTTCCCATGATAGCGAGGCCATGCTTTCATTAATAGGGCTTGATTTGGCATTTAATGCATATCCTATGCATTAAATGCTCAAGATATCTCTTAAGAGATGAAAGCATTAATGGCACATAGGAATAAAAAAGTACCTTCCATATCTTATCATTAAGTGTTAGGCAATAGTTGATATCCACGTCTGACAGAGTTGGTAAGGTCCCCCTTTTGGCGTGCTAGTGGCAAGTTGAATTGAAGACCTAAGGGGCCTTAGTTTTCTTGCCCTCGATTGGGGCCTTCGTCCCTTGATGCTAGTCTAGCTCTTTCAGGTGATTTGTTAATTATGGATTTTCATTCGTTAAATTGAATTCCTTGTGGAACTCATTGGGCCCTGCTTCGAGGACATTCTTCCTCAGACTTGTACTAAGTGTGCTTGGGGATCGACTCCTTCTTGTGAGATCCATGGCACTCTGAGGCCTCCTTTTATAGTTGGACCTCTTTCGAGGCTGCCTTTTCTTTCTCCCTTAGTCTTAGGGAGTTCATCTCCTCTTTTGGGTGCTGACATGTGAGGGAAACAAGGTGCTTGCCACTTTAGTACCAATAGTACCTTTATCAATTATTTTTCCTTTGGTGTTATCTATAAAGAAAACATCACAATTATCAATTTTAAAAACATAGTGATATCACTTATCATGTGCCTAGAACATCTTCTATCCATGTACCATTTCTAGTTCCGAGGGTGTTCCTTAGGCATTTTCCTACATGAAGATTATTGTGACTTAGGTACCCAACTGTTATTGGGTCCTTTGTGGTTAGTGGCAGGAATTTTACGCATCCATCCAATATACTCTTTAATAGGACATTTTATGTTTTTGTGACCAACTATACCACAACAAAACATATCTTTTTTGGGTCTAAAATTATGTGATAAAGTACCAATAACTAATTTTTTTCACTAGTAATCAAACTTTCGATCTTGATTTCCTTGACAAGTTACCAAAAAATGTTTTACTCATCAAAGGAGTATCCTTCAAAACATTTTTTTCTTGAATCTATTGTTCAAGCTAAAATTTTCATTTTGAAAGGTAGAATTTTCTTTTTGAAGATTTGCCTTTTCTTTTGCAAGAATTTCAATTTTCTTTTAAAATGAAACTTTATCATTTCTACAAGAATGTTTAAGAAGTTTAACTTCTTCTCCCAACTTTTTCTTTGCCTCAAGGGCCTTTTTCAAGTCATTTCTCAAAGTTTTGTTGGAAGACGTCATAAACTCCATGCCTTTTTGATATTTATCTAGATGAGCATAAATATTATCATCCTTATTTGAATCAGTATCAAAATTACTACCAGAAATAATATTTACCTCATTGTTTGTTGTTAGCGTCATCTCCTTTTCATTGAAAACGTTAGAGTTCAAGTCATCCTATGTAAGAGATAGTCCTTTCTTTTTGGATCTTTTGGATTCGGTTGCCTTCTTGAGCTTTGGGCGGTCCGATTTCTTGTGGCAAGCTCTCCTCACTCAAAAGTGTTTCATAGTAGGTTCAATGCTATGAGATTCTTGATTGGTACTTCATTTGTTTTTGCTCTTCCAAAATCTCTATTTGAATGACGCTAGTTTTTTTGAACCTTTGAGCTATCAGAGCCATCTCCTTGTCAATTTGATTCTCATCTAGATTTTCACCATTGGTTTTTGGTTCAAAACTAAAGGTGATATTTCTTTCGATTTTAGGTTTGGAACTTCCCTATCTTCTAGGTAGTACTAGTTCATGAGCAATTAAAGAACCAATAAGTTCACTCATGTTCATCTTAGTAACATCCTTCGCCTCATGTCTTGCAATTACTTTTGGTGTCCAGTGGAAGGAAAGCAATCTTATGGTCTTCATCACTTTATCTTTCTTAGTGAGGGTGTGATCAATGGTATGGAGTAAGTTCATGCTCTCCATAAATCGAGTATTCATTTGGCTAGTGCCTTTGTCTTCTTTCATAGTGAACACCTCTAGTTTGTGGAGTAATACATCAATCCATTCCTCTCAAACTTGACCAGTACCTTCATGGGTAATCTATAGTGTGTCCCACATAACCTTTGCAGAAGAGAAGGAACTGACTCAATTATATTCTCCCTTCATGAGCGAACATGCTATCACATTTCGTGCTTTAGCATTCATCATGAGGTTTTTCATATCCTCTGCGGTAGATTCCTTTTTTATTTTTGGAACTATGGTAACTTCTTCAGTTTTCTTTGTGGGAATGGTTGGACCATCCTCGACAATCATCCAAATTGCATAGTCAAGCGGTATTATGAACCTTTGCATCCTATTTCTCCATGTGACTTATTCAGTACCATCAAAGAACGGTGACCTTGCATTAGACATACTTTCTGCAAACACATCATAATTAAAACAGGCCATTAGGATCATCAAATTCCAGGCTATTAAACTAAATAAGCAGAGCACATGGCTCTGATGCCAATTGTTTAATGAAATGTGACTAGTTGCTTTGCCTTTGGAAACTTTAGTGGTATTTGAAATACTGGATAAAATACCAGTCAAAGAAGTAGAGAGAAACGAACAAAATAGTAAAAAGACAACTATTTGTGCTAGTTCTCCCAAATAAGCTGCTTCCAGTTCCTAAGTGAAAACTTAGGATTAACCTATTAAAAAGAAATGGTATTAATATATTATAAAATAATTCTAGATTAAATACAATAAAGTACATGAGAAAGGAAAATGAATGATCTCAATCTCAAGAGCAACAACATGCTAGAAACAAACAACCTCTAAAGCAAGCTAGCATGATCCGTTTTGGCGGTACGTATTACAGTCGCCCTCATCCGGACCTCAGTACGTAGTACGCTTAAACAACCACTACCACATAGCCAGTAATCTTGTTCACCCGACTACTACAACAACCTAACAACCCTTCACGGACTCAACTTTCTCCAAGGAACTCAGTTGCCTTTGTTCACCCTTTACCTCGCAAAGTCACTTGCAGTAACACAACAAGCACACACGAGTTAATAGGAAAGACCAATGTATGCAACTTTGTAGAATGTTTGCCCTAAAGAATCTAACTTGAAATGTTTGTTTTAAGCACTGTGATACAAATGAACATGTTTTTTGGTGATTTATTCCATGCGGAATTAGTGCCTCTATGTCAGATACCAAGTCAAACTTTGCTGAAATAAGAGGATGTGATCAAGAAAGGAAATGATTAAACCCAAATTTGTTAGATATACAATGGTTGGTAATAAGCACAAGAATAGAAGAAGTCGATGGTCAAATATTCTATTAGTATTACCACTTAGATACCAGGTCAAACTTTCCTAAAATAAAAATATATGATTAAGAATACAAATAATTTGACCAAAATCTGTAGGATACCTGTCTACACACATAAGAAAATAATAGTTAGCCATGAATTAGGAGAAGGATCAATCAATATGATCTTTCCTAAACATGTAATATGCATGTGACAAAAAATAATTGCGGAAAGATATCTTTATCGAGACAAACACTGCAGGAAAAACGGGCAAAAGCGGGGGAAAAATCCGGCGGAAATCCAGGGGAATTTCCGTCGGAAAATCATAAAACCGGCGGAAAACCGGCAGAACACCGGCGGAAACCGGTCCGCCGGTTTTTTTGGCGCCGGAATACACCGGGCCGCCGGTTTTCCCCCGATTTTTCCACCGGTTTACGCGGGCGAGATTGACCGGCGGAAAAACCAGCGGAATATTCCGCCGGATTAAAAAAAATTTAAATTTGAAAAAACAGGACGAAATTTCCCCCGATTTTTTCCGCCGGATAATAAAAAAAAAATTTTAATTTGAAAAAATCGGGGGAAATTTCCCCCGGTTTTTTCCGCCGGATAATAAAAAAAAATTAAATTTGAAAAAACCGAGGGAAATTTCCCCCGGTTTTTTCCGCCGGATAACACCGGATAATAAAAAAAAAATTAAATTTGAAAAAATCGGGGAAAATTTCCCCCGATTTTTTCCGCCGGATAATAAAAAAAAATTTATATTTGAAAAAACCGGGGGAAATTTCCCCCGGTTTTTTCCGCCGGTTAATTAAAAAAAAATTTAATTTTAAAAAACCGGGGGAAATTTCCCCGATTTTCCCCCGCAAATATAAAAACAAAAAATTTATTAATTAAAACCAATTTCTCCGATTTTTTTAAAATAATTATTTTAATTTGATCGCCCAAATCAGCTCATTAAAATTTTTTTATTTATAAATTTCATTTATAATATTCTAATAATGTAAAATGCTAATATTCACAAACATATAAAATAAATAAAAATACATAAAGCTAAAATAAATTGACAAATATAAAATATTATCCTATATTGTTTGAAACATAATTCAAATATGAAATACGAATTCGTCCGGCAAATAAAAACATTGTTCATACGTCAAATTAAAGTATCAAATGTGTCTACTCGTCCTCCTCATCGTCATCCTCAAAATAGTTGATCTCATTTTCGTTATCATCTCCGACATTCATGGGATTCGTATTTGGTTGCGGTGCGAACATGTGTTGAGCGGGAAATCCTTGATCGAGATCATGACATGTGTCGTGGGACGTATTGCCCGTGGGACGACGCCGACGAGATGACTAGGGAGCTGCTCCGGAGGCGGACGGGCGATTGCTCACAAGTCCGGTGTACAGTTGTTGCATCATTGACATTATTGTGTTATTTTGAGACTTTAATTCGGTGATCTCTTCTTTTTGAGTTGAGATATAAGTCTGAATTTGATTTCTGAGATCCGTCAACTGCGCCTGTACATGTGCTCCGGAATTAGAAGGATCAGCACGCGATGAGGAACTTCCCACTGAGTGTTGCCCCCTCTTTTCCCGAGGAACGTAGTTCAGCCCAATTTGGCGACCCTTTCTGTTCGGGGGTCCGACCGCCAGCATAAACAACTCGTGTTGAGACTGTTGTGTCGCTTCATCGCTCAACCCTGCTGCTATTGATTGTTCCTAGGCTTGCAACAATTGTTGGTAGTTCTCCTACACGAAATTAAATAAATTAGATTAAACAATTGAAATTTAAGTCATGCAAGTATGTATAATTAGTTAATTAAATATGCAAATTAATATATTGTATACATACGTGGACTTGTTTGGCATTTTGATTTAGCCAAACCACATTATTGGCCGTGCTCCCTTCATCCTCGTCACCCTGGGTCATCTCGTCGGGTCTAAGTGATCTCGTATAACACTTTTGAACAACCTCATGATAGCCGACCTCACGTTCACACTCAGCCTCCTAGATAATTGACAAATAAAATTTTTAATAACAATAATAGTTATAATAAAATTGATAATAAATAACGTACCATCTCAAGTTTTTTCGTCGCAAGTGACTTCGGCCCGCCACCATAACATGCTCCATCACCCGCTTCTCTATTTTTTTTATTCTGTTCGCTTTGTTTTTTGAATGTCTCTGAAGCCCAATAGGCGGTCAATTGGTCCCATATTTGGGGCACTATCCACGCCGGTCGCGTCCCAACTTCCCTCACATGCTCATATAGCTGCGACAGTTTTCTCGAACCACGGCTTCGAAAAGCCTTTTTCATATGATACTCATGTGCAGGATCCCACTCAACATATTTCTGTATATGTTATATATTAAAAGATTATAATATGCATAAAAATTTATGTGTTACGTGTTACGTGTTACGTGCTACATATAATCAATATACAAAACAAAATACGAACCTTCCACTCCTCAAACCACGTATCAAAAAGCGCTGTGCTAGCATATTTGAATGTAGGAACGAACTAAGTCATTCGACTTTTCAATACGGTACCTATCGCGTTAGCTCCACGCTCGGCCGGGATGAAGCTACTGCACATACAATATATATACACGCCATATCATGCTTAAGTTATTATAATACATTTAAACTTGACATATTAAACTCTCACTTACCAATTCGGAGCCGGCTCCAAAAAAAGCTTTTGTCTAGCTCGTCGTGTGGTTGGAGGATCTGGGATGCTATATGCATCTTGAGCAGATGGATTAGGTGAACTAATCGGTGGACTATGTCCACCAATGGATGGAGTAGGCATAAATTGCAATGGAGCCGATGCAGCATGATGGTATGTTGTGTTCATGGGTTCATTGATAATTGGAGGATCGTTTAAGTCATGTGATAAAGGACTAGTTGTGGGGACATATGATTGTGAAGAATTGATTCTACCCCGTATGGCATTACTTGATCCAGAGCGTTTCCGCGGTTGCATCTAAATTATTGTCGTTAATATAAATTAATAGATGAATTGCATACTAATATTAATTAGAAAGATACATATAAAACTTACATTAATATAAAGTATTACATAAGAATTCAATCATTAACAATCAACTATTACAAATCAAATGAACCCTAATCACTGTCTCTATCATTATTTGAATCATCGTTCATTAACACCAAGTCTTCCTCATGATCCTCATCTCTCTCACTATATTCTTCATCGGCCGGGACATCATTATTTTCCTCTTCATCCTCCTCGTGAACCTCAAGTTCGACGAGCTGAACAATATCTAAGTCAACATCTTCATCACACAAAACGGGTACTCCATCATCACTAGAAGAGTTCATAACCTGGCACATATCATTTTGGTAAGCCTCCTCCATACCACCAGGAGTTTCAACTCTGCCTTTAGCTTTACTTTTAATTATAGCGAACCATTGGGTCTTGCCACGAATACGACCTGGATACACAACAAAATAAACTTGGCGCGCTTGTTGGGCGATTATGAAAGGGTCATATTTTCTGTATCTGCCTGTCTGTTTCACCTCAATAATACTACATTCTGGGTGTGCAATGCGCGTTCCTCTATGTGGAGTGGGGTCAAACCAATCACACTTGAATAACACCACTTTTTTTAATGGTTCCCCCGTATACTCCAATTCAAGAATTTCATTCAAAATTCCATAATAGTCATCTTCGCCGGAATCGCCATCGTAACCGCCTTTCACCCATACGCCACAATTCATTATTTTTTTACCCTCACTCCATGATCGTGTGTCAAATTTGAAACCACTCACAATATATATCGGATATGTTCAGACAGAGAAATTAGGCCCCAGTGCAAGTTGTTTCAAAAATATTGACAACATTCCATTATTCAGTTCAAGGACCTATATAATGAAACGTATATAATTAACGTCAACAACAATGTTCATGCATCTTTTCACACTTGATTGTGCAATAATTTTATTATATTTTTTTTAAATTAAAACTTACGTGCGAACTGAACCAGTCTGCGAATTCATTTTCGATCCGCTCGCTTGCGTCAACTTCTGTGATCATATAATGTTGTCGAAAATAGCTACGTTTGACAAGATTTAATTCAGAATTTTTGATAATCATATAAAAGGCATAAAATAATTATAATTTATTAAATGTGATACTTACTTGATATATATTTCGACTTCATCACAATTTAACAGTACATGTAGTTTAGCAGAATTATACTCCTGCAAACTCTCAAAATAGCGTTCCTTACATGCTCCTAATGGACGACCTGGTTGATTGAAAACCGACAGAGTTGATGGTACTGAAACATCAACACCACCATCATCGTTCCGTGGTACGCGCGTACTCATTGACCGCACGTGCGAATTAAAGTAGAAGGAGCAAAAATTAGCAGTCTCACGTCTGAGATAGGCCTCACATATAGACCCTTCTACTTGAGCTTTTTGTTTGACTATTTTTTTTATCTTGCCCAAATACCTATAACATTATTTAACGAAAATTTTTATGTAATTAATAACAATGCATAAGATAATTTTTTTGGTAAAAATTAGAACTTATATGATTTTTTTAAGAGTAATGATGATCGAACAATATTCGTTAAAGACCTTAGTCAAATATCACAGCCGAAATGAGAATAACCCTAGCTAGTATTACAACTCCAATTCAAAGATGTAAATAAAAGACTAAACTATAATAGCCTTATTAGATAGACTCATAAAAGAAAATAGTAGAACTAATTTTTCGTATCTTAGTTCATATTATGTATTTAATTTATGAGTTAAATCTTTACATATGCTTTCGATATTTCAACAAATGTTAAATCATATATAACTATTTAAATTATCAAAAGTAATAACTAAAATAGATTGCAGAATATAAAAATATCGCGGGCACATATAACTTTTTCCACATTATAATCTATCCGTGACCAAAATACGTCCTATCCCTTTGATATGATCGTCTAAAACGATAAAATTGTTTTTGTAAAATTTAAAAATATATACGTTTCAAAAGAAAATATTTGATTTAATTATAAAGAATTTAATAAAAATGTCTTGGGAAAACATAACAAAATCACATTTTGTATTATTGTGTCATGATTTTTGGGCATAAACATATTCAGTAAATAAAAAGTATTTGATAAAAAGATAATACTATTCATAAGAAATCAATGCCCAATTAACTTAAGGTAAAAAAAAAAAGGAATAACAATATGTAGATATCGATCAAATGACCTCTTAGCAAGAAAATACCATGACTTAAGATTGTTACCATCTCGTCCATTTTGAGGAACATACCAATGAGGGATACGAGACAACACATACCTGTTGTCATGTACTATGGAACAAATTACAAAAAGATTCAACTATTCAGCTAACTGCCCAGTAAATTAAGTTTATCTTCCGAACATTTCAAATAATCTTAACATTTCAAATCAATAAAAGAACAATTCAAATTGATTGGGGGTGGGGGGGTGGGGGGGGGTGGGGGAGGTAAATTCACTTACTTAAATATAAAATATAAAAATTCAAACACCCCATACTTAGTAAAAATTTCTATAAAATAATACTAAAGGTGCCTCTTAAGCAAAATGTAATATATGTTAGTTTACACATAATATATGCACTTATTATAATATTTGGTACTTTTCTATTAACGTATTCTCGTTTAATTTCAAGTAAACATGTTTTGAATGTATACTATCCTTAAACGACTATCACTTTTCTGTCCATCACTATACTTATATATGCTCATTTTAATTTGATGTTTTAGGTTTTTAATATTATTTTATTTTTAATCGACTAGAATTGGTTGACGTGTTTTCGGATCTTTGATAGATTTGAGTTTAGTATTTATAGATCGTGATTTTATAGGATCTCTCAAATTGGATTGAGCAGTTGTCAAATTATGTTATCGGATTTGGATGTGGACTTTGTATATCAGATCCTATAACAAAACTTAAAATTCTCTATCTTATTTATTTGTTAAAGAACACATCATAATTCTTAAAAGTACAATTGGCTTTCATTTTACTTGGTTATTATTGTAAACTAAAAGAAAATATAAAAGTACACTCTAAAACAATTCAAACAATTAATTAACTTCAAATAAAAAAAATTAATTTCCACCGATTTTACATAAAAAAAAATTTCAAAAAAAAACCGGGGGAATTATTCCTCCGGTTTTTCTGCTGGTTTTAAATTTAAAAATACATAAAAAAAACCGGATATAAAACAATATATAAAAAAAACCGGATATAAAAAATATATAAAAAAAAATGGTTTTCTATTTAAAAATAAATAAAAAAATATTAAAAAACACCGGGGGAATAATTCCCCCGATTTTCCGCCGGTTTTTTATTAAAAATAAATAAAAAAATATAAAAACAAAACTGGGGGAATTATTCCCCCGGTTTTTCGGTCGGTTTTTTATTAAAAATATATAAAAAATATAAAAACAAAACCGGGAGAATTATTCCCCCGATTTTTCCGTCGGTTTTTTATTAAAAATATATAAAAAAAAATATAAAAACAAAACCGGGGGAATTATTCCCCCGGTTTTTTATTAAAAATATATAAAAAATATAAAAACAAAACCGGGGGAATTATTCCCGCGATTTTTCCGCCGGTTTTTTATTAAAAATATATAAAAAAAATATAAAAACAAAACCGGGGGAATTATTCCCCCGATTTTCTGTCGGTTTTTTATTTAAAAATATATAAAAAATATATTGAAAAAAAACCGGGGGAATAATTCCCTCGGTTTTTCGCCGGATTATAATTAAAAAAATATAAAAAGATATTAAAAAAAAACCGGGGGAATAATTCCCCCGGTTTTTCCGTCGGTTAATATTTTAAAAATAAAAATAAAAAAACTGGGGGAAATTTCCCCCGGTTTTTTTATTTAAAAAATTCAAAAAAAAAAAACGGGGGAACTTTCTCCCAGTTTTTCCGCCGGTTTTTCATTTTCCGCCATGCCCGCCGGTTTTCCGCCGGTCCAAATCCGGCGGAATATTCTCCCGGAATATTTCCGCCGGAAAACGCCTTTTTTGCTGTAGTGAAAATAACTCTTCATCATCAAATTCTTGGAATCAAATCTAAATAAGATCAAAGAGGTCAACAAAGGTGTTCCTCAAATTAATAAAGTTTAATAGTTATGGGTTATGGAATGTTTTTAGAATATTTTGGAATATTTAGTTTACTCATCTGGCAGCCTAACTCAACCCCATCCATTTTGGACCGAGACGCCACACATCTTTTTATTAATTTTCAAATTCTTCTAATTTTTCTATAAAAAAATGTTAGATAGTATTATATGGTTTTGGATAATAATTATTTTTTTCTTTTCTGCATTGAAATGAAGCAATCCCACGAATTGGACACTCAAGGTGGCCAATCACAATTGTTGGGTCTTTTTCATAGGTAAAATTTTATCGGCTCATTAATTTACTCCAATTTTTCGATATTTTCTACCTCCAAATCATGACTTAGCAAGATATATAGTTCAATTTTAATAGATATTTTACCAGTTATCTTTGACTCACCTTTTACCATTAGTGTATAACATTATTTTATGTGTAATGGGAACTTCGAGAATTTTCGTCTTTTCTCAAAACTGTAGATGAGATCTCAATCCGTCCATAAATGGTGCATGATCTCACGCAATTTTTTCAATTAAATTAGTCATTTTCACTTTTCTATGTAACATTTTAACCATTCTTTAACCGTCTTTAACTATTTCATGCTTTTAAAACACGTTTCTTTTGTATGTAATCGATTAAAACATATATTATACGGTTTGTGAAGAAATTTTTGTGGTGTAATTCTAAGTCAAACTTTTTCAAAGACAATTCAATTGTAAAAATTTTAGATATGATTTTCAATCCTTTTCTTTTTGATAACTTGCTATTTTGCATTTTCTTGAATTATTGTTAGTTTGATAAGCCTAAAAGTTATATATTTTTATGTACTTAGTTGATATACTTTTTATTAAATATTGGTAAAGTTTAATGTTCATAATGGTAAATTTTTATTAAGTGTAATTAAACTTTATTCTTAACAAAAAGTATTAAATGTCTTGAAAAATTCCTATTTGCTGACACATTTCCATTTTTGCTTAGGATTCTACAAACAAACAATGAAATTTGAAATCTAATTGGATTCGGTTAGCAAAGAAGGAAATTCAGTTCCAATTAGTATTTAGCCAACTATCTTCCTACATCTATAAATATGGCTCTTCCCCACATTATTCCTTGAATTTGGATGGCATATTGAAGAGAAGAATTCAACGTGGGCGTGACAACCATGAAAATTCAACTCCTAGTTGCCGGAAAAGCTCTGTATTAGTTTGTTTAATGTTTTCTTTTATGGTTTTGTTTCATTTAGTCAATTTTATTTTTATGTCTAGATAAATTATTTTCTTAGGGTTAGAGGTGGATTCATAAGATGATTTTGCTGTCATTTATTTGAACATTTTTGGTATCAAATTTTTATCAATCCTCTCTATAATTCAAGTCTTTATTACTTGTAAATTTTTGATCAATTTTTACAAGCTTTGAGATTTTATATTCGACAACGAAAGGGTGTGCATAAAATCTGACTATTTGTTTCATAGACATAAGGAACACATAAGCTAGAAATAATCATGCTCTTGTGTAATCGATTAAATTAATTAGCGAGGACTTTTTTACCTAACACAACTCTTGTGCGCAAAGGACTAAAGAATCCGTATGTGATCATGAAAGCATGCACATAGCATTCTTTGGTATGCTTGTTTTACTTTCGAAAGGAGACTACAAATATTTTGGTGAGTTGGATCGTGGGATGATAAAAAAGTCAAAGCTTAGGATCGTCTGAATTATTATTTGAAAGGATTTGATTGATGACACCTAGGCCCTAGTTTTTACTACTTGTTCTCTTTTCTTTATTTATTTGCTTGTGTTTTTATTTTGCTTTTCTAACCTTTATCAAAAAGTCAAAGGCTAAACAATAAAGAATTTACAAAGGTGGTACTTGATAATCCTGTTCCTCATTGGAACGATACTCTGCTCACTTATTTATTAATTGGTCGACCTGTATACTTGCAAAAATTTCGCAACATATTTTCATCTTAATATTTTATCCATAAAAGTAAAAAGAAACAAATAATCAACTTTTCATATTAATCCAGTACCTCTCACTGACTAACTTCTTTATACACTAAAAGAGAATGAGTAAATTGATAACAATATAATAAACAATAATGAAAATATTATCATTAATTAGATACATTTAGTGATAAAAAATTATTTTTGTCACAAAAATTAATTTGCACAAAATCAATGTGACAACATTGTCACTATTGATAATTAGTGACACATCTCCGTTCATCGTCTCAACCCTAACAATGGCTCCGCCGAAGTTGATTTTAATGTAGTCCACCGAAGGCTAAGTCCATTTGAGCTCTCCATCTTCCATAACTCTGAAATTACTCTGTTTCTTCTTTGTATTTACTTTATTGAAGGCCAAGGTGACCCGATATGCAAGGCTAATGATATCCTACGCCCAAACCTCCTTCCCCTCCATTAATTGCTTGTTCATATTGAACCAAAGAGCCCATAACAATGTAACAACAAAATGAAAATTTGGACCTAATAAATCACTGTTTAATTGGCCCACCCACACAAATGTATCCCCTCACCAGTTTGATACAAGCAGCCATCGACATGGCTCTGTGAAGAGTATCTAATTTCTGGGCGAGGTAGTATGGGAGAAAGAACACTCCATGAAAACACGATGTAGGCCTTCCATCTCAACAACACAAATTGGGCAGCCATCGACATGATGTATTCCCCTCTTAGACAACTTCAAAGCTGACGCCAGTGGCCTTTTACACAACCTCCAAACAAAGAAGCCACCGTTCTTATTGTAATGTCATACTAACACATTCTCGTAGTCAACCACACCAAGAGGGATAGACACGATATCATCATTCTTTGCCTGAAAGAATATAGAGATCAACATCTAAAAATTCCATCCACCCCCATTAACCAATCTCAAGTCCACTATTGTCATCTCTACCAAAGCTTCAATCCATGGCAATTGAATCATTTGGCACCCAATGATCATTCCCAAACTTTGATGTTTCGCCTTGAGCTTAATCTGCATCGACTTTCTAATTGGATAATTTCTCTGATATTGTGAATTACCTGCTAAGTATAAGAAGGACTAGATCCAAGTTTCACATCAAAAGGTTTTGACAAATTCAAGTAGCTGGACCACAAAACTCCACTAAGGAGGGAAAATGTGCACGTAGCTATCCTCCACAACTACTTGGAGAGTGGTGCTTTGTTGAATTGATGAAGCAACCGAAATCCCATCCCAACCTCGCTCTTGCTCAGACATAATTTGTCCTAAGAAATTTGATGAACTTTCCTATTACCTTTGTTGTACCATCAAAAGTCTACCAAGTAGCCCTCAATCTCCCTCGAGAAAGAAGTGGGGAGTTTAAAGCCCAACAAAGGGTATGGTGGTGTGGCCTGCAATACTAACTTGATAAGAATCTCCTTCCCTACTTGGGACAAATTACGTTTATTCCACACTTGGATTCTTCGCCATATCCGATCCCTAATAGATGCGAAAAACTTCTTTCTTGCTCCACACAACTAAATAAGGGAGTTCCAAATACTTATCATGAAGTAAATTAACCCGCAATTGACCCAATTCCACAATACTCTCACAATCCTCATGTAGACCATTTGTATTGATAACAATAGATGATTTAGCATTGTTTATAAAGCTACCTTGAGACCTGCCCGTACCTGTCGAGGACCAACAAGACCATTGCCTCCATCATAGCCTAACAAAAATGAGAGTGTCATGAGCAAACAATAAGTGATAAATGTTTGGTGACACTCCACACACTGTCAACCCCTTGATACTACCAGTCCACTCTTCTTCCTTCAACGAAATACTAAACACCTCTACCAAAAATAAAAAAAAGATATAGCGACAAGGGATCCCCTAACGGAGTCCTCATTGCGGACTCAAAAAACCAAATAGAGAGCCACTCAATACTAAAGAATAAGTGAAAGACAAGACACATAACATGACAAATTCAACAAAATGACAATGAAAACCTAAGCAAACAAGAGCCACTTGACCTGGTCATAGAATTTTCTCATGTCAACTGCCATGTGCCCGAGTTTACCCCTTTTCTTATGTTTCCGATAGTGATTGGTTTTATAAGCTAGAAGCACATTATCTGTAATTAAACTACTAAGGATGAACATAGATTGGAAAGGGGAAATAATATCATCCAGACAAGAATTAAGCATGTTAGTAATACATTTCAAGGCTAGCTTGTAAATAATAATGCATAGTGCTATAGGGTGAAACTGGGATATCGATTTTGCGGTTTTACACTTGGGGATGAAGACGATGTGCAAATGATTAAATCTATCACTAGTACACAAGTTGCTAAGGAAGTCAATCATACTAAAGGAGACATAGTGACCTATGGCATTCCATAGGGACTTAAAGAAGACAAGAGACTACTCCCTTCCTCAACCTGTCAATCTGTTCCTCCGTATCCCGCATCTTCCTACCCGGGTTGCCAAATGGATGCCACTTCACCTGAAAAATCCCTCGACACGTCTACTAATATTCCGATACATTGAGTCTAGTCGAGTTTCTCCCATCAGGGAACCCCAGTAAGTTCTCAATACCTCATGGCATATCAGTGTTCTTAACCAATTTGCCTTAGCCAAATGAAATGACTTATTCCTAATTATATTCTCTAGGGTGCTTGCATCTAGTGATATCTGCCTCAGCCAATGATCAAAATATATCTTTGAAAGATTAATAACCCAAATCTCTGAAAATAGGTTGATCCATTCGAGAGTGGCACACGCCCTATTCAATCTCTCACGTATTGTATACAGCCACTTCGGTAATTTGACCATGTAAAAGAGTCGCCATAAAATCCCAAATCGTGTAAGTTACACTGACCAAGCGCCAAACAAAACTCACTTAGCTAAGAAACAAGAGATGGTAGCCCTCCCTCTTTTTTCTCCTATATCTGAATTTTGTTTAAATTGCTTATACAAAGCCACAATCTCAATGATTGACTCTTAAGTTGTTTGAGACAGTCCCATGTTGCCCCTTGTCTACTCGCCACAGGTTTCCTGTGGAAACAAATTGGGATAAGTCCCAATTAATTGACTGCATCCCTATTTGCTATGGATTGACACCATTGATGTGATCAACACAATTAATGTGGATTGCTACAATCCTAATTTGAGTGGGAGTAGAATTTCTAAGTGGAATAGGACTCTACCTGTGACATCCCGATTTTTATAAACTATAAATAGGTATAATAACTACATTTACATTACTAAGTGTTGGTTTTTATAATATACTAACCTAAAAAAACTGAAATTATCTAGCATACGTGTGTGAAAATTGAATAATTACCTTATACATACAAAAATCGAAATTTTGTACATAGTATACCTAAAATTCAAAATTTATATTATATATATATGTATAATTTCATAAATTATAAGGAATATAGATATATTTTGAAATTATTAAATACTAATAATAAAGTAGGATTATATCATGTATTAGACACTTGTTTACAGTACATGTTAGGCAAGATTAGGACATATAAGATTTTCATTAGTCAAGATATGCTAGGAGGTCACACATGTTATTCATATAATTTGTAGGAGGTTAGTCATTTTCATTTCCACTAAAAGTCATAGGACACTTGTTCTTATAAAATTTAAGATAATGTCTAGAATCTTGATTATTCAAAAATTGCAAGACAGTTGGTCTTACCATTTTCAAGAAGTAAGACATTTGCACCAATAATTTTTAGCTAAGGTTATCTTCAATATATAAGGAACACTTGCCTTCTTCATTATAAACCCTAGGACACTTGTGTATACAACTTGAAGAAGAAAGCACACTTGTACACTTACTGGGCCTAATAATCATGAACACCTTGATAATTACTTACAAGTCATTTTCCTAATCCAAGGGCTATAATCTTGCCCTTAACCCTCAAGTAAAAGTTAATGGCTATGATTTATCCAAAAAAACACACATGTAGATATGATAAAGATAGAATTCTATACACCTAAACCCTTATCATATCTTACTTGAACACTTAAGACGACCTAAAATTTTGCCACCCCAAGATGCCTTGAAAATGACCAAGGATTTGCCAATTTAATAATATTTGTGCTGAGCAAACACCTATAAATTAGGGTCTTCCCGCCTCAATTGGAAACAACAACACACATTCCATACAACACAAACACATGACACACACACTGCACCTAAAACTGCTTCTGCTGCTGCATATACACTGCACACACACTCACAACACACATACAAGGGAAATCCTAGAGCTACTACACACCATTAGAAGGTATGTCCTAATCCTAGACTTCCCATATGTTTTAGATACAATTTTATTCATTTTAAGTAGCTAATTCATGCTTAGATGGTCACATATTTATGTTTAAGTTATTTTGTGTAAACATTCATCTACATGTTTTAGTTATGCATACATGTGGTAACTCAAGATTTGCCTATATGCTCATGCATATGCATTCATATTTAAGAACTAGGGTTGTTCTTAAAACTATATGTATACATGTACACAAAGTTATTTGAAATGAATAAGTGTGCACCTATACATAAATATTACTCATTCATGTGCTTATGTACAATATTTTCCTAAAATAGTTGCTAAACACAAGTTAGTTTATTTATCATCTCTAGGTTATATGCTATAATCATGTAAGTGTTATGTTACTTCAAGAGGCTAAATTAGTCACATTATTTCTTAACTAAAAACTACTAGTTGTGAGTAATTATGGCATAATATTCTAACCATAGCCATTAATGCAAACTTTAGGCGATTACCGGGTCGACGTAAACTTGGTGAGACAATAACTCTAAGTTGAGGGTCTTTACTATCTTTTCTGGGGCTTTGAACTAGATGCTATAAATCTTGTGTTGTATGGACACCTTGTTTGATTTATGTTGACCAATTCCTTTATGTTTTATGTTCAATATTGCAATAAAATGTGACTCTGGTTTCCAGGTCAAGTTATAACCAAAAGTTATGATTTTGTAAAATGAGTCATCTTGTCTTCATATGATCTATTGATACCCTTGGGGACGCCCTTGGGAATTTTGGGCTCGGGTACTTGTAAGATGAGTTTTATCAAGCAAAACGGACCATCAATGAACCTTCTTATATGATACCATCTTGTAGGATCCATTTCCTACATACAACCGGAGGTTGACTGTAGTAGGATTGGGTCAGTGTATTGCATGGACGCGTGATACATCTCAATCCAGTTAATGTTGAGGTCGCTTATTGACAAGGGAGGCATAAGGGTTTCAGTTATGAATTATCTATTTTGGATAGCAATAAGGTTGGAGATTCTGTCCCTAGGCTCACTATACGTATTATTTAGTTTGTTAATAAAATACACATTCACACTACATTACACTCTATCATGATTTATCAAGTTTTGAATCTTATATTTTTCTAACTTACTTGTGCTTATAAACAACCTCACTAAGTCATTTGGACTTATCACCTTGTTTCTTTTTGTTCACTACATCAGACTCAGGATAAAGGATATCCACAAAATGATGTCAGCCCTCAGTCGCTAATTTTCTTGTTCAATTTATTACAATAGTTGTTAGAAAAGTTAATGTTTCCCTACTCTATGTTACAAGTTTAGTTTTGCTATTGTTGTACTCTATTGTACATGTAACGGCCCGAACCTTTAACTAATTTATTAAAACATAGCCAACTAAAACATGAAACTATACGTATTTTATTGAAAATATATCAGAGTAGTGCGCAAACTACATAGTAATACAAAAGTTTATAACATCACGGTCTCTCCAAAATACAAAATATCAAGCTTAATTCCGACTAGTTAAAGGCGCCGAACCGTTCTTCGCTATTGTCCTTAGTAACTCCCACCTCCTTCTCGGCTAAAATTATCACATAAAGAAATGGTCAACATACACGTTGAGCAGGAATTTTCACTTAATAACATAAGGTGCTCGTGTGTATGGTAACTGCACATAATCACAATATCGCACATAATATTTCATATAATTTTACCTTTCGAGTCACTTATTAGTGACTCCCTTATATCTCCCACAATACAATATTCCAACCGTTCACATCATTAATCCCCATATTCCATCCGTCCACATCGATTCCATCCGTTCACATCGATGGCTATATCTCGAGATTATGCCAATTCTCCACAACCAATACCAATACATGGAACACTCCGTCCATGCAACATGGGATGGATGGCGAGAACTATTTTAAGACCGGCAAGCCCATTACCGCCCGGCCGAACTCAGCCCCATCCACACCGATAACACATTTGGGCCCGACATGCACAAATAAAGATTGTCACATAATTTCACATAGGAACATACGTCCATGCTTACAACTTTAAATATAAAAGCATACAAATAGCATATTTTGGAATAATAAACATACATGAACATAAGATATGAATATAACTAGAAACATAATTTCTAATAACTTGTAGTAACATAATGAAGCATAATATCATGATAGTAAAATGATAAACTAGCACTAGAAAGTAACTTATGTAATTAAGGAAAATTCCTACCTTGAAATGGTTTGAGGGAAAAAGAGGGTATATAAAGGGCTATATGGAAGGATAATAGGTGTATATGGATGAAAAAAGAAGTGTTTACATATATACATATGTGGGTGGAAGATATTTTATAAATATGGAGTGTTTTTGGTGTTGAGAGTAGAAGTAGAGTGGGGGTGTGTTTTTAGGCGGGATTTTGGATGAAAAATGGGGTTGGAGTTGAGGTCTATTTATAGAGGAGGAAATGAGAAATAGCTAATATTATAACAAAATAAATAGATAACCATGTATTCTATATGGACATTTATATATACACATCACAACATGAACTACCTAGTATATATATATATTTATGTATGTGGACATGTAGGTGTATATGTAGATATATAAATCACCACTAATCTATATATGTGGATGTGTGTATGGATATGTAGATGTAGAAATCACCACTAGGTGATATATGGGTGTGTGTGTGTATAAGTAGATATATAAATTACCACTAATTGATATATGAACATATGTGTGTACATGTAGATGTATAAATTACCCCTAATATATATATGGATGTGTGTGTGTACATGTAGATAGATAAATCACCAAGTATATGTATATTGGAGGGTATATTCTTGCAAAACAATTGTAAAATATACTAAAAATCTAGACTTTATATTTATCATTTAATTAAAATCCGAAAATTGGTTTATAAATAATTAAAATTCAAAACTTATGTTTATAAATAATTAAAATTTGAAAATTATACATATAAAGTCAGAAAATATATTGTTGTATTTATAAACTTCGAAAATTACATATTTTCATATAAAATCCGAAATTTAACATTGAAGTTACAAACATTAAATAATTTATTTAGAAAATTCGAAATAAAATAAAATAAATACATATCTAAAATATTTATTATATTATTTTTGGAAAAGAATAATTATTAAACAAATTTTCTAAAAATAACAATTAATACTTTAAGGTCTAAGTTATAAAGTAATTTTAAAGAATAAAATTTGGAAATCATAAAAATTTCAAGAATTACAAGATTTTATATCAAATATTTTGCATGAAACATAATATATAATAAATTCTAAAATAGTAGGAAGTACCGGGGCATTACAGTACACACTTTGTCTCATAAATAATAATCGCACTGCGATTCTACCTTGCCCCGTTGTGCCTTAAAAGTCTTTTGAATTGAGACATTCACACTGAGTATCTAACACAAGTTAGGAACTCTGTATAATCACCAATGGACTCCAATTGTATATGGAAGGCCCTTACGAGAGGAGCGCCACACTACCACTCTGTAATGCCTATAAACAGGAGCCTCACTAATGAAATTATTCATTCAAATTCAATACAATTCCATAGAATTCATTCTCCCTAGACTCTCTCTATTGTCTTTTTTCTGTAGAAAATATTTCTCTATACGTGCATTCTTGGAGTATCACCATTAGTTCTCCAAGGTTTTAAGGTGCGTAAAATGTGTGAATTACTCTAATAGTAATCCGCCAAGATTGAGCAAGGCATGTTCATGATTCATTCAATGGACGGCTAGTAGATGAGTTAGATTCGGGGTTCGTGGATCGACAATTCTGCAACGTATCAGGTACCCAACCCGATCCACGTAATTTATTCGTTTATGTGTGATATATTCCAACACTGGTATCAGAGCAGCCCTTATGTTTTGTATTCGCTTGATTGATTAATTGAATCGCATGATATTGTTCTTTGTACTTAAATTCATGATTTTTGAAAGTATGGAATTTAATCATGCATTTTTCACCATATGTATATATTAATATGTAAGTTTCCTAGTTAAAAGTTGGGGAATTTTGATATTTCAAGATTCATTTTCTTAATTAAAAAAAAAATTCAAACCTAATTGAGACAGAAGAAGAAATCTTAGGGACTCATTGGAGGGGACGTCGGGCCTAGTGGGTCCTCTGCCAAGAGCCCAGAACCACGGGGTGGAGGAAAGAAAAAATTTCAGACTTCCTCGCTCCCCCGGGATATTTCTAGCAACATTAAGTTAGTAGAGATGGAGAGAATTCGGGAGGAGTTTGGAGTTCAATTCCCCATCCACATGCCTAGCCCCGTGGAGAACATGGTGAAGCCCCGTGAGGGGTGCACTGCTTTCAACCTTTACCATTTCGAAGCAGGGTTGCGCCTGCCCCTATCCCCAGAAATTCAAATGCTATTGGAGTTTGTCGGTGTATGCCCAAGCCAACTGGTGCCTAACTCTATCATGATCATTGTCGCCTTCATAGTGATCATGAAATGCCTCAATTAGGAAGCCAGCACGACCAATTTCTTAGAGTTCTTCTAGCCCAACGAGTCGGTCAGGTCCAACCCAGGTGAATCGGCTGAGGATGAGCCTGGTTTCTGTACTTGTCCGCCCGTTCGGCTTCCTCAGAGGTACTGGATAGTTTTAAGTCTTGCCATGGATCGGGATGGTAAAGGTAGTTCATATTCATGGAAGATCGAGGGCAGCTGGGAATGCCCTCGAACTAGCGCCAACCTCTAGTACTTAACCGCAATTTCTACCATGAGGAGCCCAATTTTGATGAGGGGAAGGTAGCAGATTTCACTAGGATGGGAAGAATGTGCGCTCTTTTCCTGACCTCAGAAGAAATCGTCTAGCCCTACCACCTCTTGAGCACCTCAGGCGACCCTAGCCCAAGCGAGCGCCCCGGTACGAGTGACCCTAGGGCCTAAAACCCCTCCCATTTTTTGTTTGTGTTTGTTTTGTTGTTTTTTTTTTTTTTTGACAAAAGATCCCACTGCTATTGGCTTACCTCCTCTTCTCCATGCAGGTCTCACCATTTTAATGAACACACGCAGAGCTTTGTTGGCTAGGCTCGATAGGCAACGGCATCAGACGCAGCCCCCTCGACCTAAAGTTCCCGCCTACCATAAAGCGGTGGCCCAAAAATCATGACGGCCGAAGAGAGACTCTGGCACAGGGGAAGGATCGAGCCAAAGGGCCGAGCTTCCCATGTCGAAACTGAGGCAGAAGGGGAAGTTCCTCGAACTGAGGATGCCGGGGCAATCCTGATAGAGGAAGTTGCAAAAGTCCCGAGGGGGGCTGAGGGGGGTCATGAACCTTCTAATCAAAATGCCACCACCCAAAATCCATCTTTCGCTCTCCAGGGTGCCCCAGATACTGCAGGAGTCTCCATTCAGGCTGACATCCCATCGACGCCCCTGCCAACCAAGGTGTCGCCCCCGCCTCGAGAAGAAGTTCCACTTAGCAGTCCCCCCACTGCGGCTCCTCAAGTGACCCCGACTGCGCGACCAAGTCCCCAACCTAAAAGAGTCACCCCTTGTAGGGCCATGCCTGGGGTGTCTATTTGCGAGGGCGGTATCGAGGGCTCTCGTAAGAGGGCTGTGGAAGAAGAGGCCTCACGGGGAGGGGGGGGACAAGAAACAAAGATCCAATCCAAGGGAAAGCGGGCGGCCAGCCCCGAGCCATCGGATTCTAATGAGGAGGAAGAACTCCTCAAGTGTGCGGACGCGGGGCCAAGTTGTAACGACCCGGTTAATCCCTTATTTACCTATTTTATATTATACAAAATTTATAGGATTATTTTGTGAGTTATTGATTTCTAGAGATTATTTTTTTTCAAATATGATTTTTTTTGTGAACTAGTGAGCATTTTACTACCTAAATATTTATAAAATATTATAAATTCCAAATATTTTTTTAAAATTTTATGCATTTGATCCTTCTAAACTTCCAGAAATTTTTAATAGATTATTTTCAACTTTTACCTATTTTTCCAAGCATTTTAGTAATTTTCGGAAAACATTGTATTTAAGTTATTAATTTGAAATCTAATTTTTAAAATGCTTAATTATTATCCAAAAATTAAAATAATAATACAAATAAATATTCTAGGTTTTATTTGACTTATAAAAATTAATTTTCGAATTTTACAATTTTATTTCTATTTTTGGGCAATTTTCGAAAAATTGGCAAAACAAGGGGTATTTTGGTCTTTTCACCTCTCCAACCCCAATTTTCGTTTTTTTTGCTGAGAAATAAGCAATAAAATACTTAATAAATAAGAGTTTCAGAATATATATATTTTTGTTTGATTTTAGTTGATTTTATTTTATATTTTATCAAAATATCTTTACTAATACATACTCTTGAACCTCATATACATAAATAACTATATATTAGTGGTGATGTACATGGCTACATATACACACACACACATACCCACATATATATACATGGTATTTAGTAAGAATAGGTGTAGGCATATATAGCCATGTATAATGTATGGAATAGGTATTTAGTTGAATTTAATAATTGGATATTTGTGTCTAATACATGGAAGATAATTACACAAGACCATATATACCAAAATCCTCATTTTTCAGCCATTTTTCCAGCCCAAAACCGTGCACTCTCTCTTGCTCTTACACTCTCTTTCATTTTTCCTCCAAACACTTCACTTCCTCCAAATTACTACACACTTTGAAGAACAAAGGTAGGAACTCTTCTTTATACCTTAAGTAGAGGGTTTTTCTTCTTCTTCTTGAGGAGATTAGGCAAGCTTCCATACTCTTGTGCCCAAGCAATGTAAAAGAACAAGCTTGAATGGCCTAGAGTGAGAGCTTTTGCCAAACATACCTCCAAGTTGAGAGTTTTAGTTATGTTGCTAGCTTCATGTTACTTTATAGTTCATTTTATCATGTTTAACTCTTGTTGGGAGGAAGTTGAAGGATGGATAGTATTATGAGCATGATCTTGAAGATCTTATGTGATTAGTATGCTTATTTGGAGTTCTATGTGCTTACTATGCTTTCTTGGAAAATTATGTGATTATTGTGCCTTTTTACAATAACATGGCATTCTTATGTTTTATTTGGATTATTATGTGAGTTCTATGCTTTATATGAAGTAGTATGAGACCATGATTCTTTAAGTGAGCTAGTAGGGGAATATCCTATGTTGTCTTGAAAGTAATTGTGAAGAAAGCTCCATATATCTATTTATTATACTTTATTGTATAGTTTTATGCCTACTTTGATGATTATAGAAATATATATATATATATATCTATGTACGTATATATATAGATAAATATTTAAAGTATTGTTATCTATTCATTTAGCTAGTTCATATTATATTAGGTATATATCTATATATATATATATAGTTATGTACGTATATATATATGTCTACTTATTATAGACTAATTATATACTTAGTAATACTTAGTAAGACTACTTTAATCTATATATATATATATATATGGTACGTATAAGTATATATATAATTACATTCATTTTATTAGTTTATATATATGTAGATAATTTCAATCATCTTATATCTATATCACACTTTATATAGTTTATATATTTTTCTATCATCTTTATATATATAAACTTATCTATATCACATTTTATATATTTTATATATTTATATTAGTTATCTTTTAATCTATATATATATTTAAGTATATTTATACTAGTTATATTTTAGTCTTTATATTTATATATTTATACTAGTTAGGTTTATATATTTATATTTATATTTTATCTATTTACATATTTTGCTACTATCTATTTACATATGCTTAATAAGCAAACATAAAGCTTTCATTTATAAGTGTGGAGCTTACTTTGCTAAACTGTGATTATGTGCATATGTGAACAAATTGCAATTGTGTGAATGGGCCCATATGTGCTGGAATGGTCTGGGGGGTGTTCCACCGGGACATACTATTGAGTAGCCGGGAGAGTTCACCACCCTTCCATCTCCTAATCCCCCCCTTGGGTAGACGGAGGGATCTACTCAAGAGAGAGGGTCGTAGAACAATACTAAGGCGTATGCCCGGGATACGACCATTGGAGGATAAGGCTGGCGGGAGAAATGTGCTGGTTGTTATTTCGGCCTGGGTAGTTATAAGGGTCACTGTCAGGTGACGAAAGGTAGAAAGTGTGAAATTATATATGTGCTATGTGTAACTAATGTGCACTTGACACCCGAGCACCTTATGTGTATAAAGAAGTGTTTCTACTCAACGTATGTTGATTCCATGTTATATTATATTTTAGATGCTTCCGAAGATAGCTTTTATGATGGTGAGGAGGAGGAACCTTTTGAAGCATTTTATTAGGAAGAAGGATGTAGGATTTTCCGCTGCGTACCTGTTTTGGGTTTTTGCTTTTGCTATGTATCAATAGTAAACTAGCAAGTCGAGACTCTCTTTTGTTGATGTACCCTTATGTAATGTACCTTATACGTTGTAATTAAAAATGTATGCATGTATGTAGCCAATAATGATAGTATTAATCTAATAATAGCCATAAGACTAATAATAATAATAAAGGGATTTCGGGGTCGTCATACAAGTAATCATGTTAACCTCCGGGGATACAACTCTAACCTCCGCATCACCGAGATGGGGGCCAACGAGAACAACACCAAAATGAACACGACTCTCCTCCGAGGTCTCCAATTGCCGGCCGACCAGCGGGCACATCTAAGTGCTCCATCACGAAGCTCAAGATGAATATCGCCAACGCCCTGATCAGAGTAAGGATACCTTACTTTCATTTCACTATTTTATTATACGCTTCCATTTAAACATCTCATCGGCAATCTTGGGCAAGTCGTTATCCCACTTTCTCACCACTTCCTTCGGCGCGCCAACGTTTTCCATCGGGGAAAAAACACGTATAAAAAGATGTTCTGGGAGGAACGGAAGAAAAGGCATCAAGCGCCTGCCAACTTAGAAAAGTGCCTCAAGGAAACCAAAGTCCTCGTCGGGGAGCTGGCCTTGATCAATAATACTCTCCGAGGTCAACTTCAGGAGAGCAAAGAGCTTCTCGAGTGTGCTAGGACTCGCATTTTTGAGCTCGAGAAGAAGTGCGTGGACCTGGATGGCGAGGTGAAAAGGACCGCCAAGGCTTGGGAGGACACGCAGGAGCTATGCGAGGAGAATACATATAAGACTAGTATTTTCGAAAATATTGTATTTCCTGATATTATCAGTTATATCTGTCCTGAAAAGATTTTTTTTGACACCCTTGGGATATCATATTTTAATTATGTTTCTATGTATCCCGGGTGTAGAAACAGTTATTTATTTGTTGACAAGTTGTGAGCCATATATGTCCTATTATATCCATTTACCCTTGGGGGCGCCCTTGAGAAGTTTGGGCCCAGGTACTTATAAGAGGAATTTTATCGAACGAAACGGATGAAACCTTTTATATGATCAATTCTATGAAACTAATTTCTACGTACAGTCTAAGGATGACTGTAGTAGGGATTGGAGCGATATACTGCCCGGACACGTAATACATCTCCATCTTATTTAGTGTCGAGGCGGCTTCTCGACGAGGGAGGCATAAAGGTTTCTGTTATGATTTATCTATTTTGGGTAGTCATAAGATTGGAGACTCCTACCCGGGGTCACTATAAATATTACTCAGTACAGTTATTATTATCAAGTTACACTTCACACTAGGTGCCCTATATTATGATTTAACAGTTTTGAGTCTCATTTTTAGTCAAATATATAGTAATATGTATGTAGCCTTACTAAGTCATTTAGACTTAACCCCTAGTTTCTTTCTGTTCAATGTGTCAGAATTAGAGTAATGGGTGTTCGTGGAATGGTTACAGCACCTACAATTGTTATATTAAGTTTCTTTATTTCCTTGTTTTGCTGTGTAATCTATAGTTTGCTACTTGATGGCACTAGTTGGCTATTTTGATGTTGTACTTGGTTGTACTTAACGTAGTTATGTATATTATCCATGTTGCATCTTTTATTTTGCCTACGCTGCGTATTGTTAAGTTAGGCGTTCGTACTGGGTGCGAATTTCATAATTTGTGCTTAGTGCGTTCGTCGGTCGTCTCTAACCGTATAGGAAGATCCTAGCGGGAGGGGTGCCACAACAGTGGTATTAGAGCCTAGGTTTAGCTTATAACCATGTGTTATATATAGGTAAGCATGCATACATCTAGTCTTTCTTTTAACTGAATCAATATGTGTATATGTGCTCTCTATGTGATTATCGAATATGCTATCCCAGATTATATACATGATGTAGTGAAGCTTTGTGTATAACTCTATGTGACAATTATGTTTTGATAATTACTCCCTAGATTCAAATCCGTAAGACGCAGAATTTTAATGGCGCCATGAAAATGAGCTACACATACCTACTTACACTCCCAACCGACCACAGAACCAACTCACTCTACTGTAACACAACCCCAAGGAAGCTGTCATCAAGGACCCACGGCAAGGTTGGACCCAGAAGAAAATCATATTCCAAACCAAGGAAATAATAGTGATATTCTGAGTCAAGTGGTTGGAGTCTAGAGAGAAATTAGCCAACAAAATCAAAATCAAAATCGAATAATAGGATGTTAGATCACTTTCTATGCTTCAACCCACCAAAGTTCTATGGGAAGCTAAATGATCAAAAGGTTGAATCCTGGGTAGCAGCGATTACTAAGATCTTTAGGGTTTTTTGTAATGAAAAAGAACATGGAGTTCACCGTATTCCTGATGGAAGGACCAACCTACAACTGGTAGAAGCTCGTGGAACAAAGATGGAATGCCAACCAAATCCCCATAACTTGGGCAAATTTTTTGAAGGAGTTTTTTTGATAAATTTATACCCCAAGTAGTTTGGGATGCAAGAGAAAAAGAATTTATGGATTTGATTCAGTGGATCCTTACAATTGCTGAATATGCGGCTAAGTTTGCTCGTTTAGTACAATACGCGCCATACATAATGAATGATGAAAGGCGAAAAACCAAGCGATTCATCCAAGGTTTGCGGCCGGAAGCCCAATGGGCATTAATGGCAACCGACACTGAGGAATATACACAGGCTGGCAGTAAGTCCATAGTTGTTGAGACAGAAATTTGGGAAATCAAATAAATAACCAACAAAGTAAGCAAGAATAAGGCGCCTAGTTCGGGGGGTGGAGGACAATTCAGACAAACTAATACAAGGAACAATAAGCGCCTCCACATTGAAGGAAATCAGAATGTTAACCAACTTGGAAGCAGGGAGAGAATAGGATGCAATAACTATGGACATCCTAGCCACACAGAGGCGAATTGTTGGAAAAAGAAAAGAAAATGCATAGCATGCGGTAGCGATCAACACATGACTAAGGATTGCCCAATGGCCCGAAACCCTATTATCCCTGGTCCAACTCAAGAAGGAAGGACTCAAGTTCCACCCGCGGGGAGGCCAAGAGTAAAAGCTAGAGCTTACGCTCTAGAGGCAAATGAAGGACCCGATCCAACTGCCGAGGTGGAAGGTACGGCTCAAATTTCAAACACCTTTATGAAAATATTATATGATCCTAGAGCTTCTCATTCTTTCGTATCTGTGGAATCTGTGAATTGATTGGGGTTATTGCTAGAATCTTTATCTTGTAATTTTGAAGTTAGCACCCCTTAGGATCTAGTTATCTTACTAATCGGGTTCTGAAAGGATGTCCGATAAGAATTGAAGGAAAAATATATCCTACTGACTTAATAGAGCTTCCTATTCAAAACTACTATATAATCCTTAGGATGGATTGGTTTTATCAATATTAGGCCCAACTAGATTGTTTTGCTAAGAGGATTATTTTGGGAAGGGAAAACTCAGCTAGGTCAATGATCCCCCTTAGTTCACCCAAAACCATATCTTGTATCTCATTCGTTGAAGCAAATAAGTGTATCCAGAAGGGAACATTAGGATTCATTGCCTATTTGCTCAACAAACCGAATGACCAAATAAAGATAGAGGAAGTTCCCGTTGTCAATGAATTCCAAGATGTGCTTCCCGAAAAATTAAATTCATTACCTCCTCAAAGAGAAATAGAATTTGTGATCGACACTATACCAGTGGCCGAGCCTTATTCAAAAACACCATACCGAATGGCCCCATCCGAACTGAAGGAGTTGAAGAAGCAACTTGAAGAATTGATAGAAAATGGATATATTTGACCAAGTACATCACCCTAGGGAGCGCTAGTGCTATTTGTTAACAAGAAGGATGGGTCACTTCGGATGTGTATTGACTATTGGGAGTTAAACCGGATGACTGTCAAGATTAAATATCCACTACAACACATAGAAGAACTATTTGACCTTCTGCAAGGATCGCGAGTATATTCTAAATTGGATTCGAGACAAGGATATTATTAGCTTAGAGTTAAAGAGGAAGATATTCCTAAAACATCATTTAATACTCGATTCGTGCACTTTGAATTTGTTGTTATGCCCTTTGGATTTACCAATGTACCAGCAGCTTTTATGGATATGATGTACCGGGTCTTCTGACCATATTTGGATCAATTTTCATTGATGACATCCTAGTATACTCAAGGACTCCAGAACTGCATGCGAAACACTTGTGGATTGTTCTTAAGAGGTTACGCGAAAATAAATTATATGCGAAATTTAGTAAGTGTGACTTCTAGTTAGAGAGAGTTACATTTTTAGGGCATATAATTTCTAAGACCAAAATTGAAGTCAATTCCTCCAAGGTGGAAGCTGTTAATAATTGGAAGCACTCAAAGACTCTAACTGAAGTAAGAAGTTTTCTGGGATTAGTAAGTTACTATTGACGATTCATACAAAATTTTCCAAAAATTACATAACCCTTAACTCAACTGACTCCCAAGAATTCTCCCTGCCAATGGAATGAAAAGTGTGATACTAGTTTTCAAGAATTAAAGAGGTGTTTAACCACCGCACCAGTGCTGATGCTACCTGAAGGAAGTGAAAATTTTGCCGTCTACACTAATGCATCTAGAGAAGGTTTGGGGTGTGTGTTAATGCAAAATAGGAAAGTGGTTGCTTACGCATCACAGAAGCTTCGTTCTCATAGGTTGCTGCACCTGCAGTTGTTATATTAAACTTCTTCTTTTTTTTTTTAAGGAAACCGGCACGTACACGCCGTGGGGTTTTCATAGGATCCCCCCCCCCTCCCCGTATTATTAAATTATCAAAATATCAAATTCCAAGCTTGGAGTACATCGAGTCCTATGTCTCTAGCCTATCAAACAAATAAAATGGCAAAAGGAAAATACATGAAGCTTCCTAATCTCTAGATCAGCTGGAAATGAAAACAAAAACAACATTGTCCTATCAAATCTTTTCACAAAATACAGCTTTGAGCAGCAGCAAGTCTCACTTAATAGTAGTAATGAATTTGACTCTATGCCTAAAATTTGGGTATCCAAGTTTCTTCATTCCGCTCTTTTGCTATGTAATCCATAGTTTGCTACTTGATGCCACTAGTTGGCTATTTTGATATTGTACTTGGTTGTACTTAACGTAGTTATGTACATTATCCATGTTGCATCTTTTATTCTGCCTCCACTGCGTATTTTAAGTTAGGCATTCGTATTGGGTGTGAATTTCATAATTTGTGCTCAATGCAATCGTCGGTGGTCTCCAACCATATAGGAAGATCCTAGCGGGAGGGGTGCCATAGAAACTAAGGATCAACAAATGGTTAAGTGTCATCGCTCTAGTCACTTTGCTCATAATTGCACTAAGATAAAGTTTGACTACCTATGACGCTCTCCAACTTTGCTAGTATTTCCACACCTTCCTTAGTGGATAGTAGAAATAGAGAGATATAGCATGTCTATTGTCGGATGTTGAGTACCCATATATTTAAATGGTGGACATGTGGAGGCATTATATATTAGGTAGTATCACCTTAAGCATGAGCTAATCATTTCCAAACTCAACAATGGGTTAGAGTTATCTTTGGGAATATGCATAAATGATATAGTCAATTTTTTAAAAATCAATGCACTTATTTTTGTTGAAAAAAAATTAAGTAAAATTATCCAAGATTTTCATGGAAGAGACCTAATAGCTTAGGTCATCTTTTCTTTGTGACTCAATTGATTTAAGCAAGTATTTTTAATACTCCATCTTTCATGGCAATGAGATTATGTGGATGGCCGTGCTAGCTGGAGGAGACTTTGTTGGCTTACTCGCTAAGGTCAATCTCCCTTGTGCAAAGTTTCTACAAAAATTTCTGCTTGAAAAATAAAGAAGCAGTTATCCTTTAGAATTGTTCCACTAAGACAAATGCATGCATATGAGTATGAGGCACTATATAGTGCACTCTATTTAGTTTTTTATTGTCCACCCTTACATTGGTACATACTATATGTCATTGTCAAAAGCGTTAAATTTCTTTTTTCATTTTTGTTTTTGACAAAGTGGAGAGGTTTTATGTACTGATAGAAAGTGAGTATATCTTGTTCAATTTGTTTTAACATTTGTGAAAAAAAAAATAGATTTGCAAGTTAAAATGATTCTAAATATTTCACAACTAAATGAGTTTGCGGTAAGGGAAGAATCAAACATGTCTAGATTTTTGATGGCGCAAAATAAATTATTTGTTTAGTTTGATTGCTGCCTATATCATAAAATATGTGTGCCTCCAAATGAATAATCCAATGTAATGTTCTCACAAAGGTGATGAGCAGTAGTTGCAAAATTATTAGAAATTATGTTGCGCATTCCAAAATGTCCTCATGGAGGAATCTTATGTGTATGTATGTGAAGTTAAGAGGAATCTTGAACTATATGAGTTGCGAGATCCCTTTTAGGTGATGTTCAATTTTCTAGTAATTATGTGATTTATTAACTCATACTCGCTAAGGATATTGGGAGCGATGATGATCAAGATTATACTCTTAGTTAGAAAAATGCCATGAAAGAGAAAAGCAAAGAAATACTAGCTACTATGGTTTGTGAAAGCATTGTAGAAAGTTGGATGTGCGCTTTGTGAGTCCTATGCTCGAGAATTATGATGGTAAGTTATCATTGATGCAAATATTGTGATGTAATCACCTAGATACTTAAATTGAGTGGTCCAAGATTATTGGAAGCTATCTAGTTAGGTGTGCATTGAGCTGCACGAGACTATTGTTATGTTCGTGATAAGTAAGTTATTGTATGAAGTAAGTGCCGAGCATTGTTGGGACACCGAGTATATCCAACTAGGTATTGCTAGTATTGCACATCATTGAGTCATTCTCAATCACATTCTATGATAGATATTGTTAGTCATCCCTCTTAGTGAGCCTTTGTATGGAGATATGCTCCAAAGGTATATTAACAAAATGGGGTTGTATAGAATTTGTGAGTTTTTGAGAATATATATGGTGATTGATAAGATATTATCTTCATGTGAATGGTACTGGATTTGAGATGTGAATGTCACCAGGCTTAGACTGTAATGCCCCGGTACTTCCTACTATTTTAGAATTTATTATATGTTATGTTTCATGCAAAATATTTGATATAAAATCTTGTAATTCTTGAAATTTTTATGATTTCCAAATTTTATTCTTTAAAATTACTTTATAACTTAGACCTTAAAGTATTAATTGTTATTTTTAGAAAATTTGTTTAATAATTATTCTTTTCCAAAAATAATATAATAAATATTTTAGACATGTAATTATTTTATTTTATTTCGAATTTTCTAAATAAATTATTCAATGTTTGTAACTTCAATGTTAAATTTCGGATTTTATATGAAAATATGTAATTTTTGAAGTTTATAAATACAACAATATATTTTCTGACTTTATATGTATAATTTTCAAATTTTAATTATTTATAAACATAAGTTTTGAATTTTAATTATTTATAAACCAATTTTCGGATTTTAATTAAATGATAAATATAAAGTCTAGATTTTTAGTATATTTTATAATTGTTTTGCAAGAATATACCCTCCAATATATATATATACTTGGTGATTTATCTATCTACATGTACACACACACATCCATATATATATTAGGGGTAATTTATACATCTACATGTACACACATATGTTCATATATCAATTAGTGGTAATTTATATATCTACTTATACACACACACATCCATATATCACCTAGTGGTGATTTCTACATCTACATACATACACACATCCACATATATAGATTAGTGGTGATTTATATATCTACATATACACCTACATGTCCACATACATAAATATATATATATACTAGGTAGTTCATGTTGTGATGTGTATATATAAATGTCCATATAGAATACATGGTTATCTATTTATTTTGTTATAATATTAGCTATTTCTCCTTTCCTCCTCTATAAATAGACCTCAACTCCAACCCCATTTTTCATCCAAAATCCCACCTAAAAACACACCCCCACTCTACTTCTACTCTCAACACCAAAAACACTCCATATTTATAAAATATCTTCCACCCACATATGTATATATGTAAACACTTCTTTTTTCATCCATATACACCTATTATCCTTCCATATAGCCCTTTATATACCCTCTTTTTCCCTCAAACCATTTCAAGGTAGGAATTTTCCTTAATTACATAAGTTACTTTCTAGTGCTAGTTTATCATTTTACTATCATGATATTATGCTTCATTATGTTACTACAAGTTATTAGAAATTATGTTTCTAGTTATATTCATATCTTATGTTCATGTATGTTTATTATTCCAAAATATGCTATTTGTATGCTTTTATATTTAAAGTTGTAAGTATGGACATATGTTCCTATGTGAAATTATGTGACAATCTTTATTTGTGCATGTCGGGCCCAAATGTGTTATCGATGTGGATGGGGCTGAGTTCGGCTGGGTGGCAATGGGCTTGCCGGTCTTAAAATAGTTCTCGCCATCCATCCCATCTTGCATGGACGGAGTGTTCCATGTATTGGTATTGGTTGTGGAGAATTGGCATAATCCTGAGATATAGCCATTGATGTGAACGGATGGAATCGATGTGGACGGATGGAATATGGGGATTAATGATGTGAACGGTTGGAATATTGTATTGTGGGAGATATAAGGGAGTCACTAATAAGTGACTCGAAAGGTAAAATTATATGAAATATTATGTGCGATATTGTGATTATGTGCAGTTACCATACACACGAGCACCTTATGTTATTAAGTGAAAATTCCTACTCAACGTGTATGTTGGCCATTTCTTTATGTGATAATTTTAGCCGAGAAGGAGGTGGGAGTTACTAAGGACAATAGCGAAGAACGGTTCGGCGCCTTTAACTAGTCGGAATTAAGCTTGATATTTTGTATTTTGGAGAGACCGTGATGTTATAAACTTTTGTATTACTATGTAATATGCGCACTACTCTGATATATTTTCAATAAAATACGTATAGTTTCATGTTTTAGTTGGCTATGTTTTAATAAATTAGTTAAAGGTTCGGGCCGTTACATAGACTGACCCACTCAAATGGGTAATCACCCTGGCGCTTTGATAGCGAGCAGGATGAGACTTTAAGATCATGCCGCACAAGTTTGTGAATGATTGCCTTCGTGCTTGGAGTAGTGAGGAAGGTTATTTATTTAAGGGTTAATTACATCTACTACGCCTATAAAGATACGAAAATACAATTGGTCCCCCAAAATTTTTCGATATTACCAACCCACACCCTGAGGAATTCCAAAATTACAATTAACCCCCTGGTCAGCCAGTTGCAGGTCAAAAACAGCTGATGTTAGCAAATTTTTTAATGAAAGCCCAAATATACACTTGCTCTAATTTTCATACATTTTTTTCCAAGCGTGCCCTTTGTAATATAACTAAATTGTAGGGGTGATATTGGTAATTTTTAAATTCTTCAGGATATGTCTTTGTAATATTGAAAAAATTTTAGGGACTAATTGTAGTTTTCAATCTTTGGAGGGGTAGAAAATGTAATTATTCCTAGAAATAAATACTTGAATTAAAATATACATACTTAAATATTTAAAATTTCATATATATAAATAAATTACAGTGTACAAACAAAGAACAACCGCTTTTTTTCCAAAAAGGGTGGGTCTTTTGATGGGGCTCAAACATCAGCAATAGATGTAGGAATCCAAGCGAGTGTTGTGAGGTGAGTCCATTGGTGTAAGCATCGGTCGGTTGGTCACCGATGATGGGTAGATCAACGGAGACAACTACCATGGAAATAAGACGGTTGGCCGACGGTTAAACGATAACAAAACGAGTTAACTTTAGTAGATATGGAAAGCTCGTGGCAGGCAAACCACGATGCTATGAAATTTTCCAGATTCCGGCAAGCTTCACCAAAAACATGAAATATGACTCTCTTTTACCGCCGTCAAACGGAGTTTGATGGTGTTGACTGGGGCATCATCGAAACGTTGAGATCATGATAGGTCAGTTGCCGTAGGTTTTGTTGGTCTTTATAAGCATTTATTTTTCAGTTTACCTTTTTATTTTTTCAAAGTTAAAAATTAGGGGTGCGACCGAAAGTTCATGAAAAAATGATTGAAAATTAGCTGCTCGGGGGGTATTAGTAATTTCAAATTCCTCACGGTATGTCTTGGTAAGATCAAAAATTTTGGGGACCAATTGCAGTTTTCAATCTTTCAAGGGGTAGTAGATGTAATTATCCAAATTGCATAAAAGCTTGTTTATAGCCAAACATGCGACTATTAGAAGGCATTTTTGTAGTGTTTGTCTGGTAGTGGGTAGGTAGGATCTTAAATAGCGATTATACTAAGGTTCATATGATATTTAGAGCATGATATACCAAAATTAAGTGGGAGCTCCATCATAGCATGTATGCACACTACATGTGCTTAGAGATGACCTCCTATGGGAAGGGACTGAATGGGTCCCTACTTTAGCATTGTGTGAGTCCATATTGTGTTTTACTATACCCTTTGACACTCTAGACCATGTCAAGAGGTGTAAGCTTGATGATGCTAGTTTAGCATGTATCCAATGGTCATGAATGATTCGATCTGTCGGAGCATGTCTAGGAAAGTTATCGAGGCCAAGCTATATAGCATGAGAGGCCGAGGAAGAACTAAGTTGGTAACACACTTGTGTTCTATGGTTCATTGCCTGGGCAACTAAGTCGAATACGTTTTGACTAGTCACGAACATAGATACAATTTAGAAGAGTCAAAGCATGCTCTATTTTTATAATGTGGGATCAGAGATGCTTGATCTAGCCCAACCGCTTAGTTTGGGGTATGTAGTGAGCTCTTAGAGTTATAGAGTTATGTTAGTTTGGTGGTAACTTAATATAACTCTCCTCAGATTTTTCCCTTCTTGCTTGGTCGCACACCTTATTCCCTATATGAAAGAAATGATGTGAGATTGAGAAGTTCTATGAGAATGAGATTCGAGGAAATCGAGTCAAACATGGATGAGTGGGAGATGAAACAAATTGGGATAAGTTCCAATTTTTTAAGTGCATCCATATTTGTTATAGATTGACGTTATCTAAATGAATTGACATTATTGATGTGATCAACACAATCAATGTGGATTGCTACAATCCTAATTTGTGTGGGAGTAGAATTTCTAAGTGCAATATGACTCCACCACTCCATAATGCATATAAATAGGATCCTCCCCAATGAGGTTATTCATTCAAATTCAATACAATTCCATAGAACTCATTCTCCCTACACTCTATTTTCTCTAAAAAATATTTCCCTCTGCGTTTATTCATGGAATATCACCATTAGTTCTTCACGGGTTTAACGTGTGTAAAATGTGTGAATTACTCTATTAGTAATCCACCTAGAGCGATCAAGGCATGTTCATGATTCGGTCAATGGACAGCTAGTAGATATGTCAGATCCAAGGTTCATGGATCGACAATTCTGCTGTATATCAAGTACTCGATCTGATCCACATAATTTATGCATATATGTGTGAAAATTCCAACACCTGTAAATGCTTGTAAATCACCACCGCGTACAATCCTTGCCCATGTCCACTATAATATCAATATGTCGTTAAGAGAAATGGTAAAGCATAATCAACATCTCCTTATTCCAGAAAAGAGCTAATCCGCCCTTCCGTCTGATAGCATCCACAATAATCCCAAATAAATTCAATATGTCCGTAATCTTATTGAATTGCTTCCCATTACACCTGGATTTGGAAATGAAAACCAAGTGGGGCTAGATGTCCTTGATGCGGTGTTCGAGAAACTAATCTGTGCATGGAGCCCTTGAACCCCGACAGTTCCATGCAATGATGATCGTTGGTACCAGCGGCTCTGCATGGCAGGGTCCGCCATTGATAGAGAGAAATCCATATTACCACCTGTCATTGTTGGGGCCATGCCAGTGCACATAGTTATACAAGTAATATAAGATGAGTAGAGTGTCGAATCCCACAGGGATTGTAATTTAGCTCGTGAAAGTTACTTGTATAATTTATTTAAATTGATCGATTGTGGAGTACTTTTTCTTTTTCTAAATTAAAACTAATATTAAGCTAAAAACTACTCGCAAATCAAAATTATAACAAATACTCGATATGATTAAATTCAAGTGCAAGGTAGGCTCATTAATCGAATTCCTATTCCAATCCAATCCCTAGACTAAATGGTTTCGTGGTTGTGTGAAGCCGGGAACTAATATATCTACAATCTCTCTCGAGCATTATAGAATCATCTTACACAATTTGTTTTTGGCCTAAAACTAACTAGTTATCCCTCAATTAATCCAAACACTAAGAAGCAATTATATAAAGATTTAACACCACCTTATGGCTCAATTAACATTAAACTTATTCTCATGCAATTTAACATCAATTGATTTCGTTTAATCAGAGCAGCATTCGCGAATCGTCTCTCGACCTCATCGACAATTCTCAAAATCAATAATTAGGGGCGATCAAACTCTAATCAAGCATTATAACCACTAAACAAAATTCACACACTAAGCACACAAAATCATTCAAATCCAACGGATTTTCATAGAATAGGAAATAAGAAGGATTAAACCATCCCTTACACTTGACAATTTATCTAGTTCATCATGGATTTACAAAACAAAACAAAATCTGAAAAAAGAATGCATAAGGAGAAGAGAAAAAGACTCGTTTGGTGGAGAATCTGGATGTGAACTTCCCTCCCAAGGTTGTTCTTCCTTCGCCTCTCAATTTCCTTCCGTCTTTCTTCTTCAAAAATACAAAACTAGATGAAAAAATAGATAGATCTTGCAAGAGTTGTTTTTCTCTTCTCTAAACCCTAGCTAAAAGACCTGCACCTGCTTTTGCCTGAATTTGGACTTAGAAAGGGCAAAAATCCACCTAGAAACTTCTTTCCAAATCAAAGTCCTAACCAAACATGGAAAATTTTGAATTGTTGTCGTAGACTTTGTGTACGTATCCAAACTTACAGATTCGTTTGCCTCCTTGATGACTGAAACTGTAATGCCCCGGTACATCCTATTATTTTAGAATTCATTATGTATTATGTTTCATGCAATATTTTAAAAACTAGTATAAATAGTTTAATGTTTTATGCAATTATTATGTGGCTCCTAATTTATATGTGTGAATTATATTATAATTTATGTGATTTCATGTTTAAATGTGTATTTGCTCACATGCATTTTAGCAATGTGATTATTTCTTTACTCCATAATTATTAATATATCGCTATTATTATTATTATTATTATTATTATTATTATTATTATTATTATTATTATTATTATTTAAACTCTTCACTTAATAGCTATATTATATATATATATATATGTTTACATGTGTGTATATACATATATACAACTACTATTATATATATAGATATGTGTGTGTGCTTAATACTTATATAGATATATAAATACGTATATATACATCCCTATATCTATTAAATTACATATACATGTATATATTTGCTACTTATTCAAACTGAGAAAAATGTCATTGTCTTATTAAATGAACTCATACACCTAGGCTACTAGATAAATCAAGAATATATACACTTGTATTAATCTTGCTAAACTTAGCCAACAATTAGTAGGAATAATATTAAAAGAAGACATACATGTTATCATCATATTAAGTTAGACTAACACATAGCCTAATTTAGGATCCAACTCATATTACTTAGGGTAACAATTGTGTAAATTACAACCACATTTAGGTATGAACACATTTAATGTTAAGATTAGTTGGAATATCACAAGATAAGATCAAATAAAATAATCTTGTTTCTTGGCTAACAACTATAAATAGGGGGGAGGGGTTGCTCACACTTTATCACACCCACACAATACACAAATCCAGCCTAAAACACCTTCAGTCACATTCACCTTACTCTAAACACTCAAAACACTATATTTATACAATATCTCTTGTCCATATATATATATATATATATAAACCTTTCCTTTTACCTACATATATACCTAATAAGCCCTCTATATACTCCCTTTTTCCCTAAAAATATTTGAAAAGGTAGAATTATTACCTTTCTCATAAGTAGTTTAGGCAAAATAGTCTTAAATTATTTTCATAAACAAGGCTTTAATTTAGATTTACCAAATAATGGTAAAAATCCCAAGTAACTACCTATGTTCCCATTTTAAGATTTCATGCCTCACATTATTTGCTATACATGCTAATATCATGATAATTGTTTTTGTGTTATTATGCTTTCATAAAGATATATGCATGAACATGATATGTTTATTTATGCTTTGATAAGATCTATGTGTTATGAGAAAGTTATTTCTCAAATATGTGTTGGGCCCGAAATATTTTCGAAATAGATGTGGCTGAGTTCCGCCGAGACATTCTATTGGAGATGCCGGTATTAAGTGTTGCAGCCCTCCATCTCCTAATCTCTCCTTCATATGGACGGAGTGTTCCATGTGAGAGTGGGTCGTAGGCTTCGGCATATACCCGTGTTATGACAAATAGTGTGACTCAGTTGAGATTGGTGCAATCGTGGAATGACTCGGGAGATAAGAGGCATTACGCCACTATATGTGACGAACAGGGAGTATTATGTGATTTTACATGTCTATGTGCAATTTTCACACACTTGCACCTTATGTGATTGAGTAATAGTTCTACTCAACCGTGGTGCTAACACGTTTTATAAACATTCTTTTAGGCAAATATGTTATATTAGAGTGCACAGCGGAAGACGACCGGGCATTACGACGCTCTTATAGTTACTTTTACATTAATTTTTTTAATTGTAACTCTCATATTTTGTACAAATTTTTATGCAAATTATTTATGGTAATAAAATATGAAGGGTATTTTTTCGAGTCGTGACAAAAACTAGGTACATACTTGAAATATCTTGCGTATGTACTCATTCATACAGACTCATTTCTTCTCTAAATGGTTTGAATTGGGTTGATACTCAAAATATCTTGTGTAAATACCCAACTCTTGACTTCAATTTTTCGTGTCCTTGATGGTATTTTCACTTGTAACATGCAAAACAACAGTTTAACTCAAAGTTGTGTATAATAAGGCTCGAATATGAAAAAATAGATGATAAGTTTGACAAAATAAACATAAAAATCAAGTAGAATTACAGACTTATCAACTCCACCAAACTTAATTGTTTCTCACCCTCGAGCAACTCAAAATTGACAACACAAGGAACTGGACACAATCGAAGCACATTCTTGGAACACCACGCACCAAAGCAAAACCCCATCTTATTTCTCAGAAACTATTAACTATTATGTAATTGGTTCAATTTGCAAGCAATCAAAATTTCACATACACTCTATAAACAATTATCATTATCAAGTATCCCCCGTGTTATCGTGTGTGTTATGATTGAGAGCAACAATCACCAACAATTCGGATCACTTTATATTCATGTAATAGGCTCAAAAAGTGGACTCCATAAGTTAATATTTCATTCTTATGTTCACTAATGTAAACAATGATAAATCAGGGATAGATAGGACTTTATTAAACTCGTAATGTAGGGCTTGGGTAAAGGGTAGGAAAGTGTAGAAGAGTAATTGGCTCATAAACCCAAGTTATTTAAATTGGACAAGTTGGAGTTTTTAGAGCATCATTCATGCATTCAACTCCCCCAAGCTTATTCAAAACCAACACTCTCAATTTATTTTTTTTTCCCTTGTTATTATGTGTTTGAAAGTGTTAACTCGCTCTTTCTTTTATTTTCTTTTTTTCTTTCTTTTTCCCTGCATTTTTCTTTGCAATTTTTTTCTTCTTTTTTTTTAAAGCGAGCTAGTATATCCCAAACTCAAGTATAACATACAACCCTCCACTTAATCCCCTCATAATTCCACATATACACTACATAACTCCAACAATTATCTTAATTCAAGTATAGTGCATAGAAAGGATTAGGATATGTAGACATTGTGCTCTTGGACATGTAATATGGCTCTCAAGAGAACTAAGCACAATGTATGCTCAAGGGGGACTCAATGGCTACATAAATAGGCAATTATGGCTCAAAAATTTTGCCTTGACAAGAAATCAAATCAATTCTAGTGTCCTAATGCATTAAAGCACATGCGAAACCTTCTCAAAATAAAATAAATTTTCTCTAAATCATTTAGCAATCATTGCTCCAACCATGTGCTCAAAGCAACTGGGGGATAGCAAAACAACATCAATCATTTTTCAGTGCACACAAAATACTTAATGCATGCTCATCGTTCCAAACATAGTGTTTCATAGCATAAAATCATCATAGTAAAAGAAATTTCACCAAAACACGTGTATTCCAAAGAAGGACACAAAACAAAACAAAAAAAAAAAGTCGACCAACCATTATAAAGCCATCATCAGTAGAATTGAACTTGAATTGTGCGTATCGTTGTTATGCCAAACACGAATCATCAGAGGCAACTCTTTTCGTCTGACCACCCTGGTTTCCATCTGATATACAACTCTTGTTCAAATTCCACAAACACCGCTAATGAAAATTAACCTCATAAGTATTATCGTAGGTAACTGAAATCCCCCCACACTTAGAGGGTACTTTGTCCCCAAAGGACAAAAGTAAGTTCAAACAAGAGGCACAATTAAGACTATAACTATTACGATCATGGAAATAAAAACACTAATAGAAAGTAAAAAAAGGATAGAAAACACCTGAGGTCAGATGGCGTCAAAGAACTCTGTCTCATCCTCCTCCTCCTCGGGTGGTGGTGTTGAGTTGCGTGGTGCGGATGCAGTGGGAAAGAACTCTGGTCGAGGTGTGGGGTACTGGCTCGCTAGAATGTGCAAATGGTCAGCAAAGGTCTCGAACCAATGCTGATCGTATGCCCACTTGGCCTGGAAAGTGGCCTCGAGATGATCCGGATGACAGGCAGTAGATGGATAGCCCACTCGATATGGTGGTGGTCGAGGAACCGCCAGTGTGTGCACTGACTCGGGAGTAATGAAAGACCTTGCCGGTAAAGACTCTTCTCCCGCATCTGGATGGACCCCCGCCATACGAGCCAAAGTGGCAATTAAATGAGGGAAGGCAAGACCCTCCTTGATCCTGCCATTGGTAAGGCAACCGATAGCAATTTCCACTCCACGGTAAATGGCTACAACAGTAGTGTGTGGGTCCTATGCACACAGCTAACACTGCTCTGGGGTATAAGATGAGCAGAGACAACTTTGACTAAACATTTAGCATTTGTCGTGAGCTCACTCGGAGGGAAGTCCTTCGGCACACCATTCTTCCCAATTGTCCAAACTACCGGGTGCCCATACAAATAGGCACCCACATCGTCTAAGGAGATATTGTAACGCCCTGGTAATTCCTAGCATTTTAAAATCAATTTTATATGATTTCATGTTTCATGTGATCATTATATTATGTGAAATCTTTCTTGTAATAAGCACTTTGTGATACATGCATATGTTTGCATTCTTACAACAATTGAAATTATTTTCTTTCTTATTCATTTATTGATCATAAAATACAAAATTTTCAAAAATATATATACATATATATATGCAAATTTCGAATTATATATATATATATAATAGGATTGGATACTTTTATATAAAAACCAAGTTATCCAAATCTTATCATAATCTTATCTTATCTTATCCTATCTTATCTTATCTTATCTTATCTTATCTTATCCCTATCCAAAATGTCATCTTATCCAAATGTCATCCCTATCCAAAATCTTATCCCTATCTAAAATGTCATCTTTATCCAAATGTCATCCCTATCCAAAATCTTATCCCTATCCAAAATGTCATCCCTATCCAAAATCTTATCTCTATCCAAAATGTTATCCTTATCCAAAATGTCATTTTCATCATTAATAATTAAATAATGCTATGTCTTGCCCTAAATTCTATATAAAGGGTTCAATGTCTTCATTTTCCACACACTCAACATAAAATCCCCCCTATAAGATCCACACCCACAAAATCTTGCACTTTCAATATATATATATCACACAATATCATTAGTATACCTTTCTATATACATATATATATAATTACCCCTCTTCTAAACCTATATATATACATATTAACCTTTCTATATATCCATATCTACACTCCACACTTTATACTTATAAAGAAGAAGATACCCCTTTGAAAGGTAGGAGTATTGTTTAACTTCATGAGTAGAGTAGGAATTTAAGTATCTTGTAAGTTTTAGATATTTTCTGCTTTCATTTTCATTATAGTATTATGTGAAATTATGTGTCTACGTGCACCTATTCAAACACACACGCACCTTATGGGGTTGGATGATATTTCTACTCAACCGTCGCGTTGACTCCTCTTTTCCAATACTTTTTAAATAGAAATGAAATAGCGGATCAGAGTGGCGCAGCGGAAGCGTTTCGAAGCCATTTACGCAATTAAGTTACTTTTGTATTTCTTTTGAAAATAGTAACTTTTGTATTTTGTACAAATTTTATACGAAAATAATTATTTATACAACTATGAAAATATTACCGTTGCGCGTTTCAGTCCAACATGTTTTAATAAAATATCAAGGGTATTTTTCCGGGTCGTGACAAATGGTATCAGAGCCGCTTGCCAGCCGGAATACTGGGAGCTAAGTGCTCTGTGGGGCAAAGTGCTACGCATACGGGAGCCACCGCTTGAGCCTGTAGAGCAAATGTTGCGTATTGAGCCCATGAGGCCAAATATTATGTATTGAAAGTCTTGAGCCCACGAGGCCAAGTACTATGTCTTGAAAGTCTTGAGCCCATGAGGCCAAGTACTATATCTTGAATGTTATAAGCCTACAGGGCAAAGTGCTACGTGTGCCGGAGTCGCCTCTTGAGCCCACAGGAGCCACCTCTAGAGTCCCGACGCCTGGCAGATGGTATTGGTATGTGTGAGTTTTGCTAAAAACTTCTAGTGTATTTATTGAATTTCGTATTTGATTGAAATAGGTTCCAAAATCTATTGTGAAAACATATTTTTGGAAAAATACCCTCAACTATTTTCCTAAACAAAGCTAAATTTCGAGGACGAAATTTTTTTAAGGGAGGGAGGATGTAACGCCCTGGTACTTCCTAGCATTTTAAAATCAATTTTATATGATTTCATGTTTCATGTGATCATTATATTATGTGAAATCTTTCTTGTAATAAGCACTTTGTGATACATGCATATGTTTGCATACTTACAACAATTGAAATTATTTTCTTTCTTATTCATTTATTGATCATAAAATACAAAATTTTCAAAAATATATATACATATATATATGCAAATTTCGAATTATATATATATATATATATAATAGGATTGGATACTTTTATATAAAAACCAAGTTATCCAAATCTTATCATAATCTTATCTTATCTTATCTTATCTTATCCCTATCCAAAATGTCATCTTTATCCAAATGTCATCCCTATCCAAAATCTTATCCCTATCCAAAATGTCATCTTTATCCAAATGTCTTCCCTATCCAAAATCTTATCCCTATCTAAAATGTCATCCCTATCCAAAATCTTATCTCTATCCAAAATGTTATCCTTATCCAAAATGTCATTTTCATCATTAATAATTAAATAGTGCTATGTCTTGCCCTAAATTCTATATAAAGGGTTCAATGTCTTCATTTTCCACACACTCAACATAAAATCCCGCCTATAAGATCCACACCCACAAAATCTTGCACTTTCAATATATATATCACACAATATCATTAGTATACCTTTCTATATACATATATATATAATTACCCCTCTTCTAAACCTATATATATACATATTAACCTTTCTATATATCCATATATACACTCCACACTTTATACTTATAAAGAAGAAGATACCCCTTTGAAAGGTAGGAGTATTGTTTAACTTCATGAGTAGAGTAGGAATTTAAGTATCTTGTAAGTTTTAGATATTTTATGCTTTCATTTTCATTATAGTATTATGTGAAATTATGTGTCTACGTGCACCTATTCAAACACACACGCACCTTATGGGGTTGGATGATATTTCTACTCAACCGTCGCGTTGACTCCTCTTTTCCAATACTTTTTAGATAGAAATGAAATAGCGGATCAGAGTGGCGCAGCGGAAGCGTTTCGAAGCCATTTACGCAATTAAGTTACTTTTGTATTTCTTTTGAAAATAGTAACTTTTGTATTTTGTACAAATTTTATATGAAAATAATTATTTATACAACTATGAAAATATTACCGTTGCGCGTTTCAGTCCAACATGTTTTAATAAAATATCAAGGGTATTTTTCCGGGTCGTGACAAATGGTATCAGAGCCGCTTGCCAGCCGGAATACTGGGAGCTAAGTGCTCTGTGGGGCAAAGTGCTACGCATACGGGAGCCACCGCTTGAGCCTGTAGAGCAAATGTTGCGTATTGAGCCCATGAGGCCAAATATTATGTATTGAAAGTCTTGAGCCCACGAGGCCAAGTACTATGTCTTGAAAGTCTTGAGCCCATGAGGCCAAGTACTATGTCTTGAATGTTATAAGCCTACAGGGCAAAGCGCTATGTGTGCGGGAGTCGCCTCTTGAGCCCACAGGAGCCACTTCTAGAGTCCCGACGCCTGGCAGATTGTATTGGTATGTGTGACTTTTGTTAAAAACTTCTAGTGTATTTATTGGATTTCGTATTTGATTGAAATAGGTTCCAAAATATATTGTGAAAACATACTTTTGGAAAAATACCCTCAACTATTTTCCTAAACAAAGCTAAATTTCGAGGACGAAATTTTTTTAAGGGAGGGAGGATGTAACGCCCTTGGTACTTCCTAGCATTTTAAAATCAATTTTATATGATTTCATGTTTCATGTGATCATTATATTATGTGAAATCTTTCTTGTAATAAGCACTTTGTGATACATGCATATGTTTGCATACTTACAACAATTGAAATTATTTTCTTTCTTATTCATTTATTGATCATAAAATACAAAATTTTCAAAAATATATATACATATATATATGCAAATTTCGAATTATATATATATATAATAGGATTGGATACTTTTATATAAAAACCAAGTTATCCAAATCTTATCATAATCTTATCTTATCTTATCCTATCTTATCTTATCTTATCTTATCTTATCTTATCCCTATCCAAAATGTCATCTTTATCCAAATGTCATCCCTATCCAAAATCTTATCCCTATCCAAAATGTCATCTTTATCCAAATGTCTTCCCTATCCAAAATCTTATCCCTATCCAAAATGTCATCCCTATCCAAAATCTTATCTCTATCCAAAATGTTATCCTTATCCAAAATGTCATTTTCATCATTAATAATTAAATAATGCTATGTCTTGCCCTAAATTCTATATAAAGGGTTCAATGTCTTCATTTTCCACACACTCAACATAAAATCCCGCCTATAAGATCCACACCCACAAAATCTTGCACTTTTAATATATATATCACACAATATCATTAGTATACCTTTCTATATACATATATATATAATTACCCCTCTTCTAAACCTATATATATACATATTAACCTTTCTATATATCCATATATACACTCCACACTTTATACTTATAAAGAAGAAGATACCCCTTTGAAAGGTAGGAGTATTGTTTAACTTCATGAGTAGAGTAGGAATTTAAGTATCTTGTAAGTTTTAGATATTTTATGCTTTCATTTTCATTATAGTATTATGTGAAATTATGTGTCTACGTGCACCTATTCAAACACACACGCACCTTATGGGGTTGGATGATATTTCTACTCAACCGTCGCGTTGACTCCTCTTTTCCAATACTTTTTAAACAGAAATGAAATAGCGGATCAGAGTGGCGCAGCGGAAGCGTTTCGAAGCCATTTACGCAATTAAGTTACTTTTGTATTTCTTTTGAAAATAGTAACTTTTGTATTTTGTACAAATTTTATACGAAAATAATTATTTATACAACTATGAAAATATTACCGTTGCGTGTTTCAGTCCAACATGTTTTAATAAAATATCAAGGGTATTTTTCCGGGTCGTGACAGATATGGGTCTTAGATAACCATTATTTAAAGGGACCCGCATAATCCTCATCGTCGAGGTCATATGCGATAGCAAAGTGGTTTTTGATGGGTCTCAATGAAAAATAAATCTGTCATCCCAACACATGGATTGTGTCCCCCCAAACCTCGGTCCCTTGAGCTGTGAGGTTAGCATAGAACTCCCGAACAATGTTTTATGAGGCGGCCCATGGGGTTTTCATGAAAAATACCCACTTTCGTGACTCTTTGTCAAAACCAAACGGTAGCATGCCACGCCAACGAATGAACGGCCTATGCCTTATTTTGCTCTCATACAGCTCGTCCACCTCGGGGCTAATGAAATGGGCTGCTCCCCCACCTCTAGTATTCGACGGACTTTTCGGACCTCTACCTATAGCTGGAGCTTTTCCTTTGCCTTTTTGGGTCTTCCTCAACTTCTCAACAAACTTGCCCAATGCGCGAATAATTCAGGATACGAGCAACCCCAATTCAAAGTAACAACACCACACAATGTCCCCAATGAATCAAGTTATGCAAAACAGCAATCAAAGAAATTGAAAACCGCCCCTCATATGAACTTCAAATCATCCCCACACCACTGCAATTTTTCGCAATTGTATGATCAAGCTTGAAAATATTTCAATGCAATGAAAGGAAATAAAGAGTTGTGATGGATGAAAACAACATTGCTTCAATTCTTTCCCCTCTTTTTTTCTTTTTTTTCTACGCTTTTATTCCTTTTTTCATGTTTCTTTTTCTGCTGTTCTATTTTTACTGTTCTCGCAGGGCTGAAGTTGATGCTGTTGATCGGTGGTTGTGCGTCCTGGAAAAAGATGAAGCAGCAAGCGCTAGCGGTCTCACTGCCGGTACTGGACAGAGGTGGCAGGAGCAGGTGTTGGACAGCGGCGGGGCGGTAGAGCAGTGGTGCTGGACAGTGGTTGGGTTGTGCTACTAGGCGCCAGCGGTGGTCAGGCGAGGTGAGAGGCGGTCAGACAGCACGGCAGTAGTGGCTGCCATACTGGGAAATTGAGGGAGATTGGGAGGAAAATAGAGAGAGAAAAAAAGAAAAATGTGTCGTAAGAAACAAGGTTTCTCTCTCATCCCTTTTTGTCCCTTTTTTTTGAGTAATTCCCCAAAACATTTTGGTTAAGTACCCAATTTTACAACTCTCTTTTTTCAAACCCCCTCCCCCCCCCCGCCCCCCCGTGATTTACCAATACCGCGTACTTACTTAAAATTCAAACAAAAATCACATCAAAACCTCAAGTGGTCTACCCAAAAATACACACAAATAAACTTTAAAAAATTCAGCAACATAAGAACATAAAATTGAGTTAGCTCCCAAAAAGCACTTGTTTATAATCTTTAGCTCGACTCCTTCTGATATTTTTAATGAATGAGGTCGATGTATGATATTGACCCTATTCTATCCACATCTTGACCCACGTATGCCTTCAAGCATTGGCTGTGCACCATAAAATGTTCCCTTTGCTGGTTTTCAATCTGTATCGCTCTATGGGACCCGTCCAATGAGATTTCAACTTCCTAGGGAAAAGCCGCCTGGAGTTATAAAAGAGCACCCCGTTGGCTCTCATGGAATTCCTTCCTAACGATATGAGCATCATGCTATCTCTTCATTTTCTCCTTGCAAAGCTTGGCATTTTCATGTGCATGGAGGCGAAGCTCATCGAGTTTATTCATTTGGAGAAACCGCTTTTCACATGTATCTTTCACATCAAAATTCAAAATTTTAATTGCCCAAAATGCCTTATGCTCAAGTTTGATGGGGAGATGACATACCTTACCAAACACCAGCCTATATGGAGTAATTCCAATGGGGCTTTTAAAAGCAATTCGATATGCCCGCAAAGTATCATCGAGCTTCATTGCCCAATCCTTCCTAGATGAATTTACTATTTTCTCTAGAATGTACTTCAACTCCCTATTGGAAATTTTTACTTGTCCACTAGTTTGTGGATGGTACAATGTAGCAATTTTATGAAGCACTCCATATCTAGTTAACAAGGTTTCCAAAGGTTTATTTCTAAAGTGACTACCCCCATCGCTTATCAAAGTTGTAGGTGTGCCAAATCTCGTGAACAATTTCTTTAAAAACCTAACCACCGTTTTTGCATCATTATGTGGACATGCCATGGCCTCTACCCATTTGGAGACATAATCCACCGCCAAAAGAATGTAACTATTACCATAAGATGAGGGAAATGGCCCCATGAAGTCAATGCCCCAAACATTGAATAATTCAACTTCAAGTATGTTGTTTAGAGGCATCTCATTCCTCTTAGAGATGTTTCCTACTCTTTGACACACATCACATTTCACTACAAAGCTTCTACAATCTCAAAATATATTTGGCCAATAAAACCCACATTTCCTTTTCTGTGGTGGCGTAGTTGATTTGGGTCTTTGAGAGTGCCCGACTAGCATAGGAAGCCTCATGCAACTGCTTGTCTTTGCTTTGCCCCAACACCTCCCCAATTGTGTAATCCCTAGAATCACAGATAAGTTCTGTAAGGACCCATTTTCTCTTACATGTTTATGTAATTTAGACATGTATATACCTACTTACGTGTCTATTGTTTACGTGTGTATATGCATAATTTACGCAATACTAATGTTTCGCGATATGTGCTTGCTTTTATTCACAACATGCATAGGTATTAGGATTATTTTTCTTGTCTTATTTAACCATCATACAATGCATAAAATTCAAGAAAATATTCAAGAAAATATATGTATGTATATATACTTATACACGGTTTTATATATACTTGTAAATACCTTTCTAGACTTATACATACATGGTTGGCCAAGATTAACATAGACTAACACTAAGAACATTAGACTTATTACTTGGGTCTTGAGTTGGAAAGTAAAGAATCATTAGACAATGACTTAATTATATTATACTTTTATTACTCATTATACTTCCTATAAGTAAATACTATACTAGACAACACAAAAACACTACACACACACAAAAGAAACCACACGGTCACACACACTCTCTTGTTTTGTTCATTCTACTTCAAGTTTTAACACTATCTCACTCTTGCACCACTTCACAAATTAATTAGAAAGAAACAAAGACAAACAACCTAGAGAAGGTGGGAATTATGTTAAGACATGAGTTAGATTTCTATGTAGTCATAGTACCTTAATCCCATATTAGGACCTACAATGTAACTACAAGTTAGCTAATATCTTGGTTCTAAGGGATTACATGATAATTTAGTTCTATGCATATTGTGTGTTTGCGAAAGACTTGTGAAAGATTATGCTGAAATTATGACAATTGCTGTTGAAATTATGCTAGAATTGTACTGAAAATTGTTTGTAGTTATGTTTTACTCTATGTTAAGGTCTTACCTATGTGTTAGAAGCTTAAATTTGCAGTTTTTACAAGCTGAAAACCTGTTTTTCTACATGCTGGAAAACCTGTTTACAACTGAAATTTCTATTTTCGCAAAGCTGGAAATCCTGTTTTACAAAGCTGAAAACCTGTTTAACAAGCTGGAATTCAGTGTTTAACAAACTGGAAAATTCTGTTTTCGCAGACTGAAAGTTTCAGTTTATATAAGCTGGAAATTGTGTGATTTATGCTGAAATGGTGTTTAGCATACTGGAATTATGCTGAAATTTGTGTGTATATGGGCTCAAAGTGATACGGGTGGATGTGGTCGAGTTTGGCCAGGTGGCAACGGGCTTGCCGGTCTTAAAATAGTCCTCACCCCTCCATCATTGCCTAATCCCGCCTTGCGTGGATAGAGAGTCCATGTATTTAAGTGGGTCGTAGGAAAATTCAGCATATGCTCAGGATATGACTACCGGAGCATTTGTTGGGATTGGAGTGATGGTTGGAAATTGGAATGAACGGCTTGGCGAGATAAGGTAGCCACCTGTTGAGGTGGAAGAGATAAAAACGTGAAATTATGTGCTTATATGTTTGGAAAATTTATGTGACAATATGCACATAACTCACATGAGCACCTCATCTTTTACGCAAAATTTCTACTCAACAGGATTGTTGACGTTGATGAGGAAGAGGTTACCCATGAGGAGGATGAAGCCAAACGATTCGAAGCGTTTGGCTAGAAAGAGTTGTAGTCGAGTTCTTGTAATTACTATCATGTATTTGCGCTTGTGATGTAATAAGAAATTTTTATGAGAATTTTCAGCTTTCATAACAAAATTGTTAGTAGCATATTTCCATAGTTAGCCAGTAGTTTCGGGTAGTCACAAGTTCAAAGGGCAAGGACCAATCCGGTGGAGTGATGATGGGCGCCGAAATCAAAGCCTACTTCAACCTATTGAAAGCATCAATGCACGAATCATCAAATTCAAACACATCTTTAGCCAACAAATTGAACAATGGTTTAGTAGTTAAAGAGAAATCCTTAATAAATCACCCATAGAACCTGGCATGGCCCAAGAAACTCCTAACAACCTTCATGGATGTGGGAGCCGGCAACTTCTCAATCACTTCCACTTTTGCCCGATCAACTTGAACCCCTTTGGAGAAGATCTTGTGCCCCAACACGATGCCCTCCTCGACCATGAAATGGCACTTCTCCCAATTTGACACCAAGTTGGTTTCACCACACCTCTGTAGGACTCTCTCCAAATTTGTTAAACACTTCTCGAATGAATCACCAAAAATTGTAAAGTCATACATAAATATCTCCATGCATTTCTCCACCATCTTCGATAAAATTGCAATCATGCATCGCTGGAAAGTGCCCGGTGCATTACATAACCCGAAGGGCATTCTTCAATATGCGAAAGTGCTATATGGACACGTAAAGCTTGTCTTATCTTGATCTTTTGGTGCATTGGGAATTTGTGGATAACCTGGAAAACCATCAAAAAAGCAATAATAAGCATGACCAGCAACACGTTCCAACATTTGATTGATAAATGGTAAAGGGAAATGATCTTTTCGAGTAGCTGTGTTTAGTTTCCTGTAATCAATACACACTCTCCACCCTACTACTAGTCAAGTAGAAATCTCTTCTCCATTTTCATTTTCTACCAATTGCATCCCCCTTTTCTTTGGAACACATTGAATCAGGCTAACCAAATTGCTAATCCGATATGAGATATATAATCCAGGCATCCAATAGCTTGATCACTTCCTTCCTCAGAACTTCATGCATGTGCTCGTTTAATCTTCTTTGTACCTCCCTCCTCGGCCTTGCATCTTCCTCCATCAAGATCTTGTGCATGCATACGGAGGGACTAATTCCCTTGATATCAGAAATCTAGTATCCAATTGTCGTGATTCTTTTCGATAAAAATGTATAGTTAAATACAAACCCGGATTATATATATATATATATATGAGGTCTAAATATCTATAAAATATTAATAATATAATAAGATACAATTTTTTAAGATACACATATGTATATCTCGCATAGATTATATATATTAAACATATATAGTAACGTGATTTAGTCAACATCATACTAACTTTTATATATATATATACATATATGTATATACGCACTATTATATATATATGTCTATATAACTATGTGTATAGTTATATATATATATTAAGTAATGGATATACATATATACACGTACTTGTATATATATATATACACATGTTCATATAAATAGATGTTTGTCTATATATCTATATAACATTAATTTATCTACATAGGTATATATGTACGTATGTATGTATATATATATATGAGTGTATCTAATTATTTATTTGTATATATATATATATGTGTGTGTTGGTATATTTTAGAAAAATCTCAAGATAGGAGATTCCACCATTTAAGGTCCCTTAAAACTTAAAAGACTTCCATTCATGTAGAATTTGAGTCATCAAAGTAGAGTAATACCCATGACATATAGACCTTATTAGTTGGATGTATGCATTTATTAGTTACTCTTAGGTGTATGTACCTAATCATTACATTAATGTACATTAATTTAATAATTCTATCTCACAACTTTAAAATCTATAACTAAATATTGACCACACTTCTACTCCCCTCCCCAAACACCAAAATCGTCCCCCTCTCTCTCTATCTATATACTTCAAATTTTCTTCCAAAACCCTCTTTGCATATATTCCTACCTATATCTACATATATATCTATCTATCTTCCATATATACATGTATACCTTTCCTTCTTTAACTACACATATATACTCGTATATCTATACTTCCCCACTTAGAAAACACTTGGAGAAGGTAGAAATAATTATGATCTCATAAGTAGCTTAGGTTTTGAGTTACTTTAATTTTCATGATTTATGCTAGATTAGTTGGTATTTATGAATTTTAGCATGTTGGTAGCTAGTTGTGCATATTACTAGTAGAATCATGCTAATTCATGGTTTCATGCTTGTTTTAATTACCGTGTTCATATTGTTAACTATGTTTAGTAGGGGTTTAATTATGTGATTATGGTTTTCTTGATTGATTCTATGATCAAGCATGCGTAGATGGTTATTGGTTGAAAATATGTTAAATTGCAAAATATGTTAGTGGAAAAATATTAACTTGTGAAGTTATGTTAGTAGTTTATAAGTAGTTGGGAATAAAAGTTCTATGAAACTATATGATTATGTTAAGAAAGTTTTATCAAACTATGTTTATCTTGAAATTAAGTTTGTTTTATCAAATGATATTTAAGTTTGTATTTATTTATATTGTAATTGGAGAATTATCAAAATATGTTAGTTTTCATCAAAATGAGTTTAGTTTTGGAAAACAAGGTTTTATCAAAATATAATTTGTTTACTAAATTAATGTAGTTTTAATCAAGATATGTTTAAGTGGGAAGAAATATATTTTGTTTAGTTGCTAACTTTAAAACTTTTATTAAATATATATATAGGTGTGCACATATATACGAAAATGTATGTATAGGTGTGTTATAGTTTTATAAAATATAGGAAGCCAAGACTTCCATGAATTTTGTGCTAGGAAGCAAGACTTTCATAAATTATGTGCTTCTGTGAACAACTTGAAAATTATGTGACGGGCCCAAATATATTGGGGTGGGAGAAAGCTGAGTTCCGTCGGGACTTGCTGATGGAGCAATCGGTTATAAGAGTTCCGATGCTCTTTCCCCTAATCCCTCCATACGTGGACAGAGTATTCCACGCATGGGGGGTCGTAGGAAATTCAGTATATACCCGGGATATGACCGCTGGAGATCTAAGGTTGGGATTGATGGTAAATGGAGTATTGGTTTGGATTATGAAATTAATGATTGAGATTGGAGTTATAAGGTAGTCACTAAAGGTGACAAAAAAGGTAGTATTGTGCTATAATTTCACACACCCACCTTATGTGATTGTAATTATTTATACTCAACAATTATGTTGATTATGTTAATGTGTTTTGTTTTTAGAAGATAGCTCGATCTGCAAGAATTTCTATTCAGCCTCCTCTAAGACCAGCGCTAGAAAGTTTATGAAATGTTCACTTAGAACATCCTATTATGTTATACTTTTGAAAAATTTGGAAAAAATGATGTAAATGATCTTTTGTATATTTGTACCCATCTCGGAGTCTTGAACATATTTAAATAAAATCCTTGTGTTTAACCGGGGTCGTTATGTTTTTTTTCACCTTAAAAGTATTAAGCTCAGGTTATTTTATTTTTAACCCTCGACATGATGTAGCCTTTTTGAGAGTGTCGGATTCTCGTAGGAATTGAAAGCCAAACTATTTCTATCTCACCTCCCCAACAGGAGGGCTTTGCTACATCTTGGATAGCCAGTGTACCTAGGCTTGAGAAATATAATGTTCAGCCCTAAGAAATCTCGAGTGTATTGTGCAGGTTGAATGTTATAACATACAATGTGAAGAAATTGGTCACTGATGAGTTATGCGCTCCCCTCAGGAGGATTTGGCAGGATCCCCTGGTACTTGCGTACATCCTTTTTTATCTCTAATGTGCTACATTGTATTATTGTATTTTACTCTTATTTATGTTATCTTCTTTGACATCTACAAATCTAGAAATGTTGCACTCTTTGATAAAGGAACGTCAGTATGCTATGAACATAGTGGTCGCACTCCTGACACCCCTATTCCGCTACTTCCTCCAAGGATCGCATCTCCCCTCTTGATGAGGGAGTCATCTGGACACTCCCCCAAAAAGGGGTTCTGACAGGGCTAAAGGGAAATGCCCTATCGAGCTCACCCCTCGTCTCTCTAAGAAGGCAAAAGGTACTGGATCTTCTTCTGATCAGAGCCGCTTCACTAGATCATCTCCTCGGTTATCTCCACTTCCTCCTCATTTTGTGGATGAGGTGCTCCAACTTGTGCGGTTTGCCCTTAGGTAGGATGTGATAGATGTTGATTCCATGTTTCCTAATGGAGATTCCATGCTAGGGCTCAAGTTATTGTGAGGAATGACTCTTCCTGCAGACAATTTTTTTTGGAAGGGCTCTCTCCTGACTATATCAAAAGTCAGATAGCCTCACATATTTCACAGGTATGATTTTTTAGCTTTTCTTAAACTTTTCCTTCCTATGTTGGTACCTTTTGACATACCTCTTCCTATAGGTCGGCGTATAGTGGACTACTTCCTAAATCAATGCACCACCACCCTCCCCTCTTTGAGAGTCTGGGGAAAAGGATCCAGGAGCTGCATGGAATTGTTACTTCCTTGCAAGCTGAGTTAGACAAGGAGCTTGCTAAACTGATCATCGAGAGGCTTATCCGGACTTCCCTCAGATGGAGGAAGGAAAGGCGTTTCTAGCCTCATACTGGGCTGAGAAGAAAACATCCTTACTGAAATCTATAAAGTTTGAGGTCCTCTTGGCGGATAAAGTCATTCCTTGTTCTTATAAGGCTTTGATACCTGTGTTAAGCAATTCAAGTCTCATAGCTATCCTCTTGGAGGAGCTGTTTCTTTTCCTGGATGTCGTTGTCGCCTTGGTTGATGCCCTCCTGAGTGCTGTGTCTCCCGATGATGGCATTTTATATGTAAGGAATGTCAACTACTTTAAAGGATGTCATCATCCTTCTTCCATAATCTAGATACTAATGTTAACAAAAGCGTGATGAGGCATTTGGGGTGCACCATCTCCCCTGCTAATCCTTGTAGGTTAATGTGAATCAGTTTCAATTGCACACCTCCTAAGTTCATCTGCTAGAAGGCTTCATAAAATGAGATATTTGCTGAGCTACAATTATTGACAAAGATCCACTCCACCTTATAGTTAGCAATTGCGGCTAAAACAACCAAGGCATCATGATGGGGAACATGAATTCCTTGTAAATCTTCAAGCCCAGAAGAGATACTAAGGTGTCTAGGTGCATCTTCTATATTGAAAATTGGTTTCCTAGCCCCTTGGTAGTTGTTTGCGGTCCTGATGTGAGCCTTCCTGGCCTTTTGAGTGTCTCCGTCTACGAGCCCCCAAATGATCATATGAATTAACCCCTTGAATGGGGGGTTGCTTCCCACTCCTGACCCTTCTGGTAAATCAAGAACTCTTTGAGGCTCCTCCAGGGGCACTATTCTAGTTATCCGTTGTTGTACCTAAGGTACATTCCCTCTAGTATCGCTAGATTGCTCCTGTTTGGGTGTTTCCCCACTAGGCATGTTCCTTCTAAATCAGTCCCCAACTTCGAAAACCTAGAGACCTTGATCACTATTATAGCATATTAGATCCTACAAGTATCCTTTCTAGATGAGTCTTTCAATTCATCCTTTAAGTGATGACATTTGTTCGTATCATGCCCGTAGTTTTTGTGAAACTGACAAAAACTTCCTGATGGTGGTTTTTTTAAGCCATTCTTAGAGCCCCTTGGCCATTGTATCGGATTCTTATTTTCTACTTGCATTAGTGCCTTGATGGGAATGACCCTTGAGGGGTATGCCAAGTGTACCTTGGGGTGTTCAAAGGGACTTGATCTTGATGACCTACTAGCCAAGGCCACTTGAGCGGTCTGAGGGACTTCCTTCGTTCCTCTGATCCCTCCTTCTTTCCCTTGGTTCATCGCTGGGTTTGGCCATTGGTTCATCAATGTTAATGTACATTTCTACTCGTGCAAAGAGCTTATCAAAATTAGCCGATGGCCTCTTAGCCAAGACTGATAGACACTTTCCTTGCACAAAGACAGTAGATTTCATCTCATCACTGATCCCAGTACTTCCACGACACCTACATTGAACTGGTCCAAATAGCATTGCAAGGACTCTCTTTCTTCTTGTTTTATGTTGAAAAAAGGTCAATGGGGTTCATAACTGCTTCTTATTGCTAGAAAATTAGTGAAGGAACAATTAACGAAATTCCCCAAAGGACCAGAAGGAATTTGGAGGTAACTGGCTAAACGATTGTTGTGCACCCTTCCTCAAGGTTGTGCAAAAAACTTCGCACTTGACTCCATTGGTGTACGCATAGATCTCCACTAATCCCTCAAATCTAATCAGGTGCTCCTAGTGATCAATGGTACTATCATACTCAGGAAGGTTGGCAGTGTAGGTGAGGAGAGGAAGGACATCCGTCTATACATTCCTACTACACAGGGTTTCCATAGAGATTAGCATTTTCAATTAGTCTCTTAAAGATTATTCAAACTTTTGACCAAATTATTGGTTATGGTGTTATTCATATTCCTATCTATTTGATATATTTGATCATAGTTTTTCTCATAATGTTTAAAAGGAATTATTCATGGTTCATGTGAGTACTGACACTTAGTTTATTTTGTTGTAATTGTCTTCTTAGAAGTGCAAGTTGTTTTCTTGATCATGACTTAATATATTTGTGAAGGTCCATTTCAAATGGTGAAGTATCATCATGGTTATGAATATTATGTCAGCATATTTGAAATTCCGCATGTATCTTAAAAGTGTGCCCATTATTAAACTTCACTTACTAGTCTGACAGTTCTAAATAATTGATATGAATAATATTTGGTATCATAGCTTGAGGACTTCTCTATGTGTTTATGTTCTTGATTTTTTCCTTTTTACTGAAGAAAAGTGAAGTTTAAGTATTTAATAGAGAAGTTTATTAGAAATCTTAATGAGGGACTTCAATCGAGACTTATTGTGCAGTATTTGAAAGTATTGATCATATATCTTACTGCTAGGGCTTCATGAGAAAGCGATTTAAAAATTCAAATTCTTTTCTATATACCCAAATCTATGGGTTAAGACTTGAATGACAAAATTTTTAGCCCAACTTATTACTTTCTCAATGTAGATCTAGTTGATATAGTCACTTTCAATATCAAATTAGAATTTAATACTTGAAAATCTTATCTAGCAGATATCTTTATTTTGATTTTGGAGAAAGATATTTTGCATTTCTTGATTTTTACGAAAGTGGTTATTATCGAATTGTTTAACTGATCCTGGGAAACTAATATATAATTTCTAGTTTTCAGTTTAATATTTCAGTTAGGAATACATGAACTTTGTTGTACTCTATCTCTCGTAATAATGTGTGGGAGTTCATAGATATGGATTACTATTGTAATTGTCAATTACGAGAGAATATTTGATCGATGAGAAGTTCTGCAAATGACTTAATCAAAATTTGTTGGTAAGAAATTTATTCAAAAGGGGGTGTATGTCGATAAGAATAAATCTTTTACTTTCCAATAAATCTTTTACTTTCCTAGTTTTAAATAAATTTCTTTATAATATGATGAGCTTGAAAATTCCTCACTTATAATTTTGTAGCATTCGAGTTTCCTTTTGGCTGTAAAGTTTGACTGAAAATTTAAAGTTGGAACTTTTTATTTTGGATAACTTGCAATATTAAATGATCAATATATTTTTGATATGAGAATATTTCTCATATTCAGTATTGATCACTAACTTGTTGATTGATTGTTTGAGTTACTTCACGAACCAAGCACAATAGTGTCTTGTTATTTTCATGGAACACTTGGAAAAATAAACTCCTACTTGATACTATGACTTGGCCCATAAGATTTTGAGATTGATTGTGGATTTCTCAAATTTCCTACATTTGGTTATCGTTAGTAGGTTTGATAATTGAATCATTTGATTTGGATGTGCTTTTGTGAATGATGGGGGGTGTATTGTTGCACATCATATTGATTCAATCTTTATAAGTTTTAATTAATATAGAGGATGCTCATTTTAGAGTGATCGATTCTTCTAATTATGAATTGCTTATTTTGAGATAGTTAAAAATTTAACTTGAGTGCAATAAGTAATTGCTGGAGAGATTATTGTGAAAAAATTTTAAAGTCTTCAATAAATCAATGCTAATGTTTGTCTATTAGGGCAATAAGTAATTGCTGGAGAGATTATTTTGAAGTAGATTTTGATGAACGTTGTCTCACGATATATCTTTGATGATTCCATCTATTCTACGTTGAGTATTTGTTTATAATGATTATGTGATTATTCATTCTCAAATATGTCAAACATATGAAGTTAAATTTCTCACTTGTACAGACTTGATCAATGATAAGCAATATTGTGGTAGAGCACATAGTTTTTTGGCCAATTGCTGATAAATTGATGGTTTGGTCGATATCCATCAAGTAGGATATACATAATTTTAACATGTATATACAATCAAGTCTTTGCATATTGAAACAGTGGTAACTATTTAGCTTGGTTCATATATTATTATTATTTAACCCATTTGTTACAAGGTTAAGTTGGACGATGTGTATCAAGATATTAAGCTCTTGGATTAATCTATATTTGTGTGCACACATTTTTGATATCTTAAGGCTACGTGTTGGCTTTAAGAGATGGGTATATCTTATAAATAGCACCATATTTTTATGCAATTACTGATCAAGACATACATGACTTTCTAAGAAGTCGTTCGGTTTTGTTGCAATTTCATACTGTTCTAGAAACTCATTTCTTACAAGAACACTATGTTGGATATTCTTGGAGTTTCATGTTGTTCTCGAGACTCATATCTTACAAGAAATTCATATTGATTTTCTTGGAGTTTCATATTGTTTTAGACACTCACATATTTTGCAAGAAAATTAGATTTTTTTGGGATTTCATATTGGTACAGAAATCCATATCTTACAAGAAAATCAAAGGACCGACAATAAAATAGCATGTGTTTGGGTCGTATTGTGATGCTATTTCTTGCTACACCACCGTGTTTGAATTCATGTCGGTGGAATTACTAGTGTTTGTGACCATGGAAGGTCTTGTGTCAATTAAGGATGCAATTGCCGCCATGATCCAATATTAGTGATTTTTACTGGATTGGATTGCAGAAGTCTTGTCCCCTTATTGAATTGTTGTTTTCAAAATATGGCCATAGTCAAAACTTGTAATTTAGCCCGAGAGTCGTTTTCTCAAATAATTTCTTTTATGGGGGTTATAACGTGAGTTAATATTTGTCCAAGTGGGAGAATGTTGGAATTTTATTCCAATTTGGACTTCTATTAATTGAATATTTTGTTTTAATAAAATAAAATGGGCTAAATTAATACGATTAGTTGGGCTTGACTTATAAGGCCTGATTTAATTGACCCACTATTGTTAAAGGCATGATTTTAACAAACGTGGTCAGACAGTTGGTGTAGGCACATCTTAAAAAGCCTTTAATGGAGGGATCTAGGGTTACATTATATATTTGGCTAGGTCCCCTCTCCACTACACACCTGATAATTACTTGTCCTATTGAAAGTTGTCAATATTAGTGAGAGATGAAGAGGAAAAACTAATCAAGGATGTTTAAATAAATTATTGATGTAAGGTACGCTGATATAAATTTATATTAGAGTTTTAAATTTATGGTGTATCGATCTTATATTACTTTCATGTCCACTATTAATACTCAAATTATGAGTTCCCGTGGAGTAGATTATTACTTTTTCTTTGATCTTTAACAATAAAGAACTAAAGCTTTTGTCATTTAGTTTTACTTGCATTCGACACCATAGTACAAGGAGAGTGCAATCATTACCAGAAAATGTACAGTTTTTGGCGGAAGGATTCGGCAACTTCCGAGGGAATTTTCCGAGGAAAATCAACTAATTTCAAGTAGGTAGTAGTTGGCAGAAAGTCCGCCGATAGCGGCGGGCGGTTTTTTTTTTTTTAAGTGAATCAACCAAATCAATTGGATCACTTCAAAAAAATTTCTTTTGATCTTGAATTTTATTGAGGAAGATGAAAAGAAAAAATAAATAAATAAATAAGCAAACTTCACCTGCATTTCTCCGTACATTCTAGGAAGCATTTGATTGACAATATTACAACGTATTAGACAAATAATCATGTGCTCCTTCCAATTTGACTAAAGAGACACGCGCTTTTACTAAAATGCCACAAGACAATATAGAATTCTCTTGTGGATTCATCAAAAGTAAATTAGTCATTCAATAAGTTAGTATGCAATAGAGGCCTTAATCAAATGAGAAGGAACTTGTAAAACTGGTACATAATCAAGTATTATTAACCATATATGTAAGTATAACGTACTAAATATCACACAATCACCTATAAACATTAGTCTTCATATTAAGGTGGGGAAGGCTATTCACAATCAAATGCTTTCATAAAATGTTTTATAATGCTCATATCCTTTCTCATAATTATACTCGTATAAGCATTCATATCATATGACTACAATCATCTACATTGATATATTTTTTAGTTGTCAAAATTCAGAGTCCGAACATACCCAAACATCTAGAACGGAAAAGTATATTGACATAATCCAAATGGTCTTTCCATGAACTAAGATTTTCTTTTCATTGACTGCGGAGAAAAATGACCCTTCCACACGAATCTAAAGTATAAAGATTTGCCTTGGAATTCCTCACATTTGTACTATATATAATAGAAGAAGGCAGAATTTCTCATGGACCTTTTGCGACAATGTGCTAGGAAACGCTCCATTCTATCACATATAAGGTGGGATTCGGACAGTCCCAAAAAACGAAGTGTTTAATGTCTTCGAATCGAAATGGGGTCCGAGGTACCTGGGAAGCCCATGAAGATGGTATCTATTTTTTCACCCTACAACCCTCCAGACGGGTGGCAAAAGAGACATAACTGGGAAAATGGGATGATAACTGATGAATTTGTTTGAAATTGATCTAAAAGAGAACAAAAAGTTTACTTACAAATGAAGCCAGTATTATACATCTTTTGATATTGAAATTAATAATTTACGTTACCCTTGATAAAAGGATGTATTACAAATTGCTGGCATTGAAGAAGATGAGTTTGTTTAGATCTGACCAGTCCCAAGAGGCTGCCTAGAGGTGTCTCCAGAAGCCCAAGCTTGATAATCCTTCACTAACTGCACAAATGGCATTTCAAAGTCATAAAAATATTACTAGATCTAAATATAATATCATATGCACTCATCATATTTAGAATATCAGGCAGCAGAGAACGAGTTCAACAGAATAAATCTGAATGTCCTTAAATATAAACAGCTCTAGAATAAAATGAACGCACTTTGACTTCTTAGTATACTACAACGAAAATCCAGACACATGTCTGTTGATCACTACAACTACCAACTGATGCCTCTCCTTTGCCTGAGCCTCTCACAGGGTGGTGCTCAATTTTACCTAGCCTGCTCACAATATAACAATTTTACCTAGTCCGCTCACAATACAACCAAACAATAATTATTTTTCCGTCTTTGAAGGAAGGTAAACCATAGTTTCATAAACACTAAGAAATCTTCAAACTAAACGGTCATCAAACACTGAAAACTTTCTGCTATGGTCATTCTGAATAGCCATTAAAGCTCTCACTCCGTTATTCACATCCTATTAATTTTTCCAATGTGAAGATACTTGCAATTTTTCAACCAAAAGATGCTGTGATCCATTTGTAGATTTCCCATATCTACTTTCAGCTTCCAAGGTTGACCCAAAGCTTGTAAGGCACACATAACAACTCACTCAATCCCAACCAGGAAAACATTAACTTGGAATGCAGAAAGAATGTATTGCAAATTAATACTAACAAAAAAATAGAAAATATCAAGCATGACAGGGCTAGAAAAAGGAAGTAAAAGGGTCAGTACAGGAAACTAAAAGAAACACTGGAAAAATAGCAAAATTCACAGACCTGCGACATAAATCTGGGAAGCATAGCCCTCAGTATCTGCTCCAGCACCTGGGAGCCAGTAGATTCAATGGCCTGTGCTGGAATTGCACGAAATGCAAAAGGAATTTCAATGCTGACCTGCATGCAACATACCAACATCATCAAGCCATTTGAGTAAAATCAAATAAAGCTGTGTAATTATTTATGAAATAAATTGAGGTATTATTAGATCACTACCTCAATCACTGCATCCGAAGTCAACTTCTGAACTGGTGAATCACCTCTCGTGCTATCGCATAATATCTTATTCTCCATTGAAGCTGCATGCCCATACCAAGTCAGTGTCAAAGGACTCCTGAAAAGAGTTTTATTGTAATATTCAGAATCAAAACATGAAGCTAGCTGTTTGGGGGGGGGGGGTAACATTTTCTGCATGTGACAACAAAATAAAAGGCTGCAAAAGCATAGATCATTAGTTCATAGTCGAGTCATCCACCATAATCATAAGGGTCAAGTTTTATCATTAAGGACAAAGAACACTCAACTAATACAATAATGCATAAAAACCCCAAAGAACCTACACATCCGTGCACAACAGCATCTCTCCCCCTGATGGAAAGTTAAGTGCGCATTTGATTCCATCCACATTAACACTTAATAGCTCATTAGTGCACAATAAAATATCCCTTTCAATGTGTTTTCCTCAGTCCTAGTACATGTTTGAATAACCAACCAACTACTAAAGAACCTCTTACACATTTTTCTTTTTACCAATTTTCAGATTCACTTTTTGGAAAAATTCACTACTTAAATTCACGACTAGGAAATTCACCTTATTTCATTACCCTTGGAATAAGTAAACCTTTTCCATGACCAACCATCAAGAACATCAACCAGTATTCAAATTTCTGCAGATTTTGATATTAACTTAAGTCTTTGACCACTATATGGCCACTACTGCAGCAGTAACAGATTTATGCCACTAACAATGACCAGCTCTTTTAATTGTGTTCAAACCTGTTACTCCCATTGGTGGCCAGACTGACAGTCTGGAATCTGAAAACTTTCCAGATGAGAGCATTTTTTGACCCATTCCAATTATCTAAATAACTCAATTTTGTGATACCACCAGCAGACAGTAGGCACTTTACACAAAACCAAGTTCTGCAAAAGGAAATTCACTTCAGGAATGATATACACGATGAGTGACAATGCTAACCATCAAATTTGTCATTCTGAGCAACGACAATTGGGGAGCCCTCAAGCTGCAATTAACAAAGCTGAAGGTAATCAAAAATTCCAACAGAAAAATGAAAATGAAAATTAAAATTATGATCTTCTTATGAGCAGCGTGTGTGTTCGTGCAGGCGAAACAGTGGTTTATTTATTCTATACTACTCCGTGAGACGCTGACCTCACTAACTACTCTACTTCGTTAAACTTGCAAAAAATGGCATCACTGCACGAACACGGGTAAATACGCACACATTTCCAAGAGCAGAACAAACAAGTTCCATACCTTACAAGACAAGAGCTTAATGCAGCAACCATTGGGCTGCTCCTCCACTCTCACCAACAAAACTGGGCAAACCTCGAAAGCAAAAAACTTAAATCTGTACACATAACACCTGAAGGTGTTATCATCCACTCGCTCTATTCTCTCCGCATCCAACACCGAGTACTGACTCGCCGGCAAGCTCATATACTCAACTAAAATACAGCCATCAAAATTCACACAACAGCATCTAACAATTTGCAAAATTAGATTATACATTACGAAAGGTTGAATAACATATTACTGAGCGGGCGTTGGAGCTGGCGGACGGAGACGGACTCAGTTCGCCGGGCCACGAACCGAGTCTTGGGAGCGGAGTCCGCCGAAATGCGGAGCGTGGATTTGGGGGCCTCGTCCGGCGATGAAGCTAGGTTCGACAACACAACGGCGTGCGGCGGAGTCGAGCTACGGACGGCGGTTCTAGGGTTTCTGAACTGCAGTGGGATGGGATTGGAGTTCACTGAAGCCATTTTTTCTCTGCAAATTTTTTGGGGAATGATGAAATTTGTGTGGGTCTTTGTTGGTGGAAATTGGATATCGGGTTGTGGTGTAGGATAAGTCCACGAGAGCGGTGATGTGACGTTGGGGCGCAGGTTAGTGGTAACTATACAGGTGAGGCCTAAAAGGCGCCGAGATGGGGTTTTATGTTGGCGCCCCCCCACCAATAAGAAATGCTCAAGTGACGTACATTGGGATTTTTTATATCACTATAAATAAATAGTATGGCTCGTGAATCTTTGGGATTTTGATTTATTCTTTTCCGATAAGTATTTTTGGGGTCTTCGAAAAGCCATTTCTAAAATCGGCTTTTACTTTCTAGGTGAAATCACGATATGTATAATTATTGTGACAACCCCAAAAATATCCTATGAATATATTATAATAAAATATTCTTTCAAAAGTAAAAGTACATCAATTTCATTTTATCATAACAATTTTATAGAAAAATTTACTAAAATATAATAAAATCATAAGTATACAAAAAATCGTTATACAAGTGATAATAATAACTCTAGCTAATTGAAAAGTTTCGTAATACACGGTGGTGCCTTCCTCCTGGTGGATTATAACATTTTTGCCTAAAAAAATATTCATAACACATATCAATACGTCGATTGAGTAGAAATTTCACTTAATAACATTAGGGGTGTGTGTGTTGGGGGGGGGGGGGGGGGATATGTACACATTGTCAAATAATACTTCCTTTTTTCACACATTTGTGACTTCTATCTTGTAACGCCCCGAAACCTCTAGCTAATTATGAAAACAGCTATATATAATCATCTCACAAAACATGTTATTTTATAACGTAATGAAACCAAACACGCGCACTAATATTCCAATAAGCCAGTTTACAAACGTCGTTTATTACATATACACAACATACACACAAACCTAACTCCCAAGTTTCGAATACAATATATCCATAACTAACTAAAACCCTCAAAGCGTCCTCCTACAACTTCCTCGTTCCCATCTTCCTTTGTCTCAAATCCAGCTAAAAACATAATAGAAAGCAACGTCAACATATACACATGTTGAGTAGAAATTTACATAGAACATGAGGTGCTCGTGTGAAATTGCATATTGTCATAAAAGCACATAAAACCACACATAAGACCATAGAAATTTCAGTTCTTGATAAAATCACATAAATTTCAGCTCTGATAGAGCATCACATTCCAGCACATTTTTACCGTTTTTCCACCTCAACGGGCGATTACCTTATCTCGCCGTGCCGTAATTCAATTTCAACTGATATCCAACTGAAATCACACCAAAATCCACCAATTCCAACCTAAACACACCGGTGGTCATATCTCGAGTATATGCCGAAAACCTATGACCCACAACCAATACATGGAGCACTCCGTCCATGCAAGATGGGAATAGGCATGGATGGCGAGAACTGGTTTAAGACCGGCACGTCCATTGTCGCCCGGCCGAACTCTAGCCCCATCCATACTGAACACATATAGGGCCCTTTCATACATAATTCCAACACATACAAATCACAATTTCATCACAACTAACTGTTTCAGCTCAACTTAGCACAAAGTACCAAAAATTCACAATTTTGCGAAATCAACTTTTACATTTTCGAACTGAAATTTTTAGCTTTCAACTACTGAAATTCCAACTTAAAACCTACTGGAAATCCACACATATATTCCCAAAGTTGTAAAATAGACTTTTAGAGTATAAATTTCCGAATTTTCAGTTCACGAAACCTGAAACTTTCAGACTGCGATGCGAAACGATTTAGCGTGCAACTTCTGAAATTTCCAGCTTTCGCAATCCAAACCTCTAGCTTTTAAAAACTTGTTTCTATAGCTTATTCTACACTGAATTTAAAGTATATAAACCAGGTTTTTGATTTGAAATTTTTGGGTTTTCCAGCAATGCGAAAATCGAACTTTTCCCCTTTGGAAACAAAATTTTCTGTATGAACAGTGATTTCCAGCATGTGTGCAACTCGAAATTTCAGCTTGGAAAACTTAAAATTCTAGCTTCTAGCACATATATAAGACTCTAAAAAGGTATAAAACATAATAACATAGCATAATTACAACAATTTCAGCATGATTATTCTAGAATTTAACCAAACATGCTCGAAGCAACATCATAATCATCATATTCACATATATAACCAACACATCTTGAAATCCTTTAAACCCAAGATGGACACCAACTTGTAGTGACCTCCTAGGCCTTATAGGAAAGATAACATGCTAATAGATTAAAATAAAACCTAGCCCTAGCTCATGCCATAGGCAAATTTCTACCTTGATAGTCTTTCTTATCTTGTAGGGGTTTCTTGCCTTGTAGGGGTTTGAAGAAGGGTAAGTGTGTGGGATTGGGAGATGGTTTGAAGAGGTGAAAGAGTGTGGGGAAAAATGAAAGAAACAAGAAGAAATGGGGGGGGGGGTGTATGGCCGGATTTTTAGGGGTGAGTGTGTTTGGTGATATTTGTGTTTTTGTTATATTACATAAAAGACTACATAGAAGATGAGTATGAAGTCATTTTCCAATTAATGCCCTAATTGGCCAAATATTTGGTCTAAGTAGCTTAAGTGTTGCTCTACTTTAACCATGGCCAAACATGTATTCATACTTCTAGAAGGTGTATGCCAAGTGTATTTATATAGTGTATTTAGCAAGCTTGGTGGATAAGACTCAATACAAGCCTAGTATTTAATATTTTCTATTTTCTCTCCCAAAATCCCCCAATATTCGTCCACCCCTCTTTTAAATCTGAAAATGTAGGTTATTTTCTTGTATTATATATATAATTAGGGAAAGAAATAATATCTAGGGGTAGAAAATACAATTTATGCATTTCTTAGGGTTTTAGGGCATAAAATCCAAAAATTCATAATTAATTTAGAAAATTTCCAAAATTATGAAATTTAATCTTTATAAATCTGAAATTATATGTATATTCTCCAAAAATTAAAAATGTTGTAGTTATATTTTCAAAAATTGCAATCTAAGACATAGAAAGTTCGAAAATTGTGTTCGAATGTCAAAGTCGTCTAAAATTTGGAAAATCATGTTATTTATTCAAAATTGCATCTTCTCCATGCACAAAAGTTTAGAATACTTATTTATATTATTTTTGAAAACTAATGAGTATTTAATAGATGAATTTTTCAAGAATGGTAATCAAACTTTGAAAATTAGTACTTTACCGTTCAAATTGTACATTAGGCTCAAAATCAAACTAAAAATAACAAGTAAGAATAACATTTCCGATAAGCATAAGATTTCATATCAATTATTTAAATAATAAGGAATACCGGGTAGTCACATATCTCCTGTGCCGTTATTAATAACTTCTAACCGAAATACACCGGTGGTCATATCCCAAGCATATGCTAAATTCCTACGACCCACTTCAGTATATAGAACTATCCGTCCACGCAAGGAGGGATTAGGCAACAATGGAGAGCGAGAACTCTTTTAAGACCGGCAAGCCCGTTACTGCCCGACCGAACTCTGCCTCATCCACCCTAACATCTTTGGGTCCGGCATGCACAATAAAGAGTTTCACATAGTTTCACAAAAGAAACATGTTTTCATGTATAATTTTACAACATAAAGGCATAACTAAGATTATATTTTGAAATAAAACATATATGAACATAAAATGTATAAATATAACTAAAACATGAGTGTAGATAATTTGTAATAACATAATATAGTCTAGTATTATTCTATAATAACACATGTAGCAACTAGAACAAATAAGCTAAAACGCGTGTAATTAAGTAAAACCCCTACCTTGTATAACTATAATTTCTTTATATATACTATATATAGAGTAGTGAAATAAAGAAAAGTGAGTATATAAGTGTGTGTGTGTGTGGTTGTGTATATGTGTGTGTTTGTGTGTTGGAAATGGTAGTAAAAACTTCTATTTATAGCAGTTTGACCAAAACACATTCTTTATTTTATTAAAAAAGTCTCTTGCATTAAATGAATTCTAGCTTTACAACTAACCCTAGTTATTAAATGTGTTCATACACAAGTGGTGATCTAAATAGCCTAAGTGTTAACTCTAAATCTTCATATGTGTTACCCTAATATGTTTATGTGTTAGCCTAAGTCTAGATGATGAAGCCAAGTGCTATTTAATTTAAGTTGATTCATACATGTGTGATTTTAAGTAGGAAGATCATTACAAGTATTAGTCTAATTCTTGCATATATGTTCCCCTAAATTACATGTGTGTTAACCTATTTTAAAATGATGATAACAAGTGTTCTTTCTTTAAAATCAACCCTACAAGTGGTTATTAACCTAAATGAGATTTATACACATGTATGCTTAGGTGTAAGATAACATTTATTAAGAAAAAATGACATGAAGTAAGAGAAAATGACTGAGAAAATGATATTTTCATATAATATAAAATATATTTCTAGGGTATGTATACCTATATATATATATATTAAAATATATATATAATATTTATGTTTATTGTATGTATTGAAAGATATTTTGAAAGATATATATATTATGTATATATATTTCAAAATTTACATATATTTATGTATATATATTTTAATTGTTAAAATAATTTTTAAGATGTAGATATACCCGATATATGTGTATATATTTATATTTTAAATCCAATCACAAGCAAAATACTTCTTAATGAATATAATCACATATAAATTATAAGCATACTAATTGTGTTATAAAAATAAATTTTCTACTAGTAAACATAGTTATTATATTTCTAAAGTGTCACATAATTCAAAAATAAGGATCACATAAAATAATGAACAAACAAAACATGAACTAATAATATATAATAAATTTTGAACTTACTAGGAAGCACTATTTCATAATCTAAGATATCACATAATTCACATGCGACGACCCGGTAACTTATATTGTTATTATTAATATTTTAAGTAGGATTTATTTCCATTATGTGACAATTATTGTGTGAATATATGTGATTTGTAAATAAGTATGCATTACACTCAATGCATTTTATAAGTATTCCTTTATTTGTTTTCTTAGCACTTGAAAAATACAAAATATTTGATATAAAATACTTTAATTCCTGAAAATTTTATTATGATTTTCGAATTTTATTATTAGTAAAATAATTATTTTAATATTACTATATAACTTAGACCTTAAAGAATTAATTTTGAATTGTAATTATTATTTTTTGGAAAATTTATTTAAATAAATATTTTAGACTTGTATTTATTTTATTTTCGAATTTTCTAAATAAATTATACAATTTTTGCATTTTATAAAGACAACGATATATTTTCTGACTTTATATGTATCATTTTCAAATTTTAATTATTTATAAACATAATTTTTGGATTTTAATTAAATAATAAATATAAAGTCTAGATTTTTAGTATATTTTATAATTGTTTTGCAAAAATATCTCCTTTAATACATATATTAGTGGTAAATTATATATCTACATATACACACACACACATGCATATATATACTAGTTGTAAATTGTATAGCTACATATACACACACATCCAAATATACATTAGTGGTGATTTATATATCTACATATACACACACACATCCATATATATACTAGTGGTGATTTATATATCTACATAGACACACACACATCCATATACATATATATGTTTATACAAGGTAGTTAATAGCATGATGTGTATATATAGCTATCCATATATAAATGAATGGTATATTTAGATTTATAGTGATGTGTATATATAAATATCCATATAGAATGTATGGTATAAGTATTTATATAATTATAATAACTTTGTGTCTAGATCACAACCCCAAGCCCCATTTCATCACACACACACACACTAAATGCCTCCTAAATCCCACACGCCCACAAAATCTTGCACTTCCAAAATATATATCACACTATATCATTAGTATACCTTTCTATATACCTATATATATAACTACCCCTCTTTCTAAACATATATATAGATATATTAACCTTTCTATATAGATATACACACACTTACATTTACAAAATCCTTTCAAAACCCCACTTTCTTCTTACATTTTTGAACACGTAAATATATACATATATCCTCTCTACATATATACATATATATACCTATCCCTCCACTTATAAATATATATACATACATTAGTAGCCTTTTATATATTCTCCCTACTTTCATAAATCACCTTGGAAAAAGGTAGGAATATTGCATTAATTTCCTAAGTAGTGTAGGAATAGTTCTAATCTTATAAGTAGCATAGATTTTTAAGTTTTAATCTTATTATTTTTCTTATAGTAAATCTCTATGTTCATTGTGTGATCATTATATGAATAATTATGTGATTATTATTTTAATTACGTTAGCATATGTACAAAGTTGTGAATATGCGATTTTTATTTTTATTAGTTAGTTGTTGTAGGTGATCATGATTTACATGAGTAAAAGTATGTTTAAATTTATGGTAATATATTAGTATTTTAAAGTGAGTTTTATAAACATAGATATTTAATTTTGTAAACAAAGCTTTTATCAAAATATGTTTAGCTTTATCAAAATATGTTTTAGTGACAAATATTGAACTTTATACGAACATGGAAGCATGTCTTCCGTAAATCATGTGCTATGTGTGGAACTTGAATTTTGTGAATCGGGCCCAGATGTGCTGGACTGGTCTGGGGTGTTCCGCCGGGTTGGGCTATTGAGCAGCCGGAAGAATCCACACTCCCTCCATCTCCTAATCTCCCCTTGCGTAGACGGAGTGTTATGCATAAGCGAGCAGGTCGTAGGAAAATATTGGCGTAACACTCGGGGTACGACCACCGGAGGATAAGGCAGACGGGAGAAATGTGCTGGTTGTATATACCGGCCTAGATAGTCATAAGGGTCACTATCAGGTGATAACAAAGGTAGAAAGTGCAAATATGTGTTACGTGTGCAACTATTGTGCAAATAACACACACAACACACCTTAGGTAATTATGTGATATTTCTAATCAATCGTGGAGTTGATTCCTCTTTTCCAATATGTTTTAGACAGAATTGAGCGGAGACATCTAAGGGGCGGAGACATCCGAGGAGCGCAGCAGAAACAACGAGTGTTTTGAAGCATTTTACTCAGTAAAGTTACTTTTGTATTTTTTTGAAAATGGTAACTCTTGTATTTTGTACAAATTTTTATGTAAATTTTTTATGAATATAAATGAATATTGGGGTCGTTAGATCACACATATAAAATAAAAGTCACATAAAATAACAATTGTATTAAACAATATATAATTAATTTGAAAATACAAGAAAGTACCGGGGCATTACAATTATTGTTCATACACTACGGATTTTTTTTTCTTGATTTGAAGTTGATTTAGCGTGGGATTATATCAATTACTGTTCACCCAAGGAGTTATGGAATTTGGCATGCTTGTTTGAAAGCCCAATTCAGGGATTGTAGTTACATTTCATTTTGTTGACATAGAGGGTGTTTGGCTAAGCTTATTTGAAACATTTTATAAGCTCCTATATCTTATAAGATGTTTGAGGAGCTTATAAGATGTTGGGTCTTATTTTAAAAATAAGCTATCAATGTGTTTGGATAGTTAAGATGGTGTGCAACTTATAAGATGTTAGTAATGACAAATTGTAATTAATTTGATTGAAAATATAAAGTTTGGTAGGATCTTAAAAATAACTTAGCTCCTCCTTACTTTTTAAAAAAGACCTTATAAGCTCTTAAGCATCTTATTTTAGGAACTTATAAGCTCATTCCCCTAAAATTTTGTCAAACACTCCACCACATTTTTTATGCTCTCAAACATCTTATAAGATGTTTTAAATAGCTTATAAGCTTAGCCAAACACCCTCATTGTGACGACCTGGTAATCTTTATTATTTAAATAATTGATATAAAATCTTATGCTTCTTGAAATGTCACTATTACATGTTGTTTTCAAATTTTAGTCTGATTTTGAAAGTAATTTACAATTTAAATGGTTAAATACTAATTTTCGAATTTTGATTACCATTCTTGAAAAATTCGTCTATTAAATACTTATGAGTTTTCAAAAATAATATAAATAAGTATTCTAGACTTTTATGCATGGAGAAGATGCAATTTTGAATAAATTACATAATTTTTCAAATTTTAGAGGAATTTGACATTCTAACACAATTTTAGAAATTCTATGTCCTAAATTGTAATTTTTGAAAAGTTATATGTTAACTTTATAATTTATGGGAAATATACATATAATTTCAGATTTATAAAGATTAAATTTCAAAATTTTGGAATTTTTCTAAATTAAGTATGAATATTTGGATTTGATGCCCTAAAACCCTAATTTTCGATTTTTACAAAAATAAATAAATACAAATTCGAATTTTTAATTAAATAAAGATATGATTTCAGATTTCATAAGATTAGATAAGATTAGATAAGATTAAGATAAGATTTGGATAAGATTAGATAAGATTATGATAAGATTTGGATAGAATTACATAAGATTATGATAAGATTTGGATAGAATTACATAAGATTATGATAAGATAATAATAATTAAAAAATGACTTAAAGTATATAAGAATTCTATTTCTTGCCCTAAACTCTATAAAAAGGGGGGCATTATCTTCATTTTCCACACACACAATACAAATCCCGCCTTAAACACCCCCACCCACACTCACCTTACTCTCAACACCTAAAACACTCCATATTTATAAAATATCTTCCACCTACATATGTATATATATAAACACTTCTTTTTACATACATATATGCCTATTATCCTTCCATATAGCCTTTTATATACCCTCATTTTCCCTAAAAACATTTGAAGGTAGAATTATTACCTTTCTCATAAGTAGTTTAGGCAACATGATCTTAGATTATTTTCATAAACAAGGATTTAACTTGGGTTTACCAAAATAATGGTCAAATACCAAGTGATTGCCTATGTTCACATCTTACGATTTTATGCCTCAAATTATTTGCTATACATATTAATATCATAGTAATTGTTTTCATGCTATTATGCTTTCATAAAGGTACATGCATGAACATGGTATGTTTATTTGTACTTTGATAAGATATATATGTTATGAGAAATTATTTATCAATTATGTTTTAGGCCCGAAATATTATGGAATGGATGTGGTTGAGTTCCGTCGGGACATTCTATTGGAGATGCCGGTATTAGGTGTTCCAGCCCTCCATTTCCTAATCCCTTCTCATATGGACGGAGTGTTCCATGTAAGAGTGGGTTGTAACACCCCGAAACCTCTAGCTAATTATGAAAACATATATTTATAACCATCTCACAAAAACATGCTATTTTATAACGTAATGAAACCAAACACGCCTACTAATATTCCAAAAGATGAGTTTACAAACGTCGTTTATTACATATACATAACTTAACTACCAAGTTTCTAGCACAAAGCTACCTAAAAGCCTCGAAACGCCCTCCTAAGTTTCCTCATTCCTACCTTCCTGTGTCTCAATTCTGGCTAAAACATAATAGAAAGCAACGTCAACATATACACATGTTGAGTAGAAATTTACATAGACATGAGGTGATCGTATGAAATTGCATATTGTCCTAAAAGCACATAAAACCACACATAAAACCATAGAAATTTCAGTTCTTGATAAAATCACATAAATTTCAGCTCTGATAGAGCATCACATTCCAGCACATTTTTACCGTTTTTCCACCTCGACGGGCGGCTACCTTATCTCGCCGTGCCGTAATTCAATTTCAATTGATATCCAACCGAAATCACACCAAAATCCACCAATCCCAACCTAAACACACCGGTGGTCATATCTCGAGTATATGCCGAAAACCTACGACCCACAACCAATACATGGAGCACTCCGTCCATGCAAGATGTGAATAGGCATGGATAGCGAGAATTGGTTTAAGACCGGCAAGCCCATTGCCGCCCGGCCGAACTCTAGCCCCATCCATACCGAACACATATAGGGCCCTTTCACACATAATTCCAACACATACAAATCACAATTTCATCACAACTAACTGTTTCAGCTCAACTCAGCACAAAGTACCAAAAATTCACAATTTTGCGAAATCGACTTTTACATTTTCGAACTGAAATTTTTAGCTTTCAACTACTGAAATTCCAACTTAAAACCTACTGAAAATCCACACATATATTCCCAAAGTTGTAAAATAGACTTTTAGAGTATAAATTTTGGGATTTTCATTTCACGAAACCTGAAACGTTCAGACTGTGACGCGAAATGATTTAGTATGCAACTTCGGAAATTTCCAGCTTTCGCAATCCAAACCTCAAGCTTTTAATGACCTGTTTCTACAGATTATTTTACACTGAATTTGAAGTATATAACCAGATTTTTGGTTTGAAATTTTTGGGTTTTCCAGCAGTGCAAAAATCGAACTTTTCCCCTTTGGAAACAAAGTTTTCTGTATAAACAGTGATTTCCAGTATGTGTGCAGCTCGAAATTTCAGTCGAGAAAACTTAATATTCTAGCTTCTAGCACATATATAAGACTCTAAAAAGGTATAAAACATGATAACATAGCATAATAGCAACAAGTTCAACATGGTTATTCAAGAATGTAACCAAACATGCCCATAGAAAGATCATAACCATCATATACACATATATGACCAAGACATCTTGAAATCCCTTAGACCCAAGATGGAAACCAACTTGTGGTGACCTCCTAGGTCTTATAGGGGAGATAACATGCTAAGAAATTAAGAAAAACCTAACCCTAGCTCATGCCATAGGCAAATTTCTACCTTGATAGTCTTTCTTGCCTTGTAGCGGTTTCTTGCCTTGTAGGGGTTTGAAAAAGGGAAAGTGTGTGGGGTTGGGAGATGGTTTGAAGAGGTGAAAGAGTGTAGGGAAAAGTGAAAGAAACAAGAAGAAATGGGGGGGGGGGGGTGTATGGCCAGATTTTGGTTTGAAATTTTTGGGTTTTCCAGCAGTGCAAAAATCGAACTTTTCCACTTTGGAAACAAAGTTTTCTGTATAAACAGTGATTTTAAGTATGTGTGCAGCTCGAAATTTCAGTCGACAAAACTTAATATTCTAGCTTCTAGCACATATATAAGACTCTAAAAAGGTATAAAACATGATAACATAGCATAATGGCAACAAGTTCAACATGGTTATTCAAGAATGTAACCAAACATGCCCATAGAAAGATCATAACCATCATATACACATATATGACCAATACATCTTGAAATTCCTTAGACCCAAGATGGAAACCAACTTGTGGTGACCTCCTAGGTCTTATAGGGGAGATAACATGCTAAGAAATTAAGAAAAACCTAACCCTAGCTCATGCCATAGGCAAATTTCTACCTTGATAGTCTTTCTTGCCTTGTAGCGATTTCTTGCCTTGTAGGGGTTTGAAGAAGAGAAAGTGTGTGGGGTTGGGAGATGGTTTGAAGAGGTGAAAGAGTGTAGGAAAAAATGAAAGAAACAAGAAGAAATGGGGGGGTGTATGGCCGGATTTTTAGGGGGATGTGTGTGTGGTGATTTTTGTGTTTTTTCCTAAGTAATAGACATAGAAGATTAGTATGAAGTCATTTTCCAATTAATGCCCTAATTGGCCAAATATATAGTCTAATAAGCTTAAGTTGTACTCTACTTTAACCATGGCCAAACATGTATTCATTCCTCTAGAAGGTGTATGCCAAGTGTATTTATACATTGTATTTGGCAAGCTTGGTGGATAAGACTCAATACAAGCCTAGTATTTAATATTTTCCATTTTCTCTCCCAAAATTCCCCAAAATTCATCCACCCCTCTTTTAAATCTGAAAATTTAGGTTATTTTCTTGTATTATATATATAATTAGGGAAAGAAATAATATCTAGGGGTAGAAAATACAATTTACTCATTTTTTAGGGGTTTTAAGGCATAAATCCGAAACTGCATAATTAATTTAGAAAAATTCCAAAATTATGACGTTTAATCTTTATAAATCTGAAATTATATGTATACTTCCCAGAAATGAAAAATGTTTTATTTATATTTTCAAAAATTGCAATCTAGGACGTAGAAAGTTCTAAAATTGTGTTCGAATGTCAAAGTTGTCTAAAATTTGGAAAATCATGTAATTTATTCAAAATTGCATCTTCTCCATGGATGAAAGTTTAGAATACTTATTTATATTATTTTTGAAAACTAATGAGTCTTTAATAGACGAATTTTTCAAGAATGGTAATCAAAATTCGAAAATTAGTACTTTACCGTTCAAATTGTACATTAATCTCAAAATCAAATTAAAATGTGAAAATAACAAGTAATTAAAACATCTCCAAGAAGCATAAGATTTCATATCAATTATTTAAATATTAAAGAATACCGGGTCGTCACATCCTCCCCTCATTAAAAGAATTTCGTCCCCGAAATTCGGCCTTGCTAGTTAAAGAAATGTGGATATTTGTCCATCATGTCTTCTAGTTTCTCCCTTGTGGTTTCCTTGAGATTATGATATTTCCACAACACTTGGACTATAGGAATAGAATGGTTTCGCAGGGTTCGTTCGTTTACTTCTAAGATACAAACAGGTTCTTCCTCATATGTCAAGTCCTTATTCGTATAATTGTGGGTACTTCTCTTGTACTTCATTCAATCATTCCCAAGCGGTTTCTTAAATCCCATGACGTTTCCATAGCACTCGTCCTAATGGGCTTGTCTTGTTCCTTAAAGTGCATTCCTTAAATTCGATATTTTCAATAGGCTCTTCAACATAGGTTAAATCTGGGTCAGTATCTAGGGTGTCATGGTTTAGTGTATGTGAGGGATCCGAGTGATATTTCTTGGGTATGGATACATAGAGGACATTATGCACCTCTAGTAGGTAGAAGGTAATGCCAACTTACACTACTACTTTTCCTATTCTTCCCAATATGTCAAAAGAACCGTTATATCTTGGATTAAACGTTTCATTTGTTTCCCAAATCTCAAAACTCCTTTTTCCTAAGTTAGATTCCAAGTCTTTTCATCTCTTATCGGAGTAACTCTTTTAGTGACTTTGTATTTCTGTCATTCACTTTCGAGTTACTTTGGTGACCTTGGTGATTTCCTGTACTAACTTTGGGCTTCACTTTTTCCATTTCATTCCGGTATACTGTGGATCTATTTCCTTGCGCATAAAGTGCTTGAAAAAGGATCATGCTAACTATAGATTAATCGTTATTGTGATAGGCAAATCTTGGCTAGTGAAAGCTGTCGATCTTAACTTGCTTCAAATTCGAAGTATATTTTCAAGGGTTTGTATGATTCTTTCTAGTTGTCCACCAGTTTGAGGTTGAAGAGAAATACTAACGTTTAACTTAGTGGTTCAAACATTTTGTAATTCTTGCCAAAATTTAGGGCAAACTGTGGGTTTCTATTCAAGACTATACTAACCGAGACACCAAGCACCAAGTAGTCCAACTATGTCTTGTTTCTAATATTCTCCCATTCTAAACCACACAATGAAGTGGAAGCTTTTCATAAGTCTATCCACAACTATCCATATTGCATTATTGCCTTGCTAGGTTCAAAGTATTCTTATAATGAAATTTTTGGTGATAGGTTCAAATATGAGTAAGGGTTGTGATAGTCCGAATGGATACAAAATTAGATCTAAGATGTATACGACAAAGTTAAGCAAATTAATAGGAACAAAAGATCGACAAGTGGAAGAAGTGAGTCATAAATGTAGTAGGATTTGAAAATATTTGTCAACATTTTTAAGTTTAAGTATCATTTGGGAATATACGGGAAGAAGTTTACTAGAGATCAATGATAACTCATCAATTTTCAAGACTTGCTTCAAAAAAATTTTAATGTTTTAAGTTTAAAAGTGCGAATGGAATAAAAAACTGTTAATGGAGTATTATTGATTCACACGAGAATGTATACAAGTTTGAATAACAACTTGGTCAATTGAAGTATCAAATAAGGAAAATTAGATTGGCGTAAATCACAAAGATTTCAAACTTTTATTAATAGGTGAAATAATTTAGAAATTTCCTCTATCACAAACTTTTCAAGAAAGAGCTAAAAAGGGATGTCAATTGAGAAAACTTTGAAAAGTGCCTTAAAAGCAAAAGAATGATTACGGAAACAAAAGACTTGCTAGTGAAGTCATTATTTTAAAAGAAAGTTAAAGACAAAATTGGTATTTTCTTTCCTTTACATTAAACAATGGATATTGGTTGTAAGAGATATCCCAAAGAAATATTGCTATTGTGAATATATATAGGGCTAAAATAATATGTAATAAGCAAACTTATAGCTTTAGAAACAAATCAAAGAATATAGGCTTCAAGGTTCGATTAAAAAGTACATCTCCTATGGAGATTATAAAATGTTGTTTCCAAGTAAAATGAATTTTAGAGATCTTTTGAATAAGTAATGATGAGGTCCTACGAAAATAAATAAGAAATATAACTATCACAAGGGAATCGTCATTTAACTATTACACACTTTGCCTAAAATAGAAACCTATACTTAAAGTTCATCATTCCTAGTAGCTTTGTTATATATCTTTATTCTATTCCATAATTGCTCGTCTTCCCATTACTACTAAAATTTCCCCTCGCCTTCTCAGCTAATTTCAAATCCAGTTTGGAATATACTAAAGCTTCTTGTACTTAATCAAATAACTCATCAATATTGGATAGCGGCTACTTCTAATTCGTTCGATAAATATCAACTTGAACCTCTAGTCGAGAAAACATGTAATGAATTTGGATCAATCAAAATTCTAGGTAAATGAAACAAGCTAAATGCATACCTTCCACACTATAGGTTTATTTGGTTACCTCGCATACCCATTCTTGCAGCTTTGATATATCCTCCAGAGTTTCTTCCACTTGGGCCGCCCATAGATTGTAGTCTCACAAAGTGTCTTAATTTATCAATTGCTTCGTTGTACTTTTCAATTCTCAATACCGTTTCTACTACTATAATTATGAATCATATCTCAAATTTCGAGCCTTAAACCACCACAAGCTTCCAAATCTTGCTTTTCTTAAGTTCAACAAAGTACATAGCCTCTACATTTTCCAATTCTCAAGGTCCCTATTTCAGTACTAATTTTTATCGAAAGGTACGTTTTCGTAAAATACAATTCAAGCCAATGCAAAATCCAATAGATGCACTAGAGATCTTAGCAACTTTCACATATACCCGTGGTAACTCTCGAGTTGGTTCCTATAATTTCAAGAGGTGGATTTTACACACGAGAACTTAAGTCACATAATTCCACAAGTAGTCATTTATAGCTATTACTCAAAAACAAAATTTGCCTTATACTCGAATTAGTCAAGTATTTGCCATTTAGGGAGCAAAGCATGCACTGGTCGACCGCCCAGCCATACCCGCTACCCTGCATGTCAAACACTGCCCAAGGAAATTCATCCCTAATTAACCTTCTCAGATCAAGCCTATCTTCTTTCTATTCCGAAATCTTACGCCGAGAATCCTTATCCAACATGTGTGCAACTCGAAATTTCAGCCAAGAAAACTTAATATTCTAGCTTCTAGCACATATATAAGACTCTAACAAGGTATAAAATATGATAACATAGCATAATGGCAACAAGTTCAACATGGTTATTCAAGAATGTAACCAAACATGCTCACAGAAAGATCATAACCATCATGTACACATATATGACCAATACATCTTGAAATCCCTTAGACCCAAGATGGAAACCAACTTGTGGTGACCTCCTAGGCCTTATAGGGGAGATAACATGCTAAGAAATTAAGAAAAACCTAACCCTAGCTCATGCCATAGGCAAATTTCTACCTTGATAGTCTTTCTTGCCTTGTAGCGGTTTCTTGCCTTGTAGGGGTTTGAAAAAGGGAAAGTGTGTGGGGTTGGGAGATGGTTTGAAGAGGTGAAAGAGTATAGGGAAAAGTGAAAGAAACAAGAAGAAATGGGGGGTGTATGGCCAGATTTTCAGGGGTGTGTGTGTGTGGTGATTTTTGTGTTTTTTCCTAAGTAATAGACATAGAAGATTAGTATGAAGTCATTTTCCAATTAATGCCCTAATTGGCCAAATATATAGTCTAATAAGCTTAAGTGGGACTCTACTTTAACCATGGCCAAACATGTATTCATTTCTCTAGAAGGTGTATGCTAAGTGTATTTATACATTGTATTTGGCAAGCTTGGTGGATAAGACTCAATACAAGCCTAGTATTTAATATTTTCCATTTTCTCTCCCAAAATCGCCAAAAATTCGTCCACCCCTCTTTTAAATCTGAAAATTTAGGTTATTTTCTTGTATTATATATATAATTAGGGAAAGAAATAATATCTAGGTGTAGAAAATACAATTTACTCATTTCTTAGGGGTTTTAGGGCATAAATCCGAAACTGCATAATTAATTTAGAAAAATTCCAAAATTATGACGTTTAATCTTTATAAATCTGAAATTATATGTATACTTCCCAGAAATGAAAAATGTTTTATTTATATTTTCAAAAATTGCAATCTAGGACATAGAAAGTTCAGAAATTGTGTTCGAATGTCAAAGTTGTCTAAAATTTGGAAAATCATGTAATTTATTCAAAATTGCATCTTCTCCATGCATAAAAGTCTAGAATACTTATTTATATTATTTTTGAAAACTAATGAGTCTTTAATAGATGAATTTTTCAAGAATAGTAATCAAAATTCGAAAATTAGTATTTTACCGTTCAAATTATACATTAATCTCAAAATCAAACTAAAATGTGAAAATGACAAGTAATTAAAACATCTCCAAGAAGCATAAAATTTCATATTAATTATTTAAATATTAAGGAATACTGGGTCGTCACAGGGTCGTAGGCTTCGGCATATACCTGGAATATGACCACTAGTGTGACTCGGTTGGGATTGGTGGAATCACCGAGTGATTCGGTTGGATTATGGATTATTTGATCGTTGTGGGAGTTATAAGGCATTACATAACTATATGTGATGAACATGGAGTGTTATGTGATTTTAAGTGTTTATGTGCAACTTTTATACACCTGCACCCTATATGATTGAGTAACAGTTCTACTCAACTGTCATGTTGATTTTTTTATATGACTATTTTTAGAAAGTAATGAGATAGTGGATCAGAGTAACGTAGCGAAAGCATTTGGAAGCCTTTTACACAATAGAGTTACTTTTGTATTTTTTTTGAAAATTGTAATTCTTGTATTTTGTACAAATTTTATGTGAAAATTATTATTTATACGACTATGAAAATATTACTATTGCACATTTCAGTTCAATATATTTTAATAAAATAAAGGGTATTTTTTTGGGCCGTTACACTCATAGTCATGGAATCTCCAATATTTTTGGTTCTAAATTGTGGAATTTTACTTTAATGCCCATAGTGCTTCATAGTAAAATCCCAAATCATTTTTAACAAGGGAGACAAGCGATTTCTCGAGATAAGGGCAAACCCTGATGCCCAAGCAATTAGGAGGACAGATTGGTAATTTGTATCCAAATAGTGGATATTTTTGACTTTTAACGCATGAACAATAATAGGGTTTGAATCAAATTCCTCAATATCATCTCGCAGCCACAACTATTATAACCCCAATTGATGGAGTTCAAGGCAATTTGAAGGTCAGATTGAGTTCAGAGCAACTCAATCAATGGAGGTAATTATAAGGCATTAAAAGTGATATTTATACAGATTCAACTACAACAATCAGCTATAATTGTGTAAATCAAAAATGTCCTATTTCTATTATTATTGTTTCACAAGATATAAATTCTTTATTTTTTTGATCAATGTATCATCTAGTTTTTCAATATCCGTCGTTCTGGTATTTTAGTTTTGTTCAAAATATCTGTTATTTTACAAAATCATTACAATATTTAATGCATTTTTTTTGTAAATTTACCCTCACATAAACAATGCTAATACATTCTATTTATGCCAATATTTAATAAATTTGTTTGGGACTGTCAAATTTTCATTTAGTTATTAATAGGGTACAATTGTCAATTATGGTCTTTAATTTGTGTGAGAAAACCTATGATAGTTATTGCGAAACGAAAGTAGTAATAATTTGGCAATACCAAAACTCAATCACTACATGTAAATAGCAATAAATACAAAAGTGCATGAAAGGTTTTTGCTATTCCCCAAAATAATAAAAAATTCAAAGACAAATTAAACATTAAAATATTACAAACACAATCCTTAAGGTTAATAAAACTTTACGAACTTGAAGAAAGGCAAATGTAAAATTGCATTAATTTTGTTAGGGTTCTCTGACTTGTGTCATCCATTTACCGTTAGGGCTAAGCATTTTTAAAAAAAAATCACTTAAACCGCATTGAAACAAACCGTCGCCGCCAATTTATTTAAATAATCATGGTTCAATTGTTCAAGTCAAAATCGCACCGCATAATCGGTTCAGTTATAATTTTGATAATCAGCCGCATCGAACCGAACAACCCACATAATATATATATATATATATATATAATAAATATTTGTATTTATTATTTTGTTTTGTTTAAACTCTAAAGAGTTCCACTGGTTGTTAATTTATTATTTTAAAACTCAATTCCATAACTAAATTTATTTTTGCAATATGCATGTAGCAAAGTATATTTTCATCACAAAACAAAAGAAAAAAAATTAAAAGGAAAATAAATTCAGCTATGTTAAGTGTCCAAATTTCACAAGAAGTCTAAGATGGCTAGAAATATTAAATATAATCTAAAATTCAAAGATTCATCAGTTCCATCCATGTCACGACTTGGAAAAATACCCTTCTTTTTATATAACAACAAAATACCCTTTCAAAAATAAGAGTACATAGTTTTCATAAAATAGTACCTTTCAAAACAACAAACATTAATACAGTAAAGCACGAAATACACTTTTACACAAGAACAACATTTTGAGTAAATGACAGCTTTACAAAAAGTTTAGTATAACATAGAAAAATCATAAGTAGGTAACTCTAGCAAATTTAAAAGCTTCGTAATGCCCGGAAATGCCTTCCTCTTGGTGGACTATAACATCTTTGCTAAAAAAATTGTTCATAAAAGATGTTAACACGACGGTTGAGTAGAAATTTCACTTAATAACTGTGACATCCATATTTTTATACAAAGGTCTAACAACTATATAAAAATCAGTTCTTATGATATATGCACATGCTTAATTATATTTCATGTTTTATATATAATCCTTATTTTATATTTGAATTATGTAAGGTGATAATTATATTTATCATAAACAATTGAATTTATGATATATATATATAAATCGAGAAATATATATTTGTACATACATGTGTTTTCAAGAATTACAGCTTGTTAATTTATTTGTAATAAAGTCATATGCATAAATATATTTATATTTCAAAATATAGCTATATATACATGTAATCTTCGAATTTATATGTATATATTATATAATAGGTCATGTTTTATCATGTATATATATATATATACTTATCCAAAAATATTATTTTCTCCTAATAAATGTTCTTAAATGCTACGATCTTCATAAGATTCTTGATAAACATAACAAATTGGATAACTACAAAAATATCTTATCTTATTTTACCTTATCCTATCTTATCCTATCTTATTTTATCTTATCTTATGTTCTATGCATTTATTATAAATTGACCTCATAATATAAAAATCTTATCTCTTTCCCTAAACTCTATGAAAAGGGGCCATTATCTTCATTTTCCCCCAGACATACAAAAATCCCGCCTAAAACACACTCCCACACTCACTCTACTCTCAACACACAGAGCACTCTCTATTTATAGCATATCTTCCACATATATATATATATATAAATAAACCTTTCTTTTTTCATCATATATACCTAGTAGCCTTCTATATACCCCCCTATTTCCCTCAAACACTGTTGAAAAGGAGGATACCAAGTTGATCTAGCCAAACCAAGTCTATAAACTTAATAAACTCCTAAGGCGAGTGCCTTTTACCTTTCTTGTTGGGGCATTGAACTATATGTTATAAATATTATTCGTATGGCCTACCCTGTCTGATTTATCCTATCCGAATCTTTTCGAATTATATTTTACTCTCTACATTTTGACAAATTATTTTTCTAAATTACAAGTCAAGTTATTCCCGAAAAGTGTTGCATTTCTGATATCGTTCATTATATCTGTTTCAAAAATGATTTATTGACACCCTTGGGATATCATGTTTTAATTATATTTTATGTATCCCTGGTGTTAGAAGCAAGTTATTATTTTATTAAAAGTTTGTGAGTCATTCTATTTTGATATGATTTATTGATACCCTTGGGGATGCCCTTGGAAAGTTTGGACCCAATTACATATGAGCAGGGAATATCGGGGCTGAACGGACCGTCGATTGAACCATCTTACTTGATACCGTACCGCAGGACTTGATTCCTACATACAGTTGGGGGTTAATTATAGTAGGTATTGGCTCGGCGTATTGCACAGGCACGTGGTATACCTACTGTTTATCGTTGTCAAGGTCGCTCCTTGGCACAAAGGGGAGGCATAAGAGTTTTATGACATTGTTTTGGGTAGTCATAAGGTTAGAGATACTATTCACGACTCAATATCGGTATTGTTCAATCTTGATATTGTGTTACTGAAATACAAGTTCCACACCACATCATATTTTAATATTTTATGAGTCCTGTTTTGTTAAAATTCTATACATATTTATGCTCGGCTTCACTAAGTCATTTAGACTTACCACTTCAAGTTCTTTCTGTTCATTGCCTCAGTTTTAGGAAAAGTGGTTAAGGGGACTAGGTTAAGGTGATTGGTGTGTTACAAGTCATAGAGCTTAGTCCTTTATTATGTATAGAAGATTAGCTTATTTAATAGGAATCGGAAGATTACTAAGTAAAGTGTTGTACTTGGATAGATTGTTACCATATATTTCTATGAGGGTTAATTGCATTTTGATCTATTTCAATTTTGTTATTAGGCAGTAGCAAATAAGTTGCAAGTATTGGGTACCGATTGAAAAATAGGTACTCAGCAAGACTGTTAAGTGAGCCCTACTCATATAGGATGGTCCTAGCAAGGAGGAGCATCACAGGTGGTATCAGAGGCTGTTGCCAGCCGGAATACTGGGAGCTAAGTGCTCTGTGGGGCAAAGTGTTATGTGTAAGGGAGCTACCTCTTAAGCCTACAAGAGCCACCTCTAGAATCCTAATGCTTGGTAGTCGGTACGGGTATGTATGACTCTAGTTAAATTCCCAAGTATATCTATTGGAGCTCCTATTTAAACATGTTATCCTTTGGGAAGTAGTAAAAGTAGCATTAGAAATGAATGGTGAACTTTGGGAAATAGTATATATAAAGAGTAAAGACCTTATGGGTATTGCTACAACAATTTTAGTCCCCAACCCACCTGAAGAAATTTTTTGCTCTATGATTCCAAATCTCGATGATGGAACTAGACTTTCCTGATTAGCCATGAATGAAGTTATAATTATGTAGCACTTCTAGATGGGTATTAAGATATTTTACAAGTTAATTAGTACTTTTAGGAGAATAATTAAGGTAAATTCTCTTGGGTAGGATTTGTCATGGCAGGGTGGCAAGGTATAGTTGGGACAACCGACCAATATATACTTTGTACTCTTAAATGGTGAATACTTGACCAATTTGAGAGAAAAGAAAATCTCCTTAAGTAATAGCTTCAAATGATTATATAACTTAAGTACGGAAGCCATCTCAAAAAGTTCTAGCATCAGCAGGTAATATTGGAAATCTCAAATACAAGACCAAAGAGTATACAAAAAGAAGCCATTAAACTTACAATTATTGAAGGAATGCTTTTAGTTTGCCACTATTTAGTAAAAGTGTTATTCGATCCCAACTATATATTATCTAATTTCTTTTCTGGACTGGAGGTTCAACTTGATATTTATCATATAAATTAGAAGTAACCACTACCTAAAATATCGATGAGTTATTTGATCAAATAGAAGGAGCTTCAATATATTCTAAACTAGATTTGGAATTACGTTATTACCAAGTGAAAGCATAGAACAACTAAACCTATGTAATTAAGCAAAATTCCTACCTTTTCAAGAGTGTTTTATGGAATTCAGGGGATGTCTAGAAGGCTAATATGCATATATGGATTAAAATAGAAGGGTTTGTATATATATATATATATATGTGTGTGTGTGTGCGTGTGTGTGTGTGTGTGTGGAAGATAGGCTATAAATAAGAAGTGTTTTGTGTGTTGAGAGTGGAGTGAGTGTGTGGGTGTGTTTTTAGGCGGGATTTGTAGGATGAAAATGGGGTTGGTGTAGGGGTCTTATTTATAGAGGAGTAAAGAGGAAATATCAAATATAATAACAATATAAATATATCTACCATACAATTCTATATGATTATCTATATCTACACATCACTACCAAAATTACCTAGTATATATATATATGTGTGTGTGCGTGGGCATGTGTGTGTGTATGTAGATATATATTACCAAGTATATATATATATGTGGACATTTGTGTGTATATGTAGCTATATAATTTGCCACTAGGATATATATGGATGTGTGTGTGTGTGTGCATATAGATATATAATTCATCACTAGTTTATATATATATATATGTGTGTGTGTGTGTGTGTTTGTATGTATGTGGATGTGTGTGTATGTGCGCGCGCGCGTGTGTGTGTGTATGTGTGTGTGCTTGTATGTATGTGGATGTGTGTGTGTGTGCGCGTGTGTGTGTCTGTAAATAAATACATATATATATGTACGTGTGTGTGTCTATATCTATAGATATATGTGTGTGTGTGTGTGTGTGTATGTAAAGCTATCCTACACTAATACAATAAATAATTATTATATTATTTTTGAAATTATTTTTGGAAAAGAATAATTAGTAAATAAATTTCCAAAAAAGAATAATCACATTTCAAAATTAATACTTTATGGTCTAAGTTATAAAGTAATCTTAAAATAATAATTTAACTAATAATAAAATTCAAAAATTATAATAAATAAAATTTCAGGAATTCAAATATTTTATATCAAATATTTTGCATTTTTCAAGTGCTAAGAAAACAAATGAAGAAATACTCACATTTTATAAAATGCATGCAATGTAATGCACATTTATTCACAATTAAATAATAATTCACATAATAAATGTCACATAATTCATAATTCCAAATATTAAATAATAGGGTTTATTGGGTTGTTACAATCCATGTCTCAATCCTTAAAGAAGTAGGTTTCTATTCACACAAGGCTTTTACTCTTTGAAATAAAAAAATATATATATAATATAGTACCTACATCTCAAACTCAAAAGATCGGTGTTACTGCTACCCGGAGAGAAATCAAGCAAATTCAATTGTGAAGGTTTGACACTTTTTTTAATTCTTTTTTCTTTTCTTTAGTGATTTGGCTTGATACATAATTGATTATCTCATGCAACACTTAGTGCAGTGGAATTAGGTTATAAATTAGTAGAAACTTGGATAGAAGATGTAATTTTTTAATTGTAAATTCCAATTTTGATGTTCATAGCAATAAATAAATGAATTGACAATACCATCATAATCTCTTCATGTTGAGGGTTTTAGTTATTTTGCCATCTTCATATTACTTTAAAGCCTTATGGTTAATTTTTCATGTTGTAACTCTTGTTGGGAGGAAGTTGTAGGATGGATAGACCTGTGAGCATGATCTTAAAGATATTATGTGATTAATATGCTTTATTTGGAGTACTATGTGCTTATTATGCTCTATTGGAAATATTATGTGATTATTGTGCCCTTTTGAAATAATATGCAATTCTTATGCTTCTTTAAACTATTATGTGAGTTTTATGTTTTATATGAAGTAGTATGAGACTATGATGCTTTATTTGAGTTATTAGGTGAATATCTTATGTTGTTCTTGAAAGTTTTAGTAAAGAAAGCTCCACATATCTATTATTTGATAAGTAGAACTTTTATTATAATTTATACTATAGATTTATGCATATTTAGTACTTTAAATATTTAGAAAGTTTCATACAACTTATTCGTGTAAGTTTATATATATCTATATGTTATGTATATATATACATATATATATAAACATATTCAAGGTTTTATCAAGTAATTAGATGGTTATGTATATATATATATATCTATGTACGTATATATATATATATATAAATTTTTAAAGTGTCATTATATGTAATATCTAAGTTTATGTTTTTAGATGTTACTTAATATATCTATATATATATACTTGTATGTACGTACAGGTATATATGTATTATTCATATATTTATATTAGTTATATTTTGTCTATTTAAATATTTATACTAGTTATATTTTAATCTATATATTTATATATTTATACGAGTTATATTTTAATCTATATATTTATATTCATTATATTTTATCCATATATTTATGTTAATTATAGTAAGTTTACTACTAAAGTATGATGAGCATCATCTTCTAAGTATATTTTTGCTACTATCTATTTATATATTTAACATTTTTATGTAAGTATGCTTAATAAGTAAACATAAAGCTTTCATTTATAAGTGTGGAGCTAACTTTACCAAAAGATAATATGAACTTCCATGATTATGTGAGTTCATGAATATTGTGTGAATAGGCCCATATGTGCCGGAGTGGTCTGGGGTGTGTTCCGTCGGGACATACTGTGGAGTAGCCGGAAGAGTTCACACTCCTTCCATCTCCTAATCCCCCCTTAGGTAGACAGAGGGATCAACTAAAGAGAGAGGGTCGTAGGACAATACTAGGCGTATACACGGGATACGACCACTGAAGGATAAGGCTGACGGGAGAGAAATGTGCTGGTTGTTATTTCGGCTCGGGTAGTTATAAGGGTCACTGTTAGGTAATAAAAGGCAAAAAGTGTGAAATTATATATGTGCTATGTGTAAGTAATGTGCCCTTGACACCCGAGCAGCTTATGTGTATAAAGAAATATTTCTACTCAACGTATGTTGATTCCGTGTTACTTAATGATTTAGATGCTTCCGAAGCTAGCCTTTATATGTGGAAGAGAAGGAAACTTTTGAAGCTTTTTACTAGAAAGAAAGATGTAGAATTTTCGCTGCGTACATGTATTTGGTTTTTGTTTTTTCTATGGAGTTATATAGTAGAACTATCATCTCGGTAGTCTACTTTTGGAATGTGCCATCTTGTTATGTAGCCTAGTACGTTTTGTAAATAACCATATATGTATGTATGTAACCACTAATAAGAATAACAACAACAACAACAACAACAACAACAACAACAACAACAACAACTACAACAATAATAATAATAATAATAACAATAATAATAATAATAATAATAATAATAATAATAATAATAATAATAATAATAATAATAATAGCTGGATTTCGGGGTTGTCATATCAGGCATGCACCCCTAATTAAAAAAGAAAATGTTGGGCCAAAAATTCGTGTTAATATTTGACTTAATCAGGTATGTCACTGAATATGAAAAACTATTAGGAGAAGAAAACCGTAGGGGTCATCAGGGCAAGGCCACTTACTATCAAGTAGGCCTAGCTGAAGTTCAAGATGGCTTGGTCAGTGTCGAAGAGGATTAGTGGGAAAACGAATTGGGCTGAGCTCAAGTCATTTGCCAAAAGAACAGGTATGCCCAACTTTGGTAAAACCAAGAGCATTACAACCTCGCATTAAAATGCCTCCTGGCATGCTGAACAACAAGAATTGTGTTTCGAAATGGAAAGGCATTATGGTTTTGAAGTCTCCAAAATCGAGGTTGTATTCGACCATTTACTGGCTGATGGCAAAATCAGAGTCCCTAATGAACATAGAATGCCAATGGCCAAAGAGCTAGAGGGAAAAATGTATTGTAAATTTCATAATGCATGGACTCATAACACTAACGACTGTCTGGTTTTCAGGTGGATGATCCAAGGTAGCCTGGATAATGGCACTTTATGTTTCCTGCCGAAATGGATGAACTAAGAAAATGGGAATTGACAAGGAGTCATTCCAGGCAGAAGAAGTAAATATGATCAACCTTCAGAATGACCCAGTCGAAAAGGAAAACCAAGGGAATGAGCAAGTAAAAACTCAATCAGAATGGCATATGGATCTTTTGTGCCATATACCACTCCGAAATGGCAACAGTGCCATGGTACTATCCAGCATGAGCTTACTAGCCTTGGGCCAATCCCATCTCCAGTTTATCTATGGTTCCACAACCGCCTATAGTGCCATATCCCCTCACACGCTCGGAGGGCATTGTGCTAATGGTGAATCATCGCAACAGGGTTGGAGTAAAAAGTAAGCGGGATCGAAGTCCACCCCGAAGGGTTGACAAGGATCGAAGTGAAAAGAGGAGGGCACTCCCTAGTCCACCTCGAAGACGTGAACCTGCTCAAGTTCATTAGGCCATTGGCAGCCCCAGAAGATCGTTGGATATCAGTAAGGCATTCTAAGTTCCCTAACGGGAAAAATCCTCTCTAGATGACCCGAACACAGTATTGGAGATACTTGTGACAACGCATGGAGGCTAAAATGCTCAGAAAGGAAACAGCCAGACCTGCCAAAGGTAAAGCGGCGATTTCAATAGATCCACAAAACAGGAAAGTCATTTCAATCGGCGTCCAGTTGAGGACGGTTACTCCAATATTATAAAATGACGAGTCAAAAAATAAAACCTCTGGCAAACTAGAGGATGTTGGAGGGGAGGACATGTTAAGCGAATGGATAGAAAAGATGGAAGAGCTAAATCAGATAGACAAGGAGTTGCCAATGGAAAGTGAAACCATGGACATGGCATCAGCCAGTGGTGAAGTCGTCCACATGGAATGCAACATGGCACGGGTGTTCCCTTCTAATACTATAATGATCCCGGTAACCAAGTTTATAATAATTTTTCATTCGAAAGCAAGTAATAGAAAACATGCTTAAATATATAACAAAATGTCAAGATAATACAACCAGTTCAAAACGTTGAACACAAAGGTACGTTCACAACATACATAAAGTCAACAATTACAAAATAATAAGTACGCAGTGGAATTTCGTCACTCTCTTTCTAATAAAAGGCTTCAGAGGGTTCTTCCTCCTCGCCTTTATTTAAGCTAGTATCGGGCTCATCTAAAAAAATTAGAGTGTTTTTGGGAGAAAATTAAGAAGAGTGTGTGAAGTGTGTGTTGTGGCCGGTTCTTGCTAGAAAAAAGGAGGTGAGATTTTGTCTTGCTTATTTTAATAAGAGGAAGAATGAATTAGATTTTTGTTGAGGGTCATTTTCTTCATAATTACAATTTTTCCACCTAGATTAATACATTAAATGAATTCTTCCATGTGGAAGACTAATTAGGCTTGGGTGTACATGCTATGATATGATTCATAGGCTAAGCAAATGTGAGCCATGCAACAATATTTATTTATGGTATATTAGAGAAGATTTTTCTTGCATAAATATCCTAAAATAGGTTAAAATCCGCAATTTATATTTGCCTTCAATTAAAATCCGAAAATTAAAGTTTAATTCTTTAAAACTTGAAATTTATACTTATAAATTTAGGAAATATATTTTAGTAATTAAAATTTTGAAATTTATATTTTTATTTGGAAGTTTATAATTTTATTGGACATTTATGCTTTAATTTGAGCAAAATTCGAAAATTAAGGAAATTAAATTCTAATATTGAAAAATATATTTTTCTAAGTCATAATAGTCTAAGATATGTAATTATTAATTATTAAGGAATAAAATACAATTTTGAAAAAAATATTATGTGTAGAGAAAGTAAATTTATAAATTCTTAAAAATAAGAAAACAATTTAAAAAGCTTAATGATTTTAGGAAATTATTTTTCCCAAATATAATATATATATATATATATAATAGTAGGAGAGATAGCCAATATATAATTATATATGAATGGTAAAGATTAATACACATTTTGGTAGTTGAAATACTAAGAGGTAAAATTTACATGTAGTCTTCCTTTTTACCACATTTTACTTGAAAGTGACATAAATAGGTAATTAAACTAATAGAAAACATATTTAACTAATTATATGTATTATGTTTAGGGTATTTTCGGATTTTATATAGATATATACATATTTTGATAACATTATTTCAAAAATGTTGAAATTGTGAAGTAAATAATTAATTCTAGTAAATGTATAGTTTCTAAAATAATTCTTATTATTAATTTCGAATTTTTTGGAGGAAAATGAAACTTAAATTCCCTGATATGGAAACAATTGTACCAATAATAAAATTAAACCGACAGTTTAGGTTTGTGGGTAGTTTTCGAAAAATTTGAGGAGAAATTCGTAGGTTTCAATTTCACTAAGAACAAGTCACATTTTTAATAAATGCATGTAATGCAATGCACATTTGTTCAAAATAAAATGATTTTCTCATAAAATAGTAAACTATTTTCAATTTAAAATAATGTGGTTTACTGGGTCGTCACAAATACTATGGCTAACCACGATTCTGAAAAAGATGCAGGTGAAAGCAGTGAGGTCGGGGACGATAGCTAGCCCATGGATTTCTTCGTGAGTAATTCCGAGTAGGTAACTTAAAAAGGTAAGATAGTCGAAGAGATCAATGCTCTGTTCCAATAACCGTCGCCAAGCATGGCAAAACATGTAAAGCCCCTCTTCATGACTGGCCATCTCAAAGGCAAGTCTGCTGGAAGGATGCTAGTGGAAAATAGAGCCACTGTAAACATTATGCCTCTCCAAACCATGAAGCGCATTGGAAAGGAGAAGGTGGACCTCCTGAAAACAAATGTGGTGATTAGTAACTTTGCAGGAAGAAGGGCCGATATCATAGGCATTCTGCCAATCGAAGTCAGCATTGGAAATAAGACTATCACCTCTGCATTTTTCGTGATAGATGCCAAAACTTCCTATAATGCGTTGTTAGGAAGAGACTGGATACATTCTGCCATGTGCATCCCATCAACCTTACACTGGTTCTTAGTGTTTTGGGAGATGGCGAAAATGACCAAGAGGTGGTGAAGGCAGAAGAAAGGCCATTCACGGCCAATGTGAATATGGTAGAAGCTACATACTACTCCGACATTGTCAGACCCTATAGATTCATTGGACATGACAAATATGGCCATCTGCTTTGTGCCACCTCATCTGTGGCAACAGTTAGTTTAGAGATAGCTATGACTAAGAAAGTTAGCAGGCCTTGCAACATCAAAGAAAAGCCGCTTTCTATTTTTCAAGATATTGGTCATGAATAACGTCGATATAAACGAAGTTGTAACAATTCCAGATTGTACCGGATAAATAATAATAAATAAAACTTTGGCCTTGTTGGCCATAGATCTTTCCGATTATCACAATTGTAATGCGGATGTATGTCGTCTATGAGCACAATAAAGATCTCACCTCGACAGATGAGATCACTCTAAAAGAGTTAAGTGTCGCTCCGGCAAAACTCAATGACATCAGAATCCAATTGCAGGATCCTATCATCGAAGTGGAGCTTGGCACTGAAAAAGATCATAGGCCAACATATATTAGTACTTTGCCAAGTTCTGAAAATAAAGACGCCATGCTTAACATACTTAAATAATACAAGGATTGTTTTGTGTGGAATTACGATGAGCTTCCTGGTCTCAGCAAGGACTTGGTAGAGCATCATATACCCATTTTGCCTGGGTCAAACCATGAAAACAACCTCTTCGATGCATGTTCAAAGAATTCTACATTTTAATGAAAGAGGAGATCCAGAGGTTACTTAAGGTAGACTTGACCGAAGTAGCCAGATACCCTGAATGGGTGGCCAATGTCGTGCCAGTCATAAAGAAGAATGATAAACTCAGAATTTGCATAGATTTCAGAGATTTGAACTTGGCGTCTTCAAAAGATGAATATATGATGCAAATGGCTAACATGATGATAGACGGCGTTGCAGGGCATGAGTTTCTAACTCTTGTTGATGGCAATGTAGCGTACAACCAGATCTTCGTAGCCGAAGAGGACACACCAAACCTGGCATTCCAATGCCCAGGGGGTACTGGTACCTTTCAATGGAAGGTTATGCTATTTGGTCTTAAAAATGCTGGGGCTCTATATCAAAGAGCCATGAACCACATTTTTCATGACTACATGAATGACTTCATCAAGATCTACATGGACGATCTAATGGTTAAGTCTGCAAGCTTCGCTCAATATTGAGAGCATTTAACTAAGGCCTTTGAAAGGATAAGGAAATTTTAGCTGAAGTTAAACCTACTGAAATACGTGTTCAGAGAGGCCGCAGGCCATTTTCTAGGATTTTTTGTGCATAAAAAAGGAATCGAAGTGGAAGTGAACAAGGCAAAGGCCATCCTGGCCGCCTAGCCACCTCGAACCAAGAAAGAACTTCAGCAATTTCTTAGGAAGGCCAATTACTTGAGATGGTTTATTTCGAACCTTGTAGGAAAAACCAAGATTTTCTCACCCTTACTAAAATTAAAGGACCATGATAACTTCAAATGGTCAGAAGAATAAGGGCAGGCATTTGAGAGGATCAAGGAAACTATAACATCCCAATTTTTATGAAATAGGTATAATACTACTAACTAAAATCTGTTTCCTATGAAATGCATGCATAGAAACTAAACTTTTGGAGTATATGTGTATCAAAATCGGTTCTTATGATATACGTGTATGATCAATTATATTTCATGTTTTATATGCAAGCTTTATATGATCTTTATTTTGTATGACAGTTATGTGGTATGATAATTATGTTTAACATAAACAATTGAATTTATGATACATATATAAATCAGGATATATACATATGTACATACATGTATTTTCAAGAATTATAACTTATTAATTTATTTGTAATAAAGTCATATGCATAAATATATTTATATTTCAGAAATATAGCAATATATACATGTAATTTTCAAATTTATAAGTATATATTATATAATAGGTCATGTTCTATCACATATGTATAATACTTATCCAAAAATGTCATTTTCTCCTAATAAATGTTCTTAAATGCTAAGATCATGATAAGATTCATGGCAAACTTAACAAATTGGATAACTACAAAAATATCATATCTTATCTTATCTTATCTTATTTTATCTTATCTCATCCTATCCAATCTTATCCTATCCTATCTTATCATATCTTATCTTATCTTATCCTATCTTATCTTATCTTATCCTATCCTATCCTATCCTATCTTAGCCTATCTTATCTGATCTGATCTTGTCCTATCCTATCTTATCTTATCTTATCTTATCCTATCCTATATTATCTTATCTTATCTTCTATGCATTTATTATAAATTGACCTTATAATATAAAAATCCTATTTCTTGCCCTAAACTCTATAAAAAAGGTCCACTGTCTTTATTTTCCCACACACACACAAAAATCCGGCCAAAAACACACACACCACAGTCACTCCACTCTCAACACACAAAACATTCTCTATTTATAGCATATCTTCCAGACCTATATATATATATATCAATAAACCCATCTTTTTTTCATACATATATACCTATTAGCCGTCTATATACCCCCTTATTTCCCTCAAACACTCTTGAAAAGGTAGAATTATCTCACAAGTAGCATAGGAACTTAGGGATTTAAGTACTAGTTCTCATGGTAGATTAATTATCATTCTTTACAAGTTGAAGGTAATAACTTTATGCTTAATAAATAATGATAAGCATGGAGTTACTATGCCCAAAGTCATATTATGTATTATTATGCTTTAATTATGCTCTATTATGTTACTACAAGTTGTTAGAAAGCATGCTTAGTCATTGTTTCAAAAATATGGTTTTTAGTATATTTTTATGTTTTAAAGAATATATGTTCTTTATGTGAAATTATATGAGAATATGTGCAATATTTTCATTAAAGTGGATACTAGGTATAAGTTAGTTCATCATGGAACTATTGTGTTGCTTAGAGAATGTAAATAGTTAACTTATATCTTTATATACATATGTATATGTGCACTAGGCTATCTTATGGTAATACTTGCATACATGTTTTGCCTATACATGTAGAACCAACTTACATGCTTAAATATAGTAACTTGAGGATACATATATGAAGTTAACATTATTTTGAAAGATATGAATATGTACGCATGTGTAGATATTGTTACTTGTGCATCTATCCATAGTATTCTTCAAAAAGTAGTTATGTTATCCCCTAAACAGTGATTACTAGTTATGGCGTAGTACCCTAACTTTAGCTATTGATGCGAATTCTAGGAGACTACCAAGATGACATAGTCAACCTAATATATAAACTTGGTGAGACAATAAGCTCTTAAGGTGAGTGCCTTTTACATTTCTTGCTGAGGCAATGAATTATATGCTATAAATATTATTATGTGTGTAGCCTAACCTGTCGTATTTATGTCATCCAATCTTTCAGAAATTATGTCTTGCTCCTCGCGTTTCAGCAAAATATTTTTCCAAATTATAAGTCAAGTTATATATAAAAATATTGCATTTCTGATATTGTCAATTATACATGTACTAAATGATTTCTTGACACCTTTGGGATATCATATTTTAATTATATTTTTATGTATCCCGTGTGTAAAAATTACTTTATCAACAGTTTGTGAGCCCATTGTCGTCATCGCCCCGCCCTTGCCGCCGTTCCCCGCCACCACCATCGCCTCCACCATACCAATGACCAGGAGAGAGAGAGAGAGAGAGAGAGAGAGAGAAAGAGAGAGAGAGGTAGACTTATGTATAATTACTAGTAGATCCCCTCATATTTGATTAATTACATTAACACCTTTTTAACTTATGTTCTGTTAACAAATACTTCTTTTCGTTAGTGGCCATTAGAGTGAAAGGATAACGGGGGAGAGAGAGAGAGAGAGAAATTTTTTGTAAAATTGGATTAAAATTGTCAATTTTTTAAAGCTACTAGACGAAAACTCAAATCAGACAAACGAAATGACTAAAATCCTAATTGGGTGAATTTAAAGAATGAAAATCACAATTTTCCTGATCTTATCACATTTGCCACTTTAATTGAACATGGGTGGCTAACATTGTGTATTTCCAGGGAGAATTGGTGAACGGAGAAGAAATTGCAGTGAAAAAGCTTTCGAATGCGTCCCAGCAAGGGATCAAAGAGTTCATGACTGAAGTGGGGCTAATTTCTAAGCTCCAACATAGGAATCTTGTTAGATAGATTGGATGTTGTGTAGAGAATAACGAAAAGATGTTGGTCTATGAATACATGCCTAATAAAAGCTTGAACTTTTTCCTATTTGGTAAGTTCATAGCTTCCCTAGTTTTTATCATTGTTATAGTTTAACAAGATTTTATCAAAATTTTAGTTCTGGTAACAATTCTTTCCTCTACATGTTCTACTTAGATCCATCACATGAGATCTTAGATTGGCGAAAGCGATTCAAAATCATTGAAGGTACTTGTCAGGGGCTGCTCTATCTTCACAGGGGTTCTAGATTAAAGATAATCCATAGAGGCCTCAAGCCTAGTAACATATCCCTAGACAATGATTGGAACCTGAATATATGGCACCAATGAAGATCACATCAACACCACAAGAGTGGTCGGAACAATGTAAGTACATCAAACTATTTACACTATTTGCAAACTTGCTCACACATACTGCATATATTGGTGACTCCATCCACAGTGATGTGATTTTCTGGCAGTGGGTATATGGCTCCCGAGTATGCATTGCTGGGTAGATTTTCAGAAAAATCCGATATTTTTAGCTTTGGAGTTCTAATGTTAGAGATTACTATGCGAAGAAAGAACACAAGTTCCTTCTACCAAAAAGGTTCTTTGGGCTTTTTAGGACATGTTAGTAATCTAAAAATCTAAATCAACCTCTCCAATTGCTATGTACTCTCATTATATATTCTTATGAATAAATATGTTTCTTAGTTAGTTTTGATCAAGTTGACTAACATGATGTTCGAATTCAGGTATGGAAACTGTGGAATGAAGACAATCTTGTGGCTGTCATGGATCCAAGAATATCAAATCCAAGCTACCGAGCAGAAGTATTGAGATGCATACATATTGGATTATTGTGCATGCAAGAACTTTCTAAAGATAGGCCCACTATTTCAACTGTATTGTCGATGTTCAGCAGCAATTTTGTAGAACTTCATAAGCCAAAGAACCCAGGGTTTACTATTAAGTCAAGTAGTTTCGATATAAGAGGTACAAGCTCATCCATTATTGTTGAGTTTAAAACAAGAGTTGAGAGATTTCTCACTAGTGGAGTCTAATTTGTGTTTGTCCACCGTCTACGGAAAATAATCCTCGAACTCAACGCATAAATTATCAAAAACTTTTCTCTTACCCGTGAATTATATATCTCAGAAAAAGATCACTAGCCATGGGAAAGAGAAAAGTTGTTGATAGTTCATGTGCAGTTTTCGAGGATTATCTCCATAGATGGTGGAGAAATTGGGGAGCGAGGGGCTCATGAATGGGTTGTGCAAAGGGTTTCGGCTATTGATGGATTGGGAGAAAGGAGTTATCACATTGGATAGCTTGAAGACACTACAGAAAAAATGCCGGATTCCGGCAGAATTATTCCGGGGGAATATTTCGCCGGAGTCAAACCGGGGGAATTCCGTCGGAATTCCGCTAGAAATAATATTTTGATTTTTTTTAAAATTTATTTAAACCAGGGATGATTTCCCTTGGTTTTTTTTGAATTTTTTTAATTAAAACCGGGGGAAAATTTCCCCCAATTTTTTTTGAATTTTTTTAATTAAAAATCGGGGGAAATTCGGGGAAAATTTTCCCCCGTGTTTTTCTGAATTTTTTTAATTAAAATCGGGGGAAATTCGGGGTCAATTTCCCCTGGTATTTAATTAAAAAAAAACCGAGAGAAATCCGGGGAAAATTTTCCCCTGATTTATTTTTTGAATTTTTTGAATTAAAAATTTGTGGAAATCAGGGGAAAATTTTCCCCCGTGTTTTTCTGAATTTTTTTAATTAAAAATTCGGGGAAAATTCGGGAAAAAAATTTCCCCCGATTTTAAAAAAAAATTTTAATTAAAAATCGAGGGAAATCCAGGGGAAAATATCCCTTTTTGTTTTTATTAAAAACTTAATATTACTATATATTTAGAAAAAACAATAAACAAGCTTGGAAGTAGTTCAATAACAAGGTATTAGATTTGTATCCAAGAGGTCCCAATTTCGAGTCCATGCAAGAGCAAAATTTATTTGAATTTTTTGAAAGCTTTCCGGGGGAATATTTTACCGGAATATTCCAACGGAACTCCAGCGGAAAATTTCCCCTGGAAAATACCGGGGCAATTTTTTTTTTAAATAATAGTAGTTCATGTATAAAACTAAAAATAAAAAGATAACTAAAAAATTGTGGAGATCGCTTAGTGGCAAAGCATGATATATCCTTCCAAGAGGTCCTAAGTTCAAATCCAACTAACTACAAATTGTTTTTAAAAAAAAAAGTCCGGGGAAATATATATAATTTCAATATATGTGATGTTTATATTAGTTCTACTATTTTGTTTGCTTAAAAATTGTGATGATTGTTCATTCAACATTTTTTCCTTTAACAAATTAAAAGAATATATACATATGTTTTTATAGTCTATGTTCATATAGTATATAGAATATATATATTTATATAGTATCAACACATATGTTTGTATAGTGTGTATATATATGTTTATGTAGTATATATAATATATAAGTTTATATAGTATCAATATTATTAGCAGACAAAACTATTTGTAAGCATCATATGAATATTTATTGTCATACATATGTTTATATAGTATATATAATACATGTGTTTATATAGTATCAATACTATATTTTATCTATTGTTACTTATACTATCTTTTAATTATTTATAATATATTTATTGATATACATATGCTTATATAGTATATATAATACATGTGTTTATATAGTATCAATACTATATTTTATCTATTGTTACTTATTCTATTTTTTAATTATTTATAATATATTTATTTGTATACATATGTTTATATAGTACATATAATACATATGTTTATATATTATATATAATACATATGTTTATATAGTATCAATACTATATTTTATTTATTGTTACTGATACTATCTTTTAATTTTTTATAATATATTTATTGGTATACATATGTTTATATAGTATCAATACTATATTTTATATATTGTTATTGATACTATCTTTTAATTATTTATAATACATTTATTTTGTTTTTTAAAATTGAAAGAAAGAATGTTAAAATAAATTAAAATAAGAATAATCAAATAAATATATAATAACTATAAAACAAAACAAAATAGAACACAACCTCCAATAATAGCTTGGTGGTGAAGGGTTGGTCATTTAACCTTAAGGTCATGAGTTCGAATTCCCTCCATTACAAATATTTGCATATTTTGGAAGGTTCTATTCTAGAGGTGGCCGGGGCGGCGGCGATCTGGTGGGCCACCGGCGTTGATGGGGCGGCGGAACAATTCAATAGAAATTTCCGCCGGAATTCCGCCAGATTCATTCCGTGGGAATTCCGGAGGAATTTCGGCGGAAAACGCTGTTCCAGAGCCATTTTTTTTTGTGGACACGATTCCGCCGATTTTCCACCAGATGTTTGCTAAAATTTTCCACCAAAATTTGCCCTTTTTCCTATAGTGAGAAGTATTCTGCTGTTTTGGGGCTGCAGGAATATGTGAATAACGATGAGTTGCTCCAGCATATGTTGAAAGAAGGAGATTTGGATGGTGATGGATGTCTCAATCAGATGGAGTTTTGTGTTTTGATGTTCAGATTGAGTCCCCTTCTCATGAAAAGGGCCAGATTAATGTTGTTTGATTAGCTAGTCACATATCATGAGTTCAGTACTAATTCAGATGTGATTTTTTTTAACATTTTGGATTCTTGTTTTTGAATCTTTGATGTGTGTGTGTGTGTGTATGAATATAAAACAAAGTGGATTGATGATCAGTATTTGGATTCATAATTCTACAGTTTTGAAGCTTTGAAGTGACCAAATATTTTCATACAGCTCAAATGCTTAAAACATAGAAATGGTCACTCATTTAAAATTTTAATGTAATAGGATGGGATCTATGCACACATAGTGTGGGGAATCCTTGATCCATTTTTGACCCAAATAAGATTCAAATTATAATTTATAAGTTGTTTGGGATGACCACATGGCATTAAAGATTCTTATTACAAAAGTACATGGCATTAAAGAATATTATATTTATATATGATACTTAATGGAAAATTCTTATCCAAGTCCGAATTAATCACACCAAACCAATTGCACTGCAAGTGATATTACACTTATCATATGATTAATCACTTTTCTCTAAATATACTCAAATCACTTGCCAACTCTAATTCGAGCTAAAATTTCCCAATGCTTCACACTTTCTTTTCACAGCTGTGTACTTGCATGGTAGTCGACAACGAACTATATATTTTATTGTTTTATTGTATGTTTAAGAATGTTAACCATCTTTCCTTCAAAAAAAGATAAAATGAACGTTATACCATCTTTTGGGTTTTTCTTCCCCAACTTTTGTGAGTTTTCATTGAGGCCAACTCAGTAGTTCTAATAGTTTTCTTTGAGGGATAAAGATACTTAACACCCCAAACTATGGTCATTTTTACAGTTTGCCATTTGAATTTTTATAAATTGCACTTTACCTTATAAACTTTATATTTTTCACATTTAACTGCCTCCAGGCATTTTTTGGGAATAAGCGACCTCTCACATAAGGACTTGTGTCCTATTTCCGTTCACTTGTATTGACAAAAATTGATTTGAGGGGGTTAAGAATAAAAAAATGTAAATTTCATATAATAAAGTATAACTTTTAAAAATTCGTATGATAAAATGTAAAAACGACCATAGTTTAGGGGGTTAAGCATTTCTATCCCTTTCTTTAATATGAAGTTAGTTTTCAATTACACACAAGTAATAGGGTTGTAGATCTATTTGATTAATAAAAGGCAATCCCTAAAAAGCGTCACGACAAAATTGATAAAAAAAACCAATAAAATTCCTAAAATCATGTTTCATAAAAAGATAATCGCTACAAGAAAATAAATAAATTTGATGATAATATAATAAGGGATTGTAAAAAAATGTCATTAATTATATATATTTAGTGAGAAAAAAAAATTATCTTGTCACCAAAATAATAGTGACAACATAATCTCTAAATTGTCCCTAATGATATTTAAAGTCTATTTGAATGGGCATTTGTTGGAAAAGAAACACTTATTTTTTGAAAAAAAATTGTGTTTGAATGGGCTTTTTAAAAAAATCGAAAGCCATAAAAAAAAGTAAAAAATGCACTAGTAGAAAACAGTGATTTCGCCGCGGAAAAAATCTGTGGCTAAAAATGATGTGGCTAAACTTCGCCAGGGATTTGGCCACGGAAAAATCTGTGGCTAGATCCGTAGCTAAATTCGAAGTTAGCCACCGGTTTTTCCATGACTAAAATTTGATTTTAGCCACAAATATTTCTGTGGCCAAACTTAGTCATAGGTGTTTCTGTAGCCAAACTTAGTCACTAATATATATATATATATATATATATATATTTGTGGCTAACAAAATTATTATTAAAAAAAATACAAACAAATCCACACAGGATACCCCGCACACGGCCACACCTCCCCTCATCAACAGCCCACATGCACCACACTCAATTATTTGGATTTCAGTGATACAAGAGAGGACTCAAACTCGAGATCTCTTGGTTATTTGTCACGCGTGCTGCCACTGAGCAATGAAGTGCCTCTCGACAAACTAAGATTGTCCAATATATTTATATGTGTATATATATATAAATAAACATTAAATTTGTTAACAAATTTTAGTAATTTATACCTATTAAGTGAATATATTTTATTAATTCATACTTATTATAATTTAATTAAGAAATATTAAATTGTGCAACTTATAATTCCTCCTAATTTCACTTTTACTCACAAACAAATTTGTGAGAAAAAATTAAAATTAAAATTTTTTAACTTTGACCTTATCAAAATTTGAAAGTTTAATTCATCGATTGTTTCGACTCAATTTATGCAAATTTAAGTGATCTTATTCATTGTATATGAAACTATCAATTTGTTTACTTAAATTAAGTGTAATTGACAAAATAAAATCAATCAAATTGAAGTTTACAACTGATCGATTGACAAATTTGTTACTTGAGAATAAAACTACATATTTTTCAAATGAGTGTAATTAATCAACTGAATTAATTGGATATGAAAAATTAAGAGCATTAATTGTAAACTTCAAATTGATCGACTCATATGTTTAAATAAATTAATTTAAAAATCAAATTATATAGTATTTCAGTTATACATAATTGACTAATTGAATTGAACATTCTTTAAATTTCAAATTAACTCTTTTTTTTAATTTTTTATAATTTAGCAATGGAAAAATTCGTGCCTAAAATGTCAATTTAAACTTTTTTATATTTTTTGTAATTTTTATATTAACCATGGATTTTCCCATGGCCAAATCTCAAATCAAACTTGTTTTTTTATTTTTTATATTTTAACCACAAAGAAATCCATGACTAAATGTCAAATAACTAAAGCCAGAATAAAATATTTTGCTCCAAGAAAAAGGGGTTCGATTGCAGATTGAAAGCAATAAAAAGGAGTTGGGTTCGCCATTTGAAGGCATCAATCAACAACCCAATGATCAACAAGAACAACACAACAACTCTTTCAATCAAGAAGTCAACACTTCTTTGATTTTTTTAATCTAAATGAACAAAAGATTAGCTTTAGTTCGCTTGGTAGAAAATTATGACGACCCCGAAATCCCTTTATTATTATTATTATTATTATTATGGCTATTATTAGATTAATACTATCATTATTGGCTACATACATGCATACATTTTTAATTGCAACGTATAAGGTACATTACATAAGGGTACATCAACAAAAGAGAGTCTCGACTTGCTAGTTTACTATTGATACATAGCAAAAGCAAAAACCCAAAACAGGTACGCAGCGGAAAATCCTACATCCTTCTTCCTAATAAAATGCTTCAAAAGGTTCCTCCTCCTCACCATCATAAAAGCTATCTTCGGAAGCATCTAAAATATAATATAACATGGAATCAACATATGTTGAGTAGAAACACTTCTTTATACACATAAGGTGCTCGGGTGTCAAGTGCACATTAGTTACACATAGCACATATATAATTTCACACTTTCTACCTTTCGTCACCTGACAGTGACCCTTATAACTACCCGGGCCGAAATAACAATGTCACGACCCGGAAAAATACCCTTTTATTTATAAAATAAAATTGGACAGAAACGCGCAACGGTAATATTTTCATAGTTGTATAAATAATTATTTTCACATATAATTTGTACAAAATACAAAAGTCACAATTTTCAAAAGAATAGAAAAGTAACTATATCGTGTAAAAAGCTTCCAAATGCTTCCGCTGCGCCACTCTGATCCGCTATCTCATTTCTGTCTAAAAAGTATTGGAAAGGAGGAGTCAACGCGACGGTTGAGTAGAAATATCATTCAACCCCATAAGGTGCGTGTGTGTTTGAATAGGTGCACGTAGACACATAATTTCACATAATACTATATTGAAAATGAAAGCATAAAATATCTAAAACTTACAAGATACTTAAATTCCTACTTTACTCATGAAATTAAACAATACTCCTACCTTGAAATGTTTTTAGGGAAAAAGAGAGGATATAGAAGGCTTTATAGGTATATATGGATGAAAATAGAAGGGCTTGTGTGTACATATATGTGGGTGGAAGATAGGCTATACATAAGAAGTGTTTTGGGTGTTGAGAGTAGAGTAAGTGAGGGGGTGTGTTTTTAGGCGGGATTTGTGTGTTTGTGGAAGAAAATAGAGAGAGTATAGTGTGTGTATGTGTGAGGACGTTTTTGGGGATGGGGAAGTGTGTGGGAGGTCCTATTTATAGTGGAGAATGAGGGTAGAAGGCAAGACTTGGGGACCAAGGTTTAATAAATGCAAATCTTTCCATTTAATGCAAATCTCCCAACTAGGCATAGAATTAAATGCCAAATTAAATGAAATCTTCCACCTCCCTCCTCTATTCTAGCCTTGGTGTAACCCTAATCCATGAGTCATGAATCTAGATGAATGGAAGACCACACAAATGCACAATTTCTAGAAGAAATTCATCTTATATTAGTGTAGGATATTTTAATAAAATATTAACACAAAATCAAATAAAATCAAATAAAATCTAATAAAATCTGATTTTGATTGTCCTCATCTTATAAAATCTGAAATCATATCTTTATTTTATTAAAAATTCGAATTTGTATTTATTTATTTTGTAAAAACTGAAAATTAGGGTTTTAGGGCATAAATTAGGGTTTTTGGGCATAAAATCCGAAAATTCATAATTAATTTAGAAAAATTCCAAAATTATGAAATTTAATGTTTATAAATCTGAAATTATATGTATATTTTCCAGAAATTAAAAATGTTTTAGTTATATTTTCGAAAATTGCAATTTAGGACATAGAAAGTTCGAAAATTGACACTTTACCGTTCAAATTGTAAGTTAATCGCAAAAGCAGACGAAAATTTGAAAACAACAAGTAATAATAACATTTACAAGAAGCAAAAGATTTTAAATCAATTATTTAAATATTACAGATTACCGGGTCGTCACAAACAACCAGCACATTTCTCCCGCCAGCCTTATCCTCCAATGGTCGTATCCCGGGCATACGCCTTAGTATTGTTCTACGACCCTCTCTCTTGAGTAGATCCCTCCATCTACCCAAGGGAGGGATTAGGAGATGGAAGGGTGGTGAACTCTCCCGGCTACTCAATAGTATGTCCCGGTGGAACACCCCCCAGACCATTCCAGCACATATGGGCCCATCCACACAATTGCAATTTGTTCACATATGCACATAATCATAGTTTAGCAAAGTAAGCTCCACACTTATAAATGAAAGCTTTATATTTGCTTATTAAGCATATGTAAATAGATAGTAGCAAAATATGTAAATAGATAAAATATAAATATAAATATATAAACATAACTAGTATAAATATATAAATATAAAGACTAAAATATAACTAGTATAAATATACTTAAATATATATATAGATTAAAAGATAACTAATATAAATATATAAAATATATAAAATGTGATATAGATAAGCTTACATATATAAAGATGATAGAAAAATATATAAACTATATAAAGTGTGATATAGATATAAGATGATTGAAATTATCTACATATGTATATAAACCAATAAAATGAATATAATTATATATATACTTATACGTACCATATATATATATATATAGATTAAAGTAGTCTTACTAAGTATTACTAAGTATATAATTAGTCTATAATAAGTAGACATATATATATACGTACATAACTATATATATATATACCTAATCTCTAATAAATTAGTTAAATGAATAGATAACAATACTTTAAATATTTACATATATATACGTACATATATATATATATATACATGTATATTTCTATAATCATCAAAGTAGGCATAAAACTATACAATAAAGTATAATAAATAGATATGTGGAGCTTTCTTCACAAATACTTTCAAGACAACATAGGATATTCTCCTACTAGCTCAATTAAAGAATCATGGTCTCATACTACTTCATATAAAGCATAAAACTCACATAATAATTCAAATAAAACATAAGAATGCCATATTATTGTAAGAAGGCACAATAATCACATAATTTTCCAAGAAAGCATAGTAAGCACATAGAACTCCAAATAAGCATACTAATCACATAAGATCTTCAAGATCATGCTCATAATACTATCCATCCTTCAACTTCCTCCCAACAAGAGTTAAACATGATAAAATGAACTATAAAGTAACATGAAGCTAGCAACATAACTAAAACCCTCAACTTGGAGGTATGTTTGGCAAAAGCTCTCACTCTAGGCCATTCAAGCTTGTTCTTTTACATTGCTTGGGCACAAGAGTATGGAAGCTTGCCTAATCTCCTCAAGAAGAAGAAGAAAAACCCTCTGCTTAAGGTATAAAGAAGAGTTCCTACCTTTGTTCTTCAAAGTGTGTAGTAATTTGGAGGAAGTGAAGTGTTTGGAGGAAAAAATGAAAGAGAGTGTAAGAGCAAGAGAGAGTGCACGGTTTTGGGCTGGAAAAATGGCTGAAAAATGAGGATTTTGGTATATATGGTCTTGTGTAATTATCTTCCATGTATTAGACACAAATATCCAATTATTAAATTCAACTAAATACCTATTCCATACATTATACATGGCTATATATGCTTACACCTATTCTTACTAAATACCATGTATATATATGTGGGTATGTGTGTGTGTGTATATGTAGCCATGTACATCACCACTAATATATAGTTATTTATGTATATGAGGTTCAAGAGTATGTATTAGTAAAGATATTTTGATAAAATATAAAATAAAATCAACTAAAATCAATCAAAAACATATATATTCTGAAACTCTTATTTATTAAGTATTTTATTGCTTATTTCTCAGGAAAAAACGAAATTTGGGGTTGGAGAGGTGAAAAGACCAAAATACCCCTTGTTTTGCCAATTTTTCGAAAATTGCCCAAAAATAGAAATAAAATTGTAAAATTCGAAAATTAATTTTTATAAGTCAAATAAAACCTAGAATATTTATTTGTATTATTATTTTAATTTTTGGATAATAATTAAGCATTTTAAAAATTAGATTTCAAATTAATAACTTAAATACAATGTTTTCCGAAAATTACTAAAATGCTTGGAAAAATAGGTAAAAGTTGAAAATAATCTATTAAAAATTTCTGGAAGTTTAGAAGGATCAAATGCATAAAATTTTAAAAAAATATTTGGAATTTATAATATTTTATAAATATTTAGGTAGTAAAATGCTCACTAGTTCACAAAAAAAAATCATATTTGAAAAAAAATAATCTCTAGAAATCAATAACTCACAAAATAATCCTATAAATTTTGTATAATATAAAATATGTAAATAAAGGATTTACCGGGTCGTTACATCCTCCCCTCCTTAGAAAATTTCGTCCTCGAAATTGAGTCGAAGCCTAATCGAACAACTGTGGGTATTTCTCTTGCATCTCTTCCAGTCGTTCCCACGTACTCTCTTCAATCCCATGGTCCTTCCATAGAACGCGGACTAATTTTATGGTTTTGTTTCTCAAGGTGTGTTCTTGGAAGTCTAGAATTCTCGTTGGTTCTTCGACATAGGTCAAGTCTGGACTAATGTCGAGGGACTCATGGTCGACAACATGAGAGGGATCAGGATGGTATTTCTTAAGCATAGACACATGAAATACGTTATGTACTTCTGCCAAAGTTGGGGGTAAGGATAATCGGTAGGCAACTTTCCCCACTCTCGCAAGTATCTCAAAAGGTCCAATATAGCGTGGGTTAAGCTTGCCCTTTCTCCCAAACCTCAAAACACCTTTTCTTGGCGAGACTTTTAAGAATACGAAGTCACCTACTTCGAACTCCAAGTTTTTTCGTCGTCGGTCAGCATAACTCTTCTGACGACTTTGTGCTGTCTCCATCCTTTTCTTTATCATCTTGATCGTTTCTGTTGTCTCACGAATCAAATCTGGGCCTATTAGCTTACTTTCACCCACTTCACTCCAACAAACTGGGGATCTACACTTTCTTCCATAAAGAGCCTCAAACGGGGCCACGCCTATCGTGGCTTGGTAACTGTTGTTATAGGCGAACTTTGTGAGGGGCAAGTGTCGATCCCAATTCCCACCAAAATCTAAGGTACACGCTCTAAGCATGTCTTCAAGAATCTGGATAACTCTTTCAGTCTGTCCATCTGTTTGTGGGTGATAAGCCGTACTAAAATTCAACTTAGTCTCCAAAGCCTTCTGTAATCCTTGCCAAAATTTTGAGACAAACCGAGGGTCTCGGTCAGATACTATACTTACTGGGACACCGTGTAAGCGAACAATCTCATTTTTATAGATTTCTGCCATCTTATCTAGCGAATAGGTCTTAGCAAATGCAAGAAAATGGGCGCTTTTTGTGAGTCTGTCCACGACCACCCATACTGCATCGTGACCTCTCTGTGTTCGTGGTAGTCCCATAACGAAATCCATCGTAATGTGTTCCCATTTTCACTCAGGGATTGGAAGAGGTTGCAATAACCCAAAGGGCTTCTGGTGGCTTGCTTTAACTTGTTGACAAGTTAAGCACTTTGCCACAAACTCTGCTATCTGCCTTTTCATTTTGGGCCACCAGTACTGTCGTCTCACATCTTGATACATCTTGTTTGTCCCTGGATGTATTGTGTACTTGGTATTATGGCATTCCTCTAATATCTCCCTTTTCAGCTGCTCATTGTTTGGAACATATATTTGATTTCGAAATCTCAAAATTCCATCGTTTGGCAATGCGAACTCCTTTTCTTGGCCGAGGTTAACCCTCTCTTTAACCCTTCGGAGTTCGTCGTCCATTTCTTGTGCTTCTTTAATTCGCTGAAGTATCACGGGCTGAGCATGTAGTTGTGAAGACACAACTCCAAACTCCCGTTCTTTAGGTTTCCAACTTGAGATGTCTTCTAGCAATTTCCATTCTCGTGTCATTAAGCAGGCTAGGCTAGCCTTCCTACTTAAAGCATCATCTACGACATTCGCTTTACCCGGATGGTATAGAATGTCGCAATTAAAATCAGCTAGCAATTCTAACCATCTTCGTTGTCTCATATTCAACTCTTTTTGAGAGAATAAATACTTGAGACTTTTGTGGTCAGTAAATACTTCAAATGAAGTACCAAAAAGGTAATGTCTCCACTTCTTAAGAGCAAAGACAATGGCTGCCAGCTCTAGATCATGCGTTGGGTAGTTTTCTTCATAAGGTTTTAACTTCCTCGAAGCGTAAGCTACTACCCTTTTATTCTGCATAAGTACACAGCCTAGTCCTTCTTTGGACGCATCTGTGTAGACTACAAATCCTTCATTCCCCTGTGGCAGAGTTAATACAGGGGCGGTGACCAATCGATCCTTCAATTCTTGAAAGCTAGTTTCACAATGGTTATCCCAAATGAACCGCACTTTGGCTTGCGTTAGTCTGGTTAAGGGGTGAGCAATCTTGGAGAAATCCTTGATAAATCTCCGATAATACCCAGCCAAACCCAGAAAACTTCGCACCTCCGTGACAGTCATTGGTTGCTTCCATTCCACTATGGCTTTCACTTTTCCTGGATCAACTGCAATCCCATCCTTCGACACTATGTGTCCTAAAAAGGCCACCTGTGTCAGCCAGAATTCACACTTGCTGAATTTGGCATACAATTTCTCTTCCCTCAGCGTCTGAAGTACTATCCTCAAGTGCCTTTCGTGCTCTTCTTCCGACTCAGAGTAGACCAGTATGTCATCTATAAAGACAACTACAAATTGGTCTAGGTATGGTCGGAATATCCGGTTCATCAACTCCATGAACGTTGCCGGGGCATTCGTTACACCGAATGGCATCACCACAAACTCGTAGTGACCGTACCGAGTATTAAGGGCGGTCTTAGGGATATCTTCCTCTCGAATTCGTACTTGATGATATCCGGTTTTCAAATCCAGTTTTGAATAAACTGAAGCTCCTTGAAGCTGATCAAATAGCTCATCAATGTTCGGTAGAGGGTACTTATTCTTGATGGTAACTTGGTTAAGCGGACGATAGTCGATGCATAACCTCCAAGTTCCATCTTTCTTCTTGACAAATAGTACCGGAGCTCCCCATGGTGATGTGCTCGGGCGGATAAACCCTTTATCGAGTAATTCTTGTAGTTGGGTCTTAAGCTCATTTAACTCAGCAGGGGCCATCCTATAAGGAGTCTTAGAGATCGGAGTTGTTCCAGGTAACAACTCGATTACAAACTCAATCTCCCGATGGGGAGGTAGGTCCTTCAAATCATCAGGGAACACATCGGGGTACTCGTTAACTATGGGCACCTCTTCAAGCATCTTCTTATCTTCCGACTTATTCATGATATGGGCTAGGAATGCATAATTGCCCTTCCGTAGCAGTCGATTGGCTTGTAGGGAAGAGATAATGGGTAATGCGGGTGTGGTTTTGTTCCCTACGATTTCAATGATAGGTTGATTCGGGAAACAGAGCTGCACAACTTTGTGATGACAGTCTACTTGAGCGTAGTGTGTTGCTAGCCAATCCATACCCAAAATAACATCAAAGTCATGAATGGGTAGTAATACTAGGTCAGCAGTCATCTTTTGGCCACCAATTTCTAATGCACAATCTCGATAAACTAAGTCCGTCTTCCATTTAGTTCCAAGGGGTGTTGTGATTTCTAATTCGTAAGGTAAGGCCTCAGGTTGAACTTGTAAACTAGTAAAGAAACTAGTCGATATATATGAATGCGTAGAACCAGGATCCATTAACACTTTAGCAACATAACGGTCAATGAGAAGCGTACCTTCCACGACCGCCGAATTCTCGACCTCGGCCTGGTTCATAGCAAAGACCTTCCCTTGAATTCGTGGCTTCTCCACTTGCTTCCCATTGCCCTTTGTATTCTTTCCAGTATTCGGGGTTGGCACTGGTTTGTACTGAGGGCAATTCAATACGAAATGCCCACGATTCCCACATATTGGGCAATTCCTAGATTTATTCGAGCATCGGTCTTCCGTATGATTTGACTTCCCACAATATGAACAAGCTATATTTTTCTGATTCTGAGACGAGGGACCAGAAAAATTTCCGCGACTCCCCTGGGCGTTTGGCCTAAACATCTTGTTAGGTCCTCCTATGGCTCTCCCACCTTGTCCTCCTGTACCAGCCGCTCGTACCAGCTGTCCCCTTTTTAACTTCAATTGTTCCATAGTGCTCTCTACCTTTAGCGCCGTTTCAACAGCTGCCGTATAGGTAGGTAGCTGGACTGCTGCCAACCGATCTTGGATTTCAAGTCGCAGTCCGCCGATAAATTTCCAGATCTTCCTCTCCTCATTCTCAACAAAATATGGTGCGAACCGGGCGAGCTTGGTAAACAAGGCTTCATACTTTGCCACGCTTGACTCACGTTGTGCCAGCTAAGAAATTCTCGTTCCCTTTCTCTTGGATAACTCGGGAACGTACTGGGAGTTAAATTCTTTAACAAAGTTTTCCCAAACAGGTGAAGTGTGAAGGGATATCCATTTGGTGCTTATGCGTTTCCACCAATGGCGCGCAGTCGTCCTCTAATCGAAAAGTAGCTAAAGTGACCTTCCGCTCCGGGTCACAATTTAGCACTTCGAAAATTTTCTCCATTGCCCCTCCAGCCAGTTCGTGGCTTTGGTGTCATCAGGTTCACCTCGAAAGATCGGGGGTCCTAATCTTAGGAAGTTAGTCAAGGCGTCGGCAGTAGTTTCCCCCTGATTGTGATTGTTGTTATTGTTGTTATTTTGGTTCTCAAGAATTGTAGCTATCCGTTCAAATACAACCGTAAATCGTTCGTCCTGGGGCTCAAGTCTCATTCGAGTTCTCTTCGGCATCTATATCCAAAGATAAAATAAACTTAGAGTGAGGAACTTAAATATAAGAAAGTCAAGTACTATCTTATATAGGCCAACTATAATTACACCAAAAGTTCGGCACGTTAGATATATACACAAGTATCATGCCATCCATGTACATGCAAAATACTTTGACATGATATTAGCTAGGCATCCTACTAAAGTAGCAAGCTATAGCATCCATACTACTACTTACTACACCACTACTACATACTACAAGCATATATACACATATGTACAAGAGCTACATCACACCCCCTACTCAAGGGTGATCGGATCGAACTGGGTCCCGCTTGGGATCTCCGGGACAACAGCCTCGCCTACCGGACTGGAGCCCTAGAAGTGTAACAGCAAATCCATCAGCTCCCTCATCTTCCCGTGTATGATCTCGACTGCACGCTGAATCGTGCCTGAAGTCGTAGAGTCGGGCGCGTGTGCTCTCGAGACTCGACTGCAAAAACTCCACACCTCCTCTCGAAGTTGGAGGTTTCTCGTCACGTAACTCGGCCATCTCTGTCATTAACTCATCGAGGTCTATCCCCGTAAACCTAAAAGTATTAGAACTAAAGGCAACCCTCCTATGAGGGCATGCG
>CM047882.1:22077655-22126216 GCA_026212405.1 Petrea volubilis
CATTTTATGTCCTTCCATGAAATTAGTGGTGATAAAAATGGATATTGGAACCTTTATCCCTAGTATTATATTAGAAAGATGTGCATTAACCTCTTCCACCAAAATATATTTAATAATTGATTTTCTTTTTTAACTATCTATATATGAATTTTTTGCTAAAAATATTATTCCCTTTTTAATTTTATTAATTTTGTAGATAATTCCTTTTTACTATAAAATATTTAAAAAAACAAAAAAACTTTTCCCACAAAATTATATTTTTTCAAATGTATCTATACAAGCCCCTAAATATTTTATACTTAAATATATACACATATATATATACCACAGATTTCTATAAATATATGCACATAAAGGATTATGTCCTAAACACATATCGATTCACAATACACACACCACACACACACAACAATATATATAATAAATACATATTTAATTACAACTTTATAGGCTTATCAATATGATACATACGACATATATATATATTTATAAATGTACATTTGCATATATTATATAGATAGATACGTATGATACATATATATATATTTATGTAATACATATAAAATATCTTAGATATTCTCATACAAAAATCTCACCTACATAAGTACCTAATAAGCCCTCTATATACTCTCTTTTTCCTAAAAACATTGAAAGGTAGAATTATTACCTTTTTCATAAGTAGTTTAGGCAAGATAATCTTAAATTATTTTCATAAAAAAGGCTTTAACTTGGGTTTACCAATAATGGTAAAATACCAAGGAATTGCCTATGTTCACATTTTTAAGATTTTACGCCTCAAATTAATTGGTATACAGTTAATATCATGATAATTGTTTTCACGCTCTTATGCTATCATAAAAGGCACATGCATGAACATGATATGTTTATTTATGCTTTAATGAAGCTCTTTAAGATCTATGTGTTATCAGAAATTATTTCTCAATTATGTATTGGGCCCGAATATTTTGGAGTAGATGTGGCTGAGTTCTGCCGGGACATTCTATTGGAGATGGCACCATGTCTGTGGATCGCCAGTGGTTGTAATGCCCTTCGTTTTACCAAAGCTAAGCCCACTGCGTTTTGCCCACTGATCCTCTTCGATGCCCTACTTGGTAATCTTGTACCTTTGGCTAGGCCTACTGGATAATGCGTGGCCTTTCTGTGATGACCCCTTCGGTTTGCCTTCTTCCTTAACAATTTTCATCATTCAACTAACAATGCACCTCGATGAGATCAAATTGTTCAATGCAAATTACTGGTCCAAACCTTTTACTTTTCTTTTAAGTTCGAGGTGCATGCCCTCCTATTATGGCCAAACTGATGTAACTTTCTTCAATCGTGATCGCTGGGCAAAATTGCCTGGTCCGGACAAATCTTCCCATGTATTCTTCGGCTGACTCCTCGGACATTTGTCTCATATTGGTCAATTCCAATATAGATAACTCAGGGGGCAATTGATAGAAGTGACTATGGAAAAGACTTTCCATAGTTGGCCAGTCAGGAATAGATCTAGATTTTAATTTAATATACCACAAAAGCTTCTCCCGTTAAAGAATTAGGGAACAAACATAATTTTAGGTTTTCATCCATTCTGATTTCACTGCATTGTGTGGTGAATTTAGCAATGTGGTCAATTGTGGTCTTTGACCCATCCCTACTAAATAAAGTAAAAATTGGGACCCTAAACCATGGGGAAAAGGAACCGTGTCAATTTGTGTGGGGTAAGGGCGAGAATACCTGGTTGGCGAGGCTAATCGTTTACACCTCATGAGTTATTTCCGCAACATTTCCTGTATCTCCTATCGGGATACGGTCGTGTTGACATTTCGATTAGTGGTAGGTTGGGGTCTATCGCATTGCATAGGGAATTTCAGGCCCGTTGGAATAGTTCCTAGAGCCTAACCCTTCTCCTTCCAAGAGTACTCCCCTGGATTCAAACGCCACTCTTTTTCTATCATCAATGATGGGGTTTCTTCCGTTGTGGAGGCTCTCTTATTGGTGTAACGTCTACTCTTGCTACCATGCTATGCAAGTTTGTTCCGCAATGTGGATCGGTTACTCGAAGAGATTATAACATGGTGACCATCTATTCGGCCCTTTCCAATTCTTCTCTTTGTTGTCTTTCTATCAACTCCTGGAGTCTATGGTTAGATTTCGTGATCCACTTTTTCATGACATATAATGCGTCCTGGCCAAAATTGGCTACTCTGGCCAGTAAGGCGGGTGCTTCTTAGATCGGTGCCTCTTCAAGCGCTCTCTGATTCCGATCAAGCCTATCAATGTTGGGAGGTGGATTATGTCCACTCACCTCTTTGTTTTGGTCATTGTCTGCCTCATTCTCACTATCCGAACTAGGTTCAACCCGAGTTTGGCTCCTTAAGCGTGGTAGTGCCATGACTTGCTTTTTTATGGATTTTGAATTTTCCTTTTATGTGATTTTTCAATAAAGAATGTAGATATGCAATTGACTAAAATAAAACGCCCTTCCTAGGATCTAAATGCTAACAAAACATTTTCGATACCTTAAGGACTGCCCCACCGGGTGTACCAAAAATATATGTTTGCATAAATTTCTACAGCCACGCCAAAGTGGCTACACAGGATACAAGGTCACTCAGTTCGATAAGAAAAGAGTAAATTCGAAGTGGGTTTTTGCATGTGTGTGCGGGCATGCCAGTGCGTAGGAACACACAAACGGAAGTCTTTGATGATTCAAAATGAAAAGATGTAATGCGCCTAAGACTTCTATCTGAAAAAAAATTGAGTTGAAGTTGGCAAACACTACCCTTGAGGTTTTACATGCCTACAACTTAATGTAGGACTTAATAATTTAGTACTTTAAGGATCGAAAAGAGTCGAAAAAGCATAAATCGAAAAGAAAATGTATTCAGAGATGATAGCTACTCGCTAATTGGACTTTACAAAACTTAACTACAGACACATGCATTGATGACTCGGGCCATATCTATGACACAAATGAATTGAGCAATTCCTAAGAACTCTAGCTACAAGTCGGCCACATTGATGGCTTCGGCCATATCTACGTGTGGATGTACTTTAGGATAGTTCACTCTGACGAGCATTGATTGACTCTGTCTACACTTCTTCTCATGCATGTGCTCGATATGGAAGCAAGATACCACTCCGTTGCATTGATATCTCACTTCAAGCCGGGCCCAATCCGAGTGAGTAATGGCTACAAGCTCGTGACGTTACAAAATTAGTGCATTGATATCCTACTTCTAGCCAATGGGGTACAACTACAAACATTCATGTAGCGATTTTCTACCTAGCGAACTAAAGCTAATCTTTGTTCATTTAAACTAAAAAATCAAAGAAGTGTTGACTTCTTGACTGAAAGAGTTGTTGTGTTGTTCTTGTTGATCATTGGATTGTTGATTGATGCCTTCAAATGGCGAACCCAGCTCCTTTTTATAGCTTTCAATCTGCAACCGAACCCCTCTTTCTTGGAGCAAAATATTTTATTCTGGCTTTAGTTATTTGAAATAAATGGCCATCCCTGTACTTCGGTCATGCAGTTATGCCACCTTTCCTAGATTTCAAATTTTCAGTAGCATATGGCCTTTTATTTTAGGCATGTTTAGGTGTAACTATGCCTTATCTTTAGCCAATCTGTTATTCCCATCTGATAACCACTAATAATAAGGGATTTGATTATTGTATTTATTCTATTTTTATTTTCTATTTTTATTGAATGGGTCATGGGCCTTCAATCTGGGTTGTTCCTCACTAGTCGAAGTGACCTGGGCCTCATTTATTCATTTCGGCATGTTGAAAAGAGCCATATAAGCCCACTCCAATTTATAAAAAAAATTATTTTTCGGGCCCAAACAAATATGTACAAGTTCATCCACTCTTGTTGAGTATAAAACAAGCGTAGATAGCTTCTCACCGGTGGAGCCTAATTTGTATTTGTCCACCAGTGACAGAAAACAATCCTCGAACACAACCCATGAAGTATCAACAATGTTTCTCTTACCCATGGCCATCAATTTGTTCGTCCTCGATAGATCAACAATGTATGTTACAATGTGATGTTGTGTGACAAGTTGGAATAAACTGGATTTTGTTTTAATTTGTGTGATCATTAATGCATTATTAAATAAGATTAAAATTTTGGGCAATGTTAGAGTCTTTTTCGTAAAAGCTGTTGTATTGAAACATACTCGCTAAACTGCATGAAGCATCGTTCTCAGCATTTTGCTTTATTCTTCAAAAAGAAACATGGCTATGAAAAAATTAAATCAGTATAATATGAATAAGACGTAGTTAAATTTAAGTTTGATAAGATTATTTGCCTTTGTTTAGATGAAAACAACCAACAAACCACGACATTATACGCAGATAGATATCACCACTTTCAAGTATAATTTATGGTAGTCCTCTAGCAATTTCCTTCTCCTATAAATGGAAATTAGTATATACATATAGTAAATAATAAGGACAATTATGCCCACACCTAAATTTAATTTAAGCGAAATTACAAATAACCCCCTCTTGTTATAAATATTACAAATATCGCCTAAAATATGTATAAGTTTTACAAAATTCATCTTCAAGGCGAGACGTAATTGTGAGTTGGATTTCTCTCTCCATACCATCACGAGGTCGTAGCCATCATCGCTCATTCAGGATGAGATATAAATGTGACTGAGTGGTATCCCGCATTCATGTCGAGCGCATGCATAAGAAGTTGTAGCTAAAGCACAATGATCGCAGGATAGTGCAATTATTTCAATGCAGTCATGTGTAGCCATTGTACGGAGTCATCAATGTGTTTTACTTGTAGTCAAAGTCCCTAATAGTCTTTTAATGCATTTGAGTCGTAGATATAGCTCATGTTATCAATGCACATGTTTGTAGATAAATTCTATATAATCCAAGGAGAATAGCCATCGTCTTTCAATGCAGCTTCTTACTTTATATTTTTAGACCTTTTCAAATCCCCTGAATACTAAATTTGAAGTCCTATCTTCTTTTATCTACAATGACCTAAAAACTAGGATATATGCTAAATGTAAAGATTTCAGGCCAAATGTATAATTAAATAAACAAGTTTATACACATGATATGGATGTGTATTATGAAATAGAAAATGAAATAACATTTCAGAATAGAAGATTTTATCCATCATTGGAGAGTTAAACACTGTATATTCACTACAAGAAATAGTAATAGTAGTGATAAAATGTAAAGGTGTCAATATAAAAGTTGTCACCAATATTTGTATTAAATGACAATATTTTTTATCTTGTTACCATTTGAATTTATTTACTAGCAATAAATTTTATTTTCTTACAATATCACTCAATGGTAACAATAATTATGTTATAATTGTCACCAATAACAATGGATTACACATTTATAGTAACAACTTGGTGATAAAAAAAAAATTGTCACTATCATTTTCTGATAAGAATTTATTATCACTAAATTATTATTATAGGTGTGCAACTAAAGGCCCATTTCGATGAGCTTAATAAAGTGCTCCTCTAACAGTAATTTTTTATAGTATAGCTTCTTTTTTTTAAGCGAAGCAGTTTTGCATTTGGATACAATAATTAGAAGTGTTTTAAAAGGTACTTTTATTTGAAGCTACTTTGGGGTAGCTTCTAAAAAAAAGACATCACTACTAGAAAACAGCCGAATAGCCATGGATTTTTTCCGTCACCACTAGCCATAGATTTAAAAATTTAACCAAAAAATTTGGCCACAGAAAAATCTGTGGCTAAATCAGTCGCTAATTTGGCGCCAACTTTCGGGCCATTTTTTTACCATGGTCATGGATTTATCCGTGGCTACATATAAAAATTACGATAATAATTTAGTTTGACACTTAGCCACGGATTTTTCCATGGCTAAAAATAAAAAGAAATTTAGCAATGGATTAGATATAAAAATTACCAAGAAAAATTACTTTGGATATTTTGCCACGGAAAAATCCGTAGCCAAATACAAAAATTACAAAAAAAGAAGTTTAATTAACATTTAGCCATGGATTTTTTCGTGGCTGAAATATAAAAATTACAAAAAAAAAAAATTAATTTGAGATTTAGCCAAGGTTTTTTCTGCGGCTAAAATATAAAATTGCAAAAAAAAAAGGCAAAGAAATTTAGGCATGGAATATAGAATAAAACAATAAAATATATAGTTCGTTGTCGACTACCATGCAAGTACACAGTTGTGAAAAGAAAGTGTGACGCATTAGGAAATTTTAGCTCGAATTAGAGTTGGCAAGTGATTTGAGTATATTTAGAGAAAAGTGATTAATCATATTATAAATGTAATATCACCTGTAGTGTAATTGGTTTGGTGTGATTAATTCGGACTTGGATAAGAATTTTCCGTTAAGTATCATATATATATATATATATAATATTCTTTAATGCCATGTACTTTTGTAATAAGAATCTTTAATGTCATGTGGTCGTCCTGAACAACTTATAAATTATAATTTGAATCTTATTTGGGTCAAAAATGGATCAAGGATTCCCCACACTATATGTGCATAGATCCCATCCTATTACATTAAAATTTTAAATGAGTGACCATTTCTATCTTTTAAGCATTTGAGCCGTATGAAAATATTTGGTCACTTCAAAGCTTCAAAACTGTAGAATTATGAATCCAAATACTGATCATCAATCCACTTTGTTTTATATTCATACACACACACACACACACACACACATCAAAGATTCAAAAACAAGAATCCAAAATGTTAAACAAAAAACATCTTAATTAGTACTGAACTCATGATATGTGACTAGCTAATCAAATAACATTAATCTGGCCCTTTTCATGAGATGGGGACTCAATCTGAACATCAAAACACAAAACTCTATCTGATTGAGACATCCATCACCATCCAAATCTCCTTCTTTCAACATACGCCGGAGCAACTCATCGTCATTCACATATTCCTGCAGCCCCAAAACAGCAGAATACTTCTCACTGCAGGAAAAAGGGCAAATTTCGGGGGAAAAATTCGGCGGAAATCCTGTGGAACACCAGCGGAATCGTGTCCGCCAGAAAAAATGGCCCTGGAATAGCGTTTTCTGCCGAAATTCCTCCGGAATTCCCATGGAACGAATCTGGCGGAATTCCGACGGAAATTTCTGCTGGATTGTTCAGCAGCCCCATCAACGCCAGTGGCCCACCGGATCGCCGCCGCCCCAGCCGCCTCTAGAAAAGTACCTTCCAAAATGTGCAAATATTTGTCATTGAGGGAATTCAAACTCGTGACCTTAAGGTTAGATGACCAACCCTTCACCACCAAGCTATTATTGGAGGTTGTGTTCTATTTTGTTTTGTTTTATATTTATTATATATTTATTTGATTATTCTTATTTTAATTTATTTTAACATTCTTTCTTTCAATTTTAAAAAATGAAATAAATGTATTATAAATAATTAAAAGATAGTATCAGTAACAATATGTAAAATATAGTATTGATACTATATAAACATATGTATACCAATAAATATATTATAAATAATTAAAAGATAGTATAAGTAACAATAGATAAAATATAGTATTGATACTATATAAACATACGTATTATATATAATATATAAACATATGTATTATATGTACTATATAAACATATGTATACCAATAAATATATTATAAATAATTAAAAAAATAGTATAAATAACAATAGATAAAATATAGTATTGATACTATATAAACACATGTATTATATATACTATATAAGCATATGTATATCAATAAATATATTATAAATAATTAAAAGATAGTATAAGTAATAATAGATAAAATATAGTATTGATACTATATAAACACATGTATTATATATACTATATAAACATATGTATACCAATAAATATTCGTCTGATGCTTATAAATAGTTTTGTCTCCTAATAATATTGATACTATATAAACTTATATATTATATATACTACATAAACATATATACACACTATACAAACATATGTATTGATACTATATAAATATGTATATATTCTATATACTATATGAACATATATACTATATAAACATATGTATATATTCTTTTAATTTGTTAAAAGAAAAAATGTTGAATGAACAATCATCACAATTTTTAAGGAAACAAAATAATAGAAGTAATATTTATGACGACCCCGAAATCCCTTTATTATTATTATTAGTCTTATGGCTATTATTAGATTAATACTATCATTATTGGCTACATACATGCATACATTTTTAATTACAACGTATAAGGTACATTACATAAGGGTACATCAACAAAAGAGAGTCTCGACTTGCTAGTTTACTATTGATACATAGCAAAAGCAAAAACCCAAAACAGGTACGCAGCGGAAAATCCTACATCCTTCTTCCTAATAAAATGCTTCAAAAGGTTCCTCCTCCTCACCATCATAAAAGCTATCTTCGGAAGCATCTAAAATATAATATAACATGGAATCAACATATGTTGAGTAGAAACACTTCTTTTATACACATAAGGTGCTCGGGTGTCAAGTGCACATTAGTTACACATAGCACATATATAATTTCACACTTTCTACCTTTCGTCACCTGACAGTGACCCTTATAACTACCCAGGCCGAAATAACAACCAGCACATTTCTCCCGCCAGCCTTATCCTCCAATGGTCGTATCCCGGGCATACGCCTTAGTATTGTTCTACGACCCTCTCTCTTGAGTAGATCCCTCCGTCTACCCAAGGGGGGGATTAGGAGATGGAAGGGTGGTGAACTCTCCCGGCTACTCAATAGTATGTCCCGGTGGAACACCCCCCAGACCATTCCAGCACATATGGGCCCATTCACACAATTGCAATTTGTTCACATATGCACATAATCACAGTTTAGCAAAGTAAGCTCCACACTTATAAATGAAAGCTTTATGTTTGCTTATTAAGCATATGTAAATAGATAGTAGCAAAATATGTAAATAGATAAAATATAAATATAAATATATAAACATAACTAGTATAAATATATAAATATAAAGACTAAAATATAACTAGTATAAATATACTTAAATATATATATAGATTAAAAGATAACTAATATAAATATATAAAATATATAAAATGTGATATAGATAAGTTTATATATATAAAGATGATAGAAAAATATATAAACTATATAAAGTGTGATATAGATATAAGATGATTGAAATTATCTACATATATATATAAACTAATAAAATGAATGTAATTATATATATACTTATACGTACCATATATATATATATATATAGATTAAAGTAGTCTTACTAAGTATTACTAAGTATATAATTAGTCTATAATAAGTAGACATATATATATACGTACATAACTATATATATATATATAGATATATACCTAATATAATATGAATTAGCTAAATGAATAGATAACAATACTTTAAATATTTATCTATATATATACGTACATAGATATATATATATATATATTTCTATAATCATCAAAGTAGGCATAAAACTATACAATAAAGTATAATAAATAGATATATGGAGCTTTCTTCACAATTACTTTCAAGACAACATAGGATATTCCCCTACTAGCTCACTTAAAGAATCATGGTCTCATACTACTTCATATAAAGCATAGAACTCACATAATAATCAAAATAAAACATAAGAATGCCATGTTATTGTAAAAAGGCACAATAATCACATAGTTTTCCAAGAAAGCATAGTAAGCACATAGAACTCCAAATAAGCATACTAATCACATAAGATCTTCAAGATCATGCTCATAATACTATCCATCCTTCAACTTCCTCCCAACAAGAGTTAAACATGATAAAATGAACTATAAAGTAACATGAAGCTAGCAACATAACTAAAACCCTCAACTTGGAGGTATGTTTGGCAAAAGCTCTCACTCTAGGCCATTCAAGCTTGTTCTTTTACATTGCTTGGGCACAAGAGTATGGAAGCTTGCCTAATCTCCTCAAGAAGAAGAAGAAAAACCCTCTACTTAAGGTATAAAGAAGAGTTCCTACCTTTGTTCTTCAAAGTGTGTAGTAATTTGGAGGAAGTGAAGTGTTTGGAGGAAAAAATGAAAGAGAGTGTAAGAGCAAGAGAGAGTGCACGGTTTTGGGCTGGAAAAATGGCTGAAAAATGAGGATTTTGGTATATATGGTCTTGTGTAATTATCTTCCATGTATTAGACACAAATATCCAATTATTAAATTCAACTAAATACCTATTCCATACATTATACATGGCTATATATGCTTACACCTATTCTTACTAAATACCATGTATATATATGTGGGTATGTGTGTGTGTGTATATGTATCCATGTACATCACCACTAATATATAGTTATTTATGTATATGAGGTTCAAGAGTATGTATTAGTAAAGATATTTTGATAAAATATAAAATAAAATCAACTAAAATCAAACAAAAATATATATATTCTGAAACTCTTATTTATTAAGTATTTTATTGCTTATTTCTCAGGAAAAAACAAAATTTGGGGTTGGAGAGGTGAAAAGACCAAAATACCCCTTGTTTTGCCAATTTTTCAAAAATTGCCCAAAAATAGAAATAAAATTGTAAAATTCGAAAATTAATTTTTATAAGTCAAATAAAACCTAGAATATTTATTTGTATTATTATTTTAATTTTTGGATAATAATTAAGCATTTTAAAAATTAGATTTCAAATTAATAACTTAAATACAATGTTTTCCGAAAATTACTAAAATGCTTGGAAAAATAGGTAAAAGTTGAAAATAATCTATTAAAAATTTCTGGAAGTTTAGAAGGATCAAATGCATAAAATTTTAAAAAAATATTTGGAATTTATAATATTTTATAAATATTTAGGTAGTAAAATGCTCACTAGTTCACAAAAAAAACATATTTGAAAAAAAATAATCTCTAGAAATCAATAACTCACAAAATAATCCTATAAATTTTGTATAATATAAAATAGGTAAATAAAGGATTTACCGGGTCGTTACATCCTCCCCTCCTTAGAAAATTTCGTCCTCGAAATTGAGTCGAAGCCTAATCGAACAACTGTGGGTATTTCTCTTGCATCTCTTCCAGTCGTTCCCACGTACTTTCTTCAATCCCATGATCCTTCCATAGAACACGAACTAATTTTATGGTTTTGTTTCTCAAGGTGTGTTCTTGGAAGTCTAGGATCCTCACTGGCTCTTCGACATAGGTCAAGTCTGGACTAATGTCGAGGGACTCATGGTCGACAACATGAGAGGGATCAGGATGGTATTTCTTAAGCATAGACACATGAAATACGTTATGTACTTCTGCCAAAGTTGGGGGTAAGGATAATCGGTAGGCAACTTTCCCCACTCTCGCAAGTATCTCAAAAGGTCCAATATAGCGTGGGTTAAGCTTGCCCTTTCTCCCAAACCTCAAAACACCTTTTCTTGGCGAGACTTTTAAGAATACGAAGTCACCTACTTCGAACTCCAAGTTTTTTCGTCGTCGGTCAGCATAACTCTTCTGACGACTTTGTGCTGTCTCCATCCTTTTCTTTATCATCTTGATCGTTTCTGTTGTCTCACGAATCAAATCTGGGCCTATTAGCTTACTTTCACCCACTTCACTCCAACAAACTGGGGATCTACACTTTCTTCCATAAAGAGCCTCAAACGGGGCCACGCCTATCGTGGCTTGGTAACTGTTGTTATAGGCGAACTCTGTGAGGGGCAAGTGTCGATCCCAATTCCCACCAAAATCTAAGGTACACGCTCTAAGCATGTCTTCAAGAATCTGGATAACTCTTTCAGTCTGTCCATCTGTTTGTGGGTGATAAGCCGTACTAAAATTCAACTTAGTCTCCAAAGCCTTCTGCAATCCTTGCCAAAATTTTGAGACAAACCGAGGGTCTCGGTCAGATACTATACTTACTGGGACACCGTGTAAGCGAACAATCTCATTTTTATAGATTTCTGCCATCTTATCTAGCGAATAGGTCTTAGCAAATGCAAGAAAATGGGCGCTTTTTGTGAGTCTGTCCACGACCACCCATACTGCATCGTGACCTCTCTGTGTTCGTGGTAGTCCCATAACGAAATCCATCGTAATGTGTTCCCATTTCCACTCAGGGATTGGAAGAGGTTGCAATAACCCAAAGGGCTTCTGGTGGCTTGCTTTAACTTGTTGACAAGTTAAGCACTTTGCCACAAACTCTGCTATCTGCCTTTTCATTTTGGGCCACCAGTACTGTCGTCTCACATCTTGATACATCTTGTTTGTCCCTGGATGTATTGTGTACTTGGTGTTATGGCATTCCTCTAATATCTCCCTTTTCAGTTGCTCACTGTTTGGAACACATATTCGATTTCGAAATCTCAAAATTCCATCGTTTGGCAATGCGAACTCCTTTTCTTGGCCGAGTTTAACCCTCTCTTTAACCCTTCGGAGTTCGTCGTCCATTTCTTGTGCTTCTTTAATTCGCTGAAGTATCACGGGCTGAGCATGTAGTTGTGAAAACACAACTCCAAACTCCCGTTCTTTAGGTTTCCAACTTGAGATGTCTTCTAAAAATTTCCATTCTTGTATCATTAAGCAGGCTAGGCTAGCCTTCCTACTTAAAGCATCAGCTACGAAATTCGCTTTACCCGGATGGTATAGAATGTCGCAATTAAAATCAGCTAGCAATTCTAACCATCTTCGTTGTCTCATATTCAACTCTTTTTGAGAGAATAAATACTTGAGACTTTTGTGGTCAGTAAATACTTCAAATGAAGCACCAAAAAGGTAATGTCTCCACTTCTTAAGAGCAAAGACAATGGCTGCCAGCTCTAGATCATGCGTTGGGTAGTTTTCTTCATAAGGTTTTAACTTCCTCGAAGCGTAAGCTACTACCCTTTTATTCTGCATAAGTACTGTCACGACCCGGAAAATCCCCTTTAGATTTTATTAAATATAAATAATAATTTACATGAATATTTTTCCAAAATGCAAAAGTTACAGTTTAAAATAATACAAAAGTCACTATAAAAACGTCGTAGTGCCCGGTGGTCTTCCGCTGCGCACCCTGATATAATATCTTTGCCTAAAAGAATGTTCATAAACGGTATCAACACGACGGTTGAGTAGAAACATCACTTAATCACATAAGGTGCTCGTGTGTGTGATTTGCACATAAAGCATATATAAAGCACATAGTTTGCACTTTTCTACCTTTCGTCACCTAACAGTGACCCTTATGACTACCCATGCCGAATATACAACCAGCACATTTCTCCCGCCTGCCTTATCCTCCGGTGGTCGTATCCCGGGCATACGCCGAATATTGTCCTACGACCCTCTCTCTTGAGTAGAACACTCCGTCTACCCAAGGGGGGATTAGGAGATGGAAGGAGTGTGAACTCTTAAAACCGGCTACTCAATAGTATGTCCCGGCGGAACACACCCAAACCACTCCAGCACATTTGGGCCCATTCACATAATATCACATAGTCAATCCTTGGAAGCCTTGCTTCCATATTTCAACATATTGTAAAATACTATTAAATGTAAAATAATTGAAGTTCTTAAATATAATCATATATTCCTATAGCTAATGTTAACGTATATATATATATGTATAAAATATCGAATCAAAATATAAGTATATATACTTATGTACGTATAACATATACATAAATATAAATATATGAAAAGATCCAAGTAGATTAAAATATAGAAAACTATTTTCGTATAGCATATGTATAAAAGCATATGTAGATATATTTTAGTAAAAGAGGGATTTTGCTTTGTTTAAAACTAAATTTATTTTGTTAGAATAACTAAATCTTGATAAAACTTTAATAAATACATTTTATTCTAAAACTTGAATCTATAAAGTAAATATTCGTGAGAAAATAATATACCTTTCCATAAAACCGCTTCATTCCCATAAAATTAATATAGTTTCATATTTTCATAAAACAAATAAAAGTTCATGAAACTAATATATTTTCCAAAATGACATATGGTTTTGGATAAAGATTTTACTTACAAAATAAACATATATTTCTATAAACTTTTCTTTACAAAACTCATTATAGTTTCATGAAACCACTTTAATTTATTAGATCTCATGAAATCCTACACACATAACTCCATGATACTTAACCTATGAAAATAAGGCACATATCAAGCATATAATCACATAGTCACATAAGAAGCTCACAAGGTTGCATCTTGATCACATAATAAGAGTAATATTCACATATTAAGCATAAACTAGATTAAGCTACTAAACCAAGAGCATTGAAGCATGCTTGACAAGAACTTTTACTCATGAGCATTGAAGCATGCTTTTAGCAAGGACTTTTACTCAAGAGCATTGAAGCATGTCTAAGCAAGAACTTTTACTCAAGGTAAACATATATAATTAAAACCTCTACTTATGAGATTAAGCAAGGTTTCTACCTTTCAAAAGGGCACCTTCTCCTCTATAGGTGTAAAATATAGGATACAAATATGGATATATAGAAAGGTTAATATGTATATATATGTGTGTAGAAGAAGGGTAATGGTACATATATGTATATAGGAAGGTATACTAAAGATATAGTGTGATATATATATTGAAAGTGCAAGATTTTGTGGGTGTGAGGGTTATAGGCGGGATTTGTGTGTGTGTGGGTGTGAAATATGAGCAACTCCTCCCCCCTATTTATAGTGGAGGATGAGGGTAGAAGCCAAGACTTGGGGACCAAGTTTCAATTAATGCATATCTTTCCATTTAATGCAAATCTCCCAACTAGGCATAGAATTAAATGTCAAATTAAATAAAATCTTCCACCTCCCTCCTCTATTCTAGCCTTGGTGTAACCCTAATGCATGAGTCATGAAGCTAGATGAATGGAAGACCACACAAGTGCACAATTTCTAGAAGAATGTCATCTTGTATTAGTGTAAGATATTTTAAAAAATATTAACACAAAATCAAATAAAATCTGATATTTATTGTCCTAATGTTATAAAATCTGAAATCATATCTTTATTTAATTAAAAATTCGAATTTGTATTCATTTATGTTTGTAAAAACCAAAAATTAGGGTTTAAGGGCATAAAATTAGGGTTTTAAGGCCTAAAATCCGAAAATTCATAATTAATTTAGAAAAATTCCAAAATGATGAAATTTAATCTTTAAAAATCTGAAATTATATGTACATTTCCCATAAATTAAAAAATGTTTTAGTTATATTTTTGAAAATTGCAATTTAGGGCATAGAAAGTTCGAAAATTGTGTTAGAATGTCAAATTCGTCTAAAATTTGGAAAACCATGTAATTTATTCAAAATTGCATCTTCTCCATGCATAAAAGTCTAAAATAATTATTTATATTGTTTGGAAAACTCATAGGTATTTAATAAATGAATTTTCGAAGACTGGCAATCGAAATTCGAAAAATTAGCACTTTACCGCTCAAATTACAAATTAATCTCAAAAGTAGACTAAAATTTGAAAACAAAAAGTAATAATGACATTTTCAAGAAGCATAAGGTTTCAAATCAATTATTTAAGTATTAAGGATTTTCGGGTCGTCACAAGTACACAGCCTAGTCCTTCTTTGGACGCATTTGTGTAGACCACATATCCTTCATTCCCCTGTGGCAGAGTTAATACAGGGGCGGTAACCAATTGATCCTTCAATTCTTGAAAGCTACTTTCACAATGGCTTGCGTTAGTCTGGTTAAGGGGCGAGCAATCTTGGAGAAATCCTTGATAAATCTCCGATAATATCCCGCCAAACCCAGAAAACTTCGCACCTCCGTGACAGTCATTGGTTGCTTCCATTCCACTATGGCTTTCACTTTTCCTGGATCAACTGCAATCCCATCCTTCGACACTATGTGTCCTAAAAAGGCTACCTGTGTCAGCCAAAATTCACACTTGCTGAATTTGGCATACAATTTCTCTTCCCTCAGCGTCTGAAGTACTATCCTCAAGCGCCTTTCGTGCTCTTCTTCCGACTTAGAGTAGACCAGTATGTCATCTATAAAGACAACTACAAATTGGTCTAGGTATGGTCGGAATATCCGGTTCATCAACTCCATGAACGTTGCCGGGGCATTCGTTACACCGAATGGCATCACCACAAACTCGTAGTGACCGTACCGAGTATTAAGGGCGGTCTTAGGGATATCTTCCTCTCGAATTCGTACTTGATGATATCCGGTTTTCAAATCCAGTTTTGAATAAACTGAAGCTCCTTGAAGCTGATCAAATAGCTCATCAATGTTCGGTAGAGGGTACTTATTCTTGATGGTAACTTGGTTAAGCGGACGATAGTCGATGCATAACCTCCAAGTTCCATCTTTCTTCTTGACAAATAGTACCGGAGCTCCCCATGGTGATGTGCTCGGGCGGATAAACCCTTTATCGAGTAATTCTTGTAGTTGGGTCTTAAGCTCATTTAACTCAGCAGGGGCCATCCTATAAGGAGTTTTAGAGATCGGAGCTGTTCCAGGTAACAACTCGATTACAAACTCAATCTCCCGATGTGGAGGTAAGTCTTTCAAATCATCAGGGAAAACATCGGGGTACTCATTTACTATGGGCACCTCTTGAAGCATCTTCTTATCTTCCGACTTATTCATGATATGGGCTAAGAACGCATAATTGCCCTTCTGTAGCAGTCGATTGGCTTGTAGAGAAGAGATAATGGGTAATGCGGGTGTGGTTTTGTTCCCTACGATTTCAATGATAGGTTGATTCGGGAAACAGAGCTGCACAACTTTGTGATGACAGTCTACTTGAGCGTAGTGTGTTGCTAGCCAATCCATACCCAAAATAACATCAAAGTCATGAATGGGTAGTAATACTAGGTCAGCAGTCATCTTTTGGCCACCAATTTCTAATGCACAATCTCGATAAACTAAGTCCGTCTTCCATTTAGTTCCAAGGGGTGTTGTGATTTCTAATTCGTAAGGTAAGGCCTCAGGTTGAACTTGTAAACTAGTAAAGAAACTAGTCGATATATATGAATGCGTAGAACCAGGATCCATTAACACTTTAGCAACATAACGGTCAATGAGAAGCGTACCTTCCACGACCGCCGAATTCTCGACCTCGGCCTGGTTCATAGCAAAGACCTTCCCTTGAATTCGTGGCTTCTCCACTTGCTTCCCATTGCCCTTTGTATTCTTTCCAGTATTCGGGGTTGGCACTGGTTTGTACTGAGGGCAATTCAATACGAAATGCCCACGATTCCCACATATTGGGCAATTCCTAGATTTATTCCAGCATCGGTCTTCCGTATGATTTGACTTCCCACAATATGAACAAGCTATATTTTTCTGATTCTGAGACGAGGGACCAGAAAAATTTCCGCGACTCCCCTGGGCGTTTGGCCTAAACATCTTGTTAGGTCCTCCTATGGCTCTCCCACCTTGTCCTCCTGTACCAGCCGCTCGTACCAGCTGTCCCCTTTTTAACTTCAATTGTTCCATAGTGCTCTCTACCTTTAGCGCCGTTTCAACAGCTGCCGTATAGGTAGGTAGCTGGACTGCTGCCAACCGATCTTGGATTTCAAGTCGCAGTCCGCCGATAAACTTCCAGATCTTCCTCTCCTCGTTCTCAACAAAGTACGGTGCGAAGCGGGCTAGCTTGGTAAACAAGGCTTCGTACTTTGCCACGCTTGACTCACGTTGTGCCAAGCTAAGAAATTCTCGTTCCCTTTTCTCTTGGATAACTCGGGGAACGTACTGGGAGTTAAATTCTTTAACAAAGTTTTCCCAAACAGGTGAAGTGTGAAGGGATATCCATTTGGTGCTTATGCGTTTCCACCAATGGCGCGCGTCGTCCTCTAATCGAAAAGTAGCTAAAGTGACCTTCCGCTCCGGGTCACAATTTAGCACTTCGAAAATTTTCTCCATTGCCTCCAGCCAGTTCGTGGCTTTGGTGTCATCAGGTTCACCTCGAAAGATCGGGGGTCCTAATCTTAGGAAGTTAGTCAAGGCATCGGCAGTAGTTTCCCCCTGATTGTGATTGTTGTTATTGTTGTTATTTTGGTTCTCAAGAATTGTAGCTATCCGTTCAAATACAACCGTAAATCGTTCGTCCTGGGGCTCAGTCTCATTTCGAGTTCTCTTCGGCATCTATATCCAAAGATAAAATAAACTTAGAGTGAGGAACTTAAATAATAAGAAAGTCAAGTACTATCTTATATAGGCCAACTATAATTACACCAAAAGTTCGGCACGTTAGATATATACACAAGTATCATGCCATCCATGTACATGCAAAATACTTTGACATGATATTAGCTAGGCATCCTACTAAAGTAGCAAGCTATAGCATCCATACTACTACTTACTACACCACTACCTACATACTACAAGCATATATACACATATGTACAAGAGCTACATCACACCCCCTACTCAAGGGTGATCGGATCGAACTGGGTCCCGCTTGGGATCTCCGGGACAACAGCCTCGCCTACCGGACTGGAGCCTAGAAGTGTAACAGCAAATCCCATCAGCTCCCTCATCTTCCCGTGGATGATCTCGACTGCACGCTGAAATCGTGCCTGAAGGTCGTAGAGTCGGGCGCGTGTGCTCTCGAGACTCGACTGCAAACAACTCACCTCCTCTCGAAGTTGGAGGTTCTCGTCACGTAACTCGGCCATCTCTGTCATTAACTCATCGAGGTCTATCTCCGTAAACCTAAAAGTATTAGAACTAGAGGCAACCCTCCTATGAGGCATGCGTCCACTGCTACTAGACGGGCGATCCATCTACATCCAACAAACCAATATTAGTCCTAATAAATACCAAAACAAAGGTTCTCCCAAGAACTACGCTCTGATACCACCTATGACGACCCCGAAATCCCTTTATTATTATTATTAGTCTTATGGCTATTATTAGATTAATACTATCATTATTGGCTACATACATGCATACATTTTTAATTACAACGTATAAGGTACATTACATAAGGGTACATCAACAAAAGAGAGTCTCGACTTGCTAGTTTACTATTGATACATAGCAAAAGCAAAAACCCAAAACAGGTACGCAGCGGAAAATCCTACATCCTTCTTCCTAATAAAATGCTTCAAAAGGTTCCTCCTCCTCACCATCATAAAAGCTATCTTCGGAAGCATCTAAAATATAATATAACATGGAATCAACATATGTTGAGTAGAAACACTTCTTTTATACACATAAGGTGCTCGGGTGTCAAGTGCACATTAGTTACACATAGCACATATATAATTTCACACTTTCTACCTTTCGTCACCTGACAGTGACCCTTATAACTACCCAGGCCGAAATAACAACCAGCACATTTCTCCCGCCAGCCTTATCCTCCAATGGTCGTATCCCGGGCATACGCCTTAGTATTGTTCTACGACCCTCTCTCTTGAGTAGATCCCTCCGTCTACCCAAGGGGGGGATTAGGAGATGGAAGGGTGGTGAACTCTCCCGGCTACTCAATAGTATGTCCCGGTGGAACACCCCCCAGACCATTCCAGCACATATGGGCCCATTCACACAATTGCAATTTGTTCACATATGCACATAATCACAGTTTAGCAAAGTAAGCTCCACACTTATAAATGAAAGCTTTATGTTTGCTTATTAAGCATATGTAAATAGATAGTAGCAAAATATGTAAATAGATAAAATATAAATATAAATATATAAACATAACTAGTATAAATATATAAATATAAAGACTAAAATATAACTAGTATAAATATACTTAAATATATATATAGATTAAAAGATAACTAATATAAATATATAAAATATATAAAATGTGATATAGATAAGTTTATATATATAAAGATGATAGAAAAATATATAAACTATATAAAGTGTGATATAGATATAAGATGATTGAAATTATCTACATATATATATAAACTAATAAAATGAATGTAATTATATATATACTTATACGTACCATATATATATATATATATAGATTAAAGTAGTCTTACTAAGTATTACTAAGTATATAATTAGTCTATAATAAGTAGACATATATATACGTACATAACTATATATATATATATATAGATATATACCTAATATAATATGAATTAGCTAAATGAATAGATAACAATACTTTAAATATTTATCTATATATATACGTACATAGATATATATATATATATTTCTATAATCATCAAAGTAGGCATAAAACTATACAATAAAGTATAATAAATAGATATATGGAGCTTTCTTCACAATTACTTTCAAGACAACATAGGATATTCCCCTACTAGCTCACTTAAAGAATCATGGTCTCATACTACTTCATATAAAGCATAGAACTCACATAATAATCCAAATAAAACATAAGAATGCCATGTTATTGTAAAAAGGCACAATAATCACATAGTTTTCCAAGAAAGCATAGTAAGCACATAGAACTCCAAATAAGCATACTAATCACATAAGATCTTCAAGATCATGCTCATAATACTATCCATCCTTCAACTTCCTCCCAACAAGAGTTAAACATGATAAAATGAACTATAAAGTAACATGAAGCTAGCAACATAACTAAAACCCTCAACTTGGAGGTATGTTTGGCAAAAGCTCTCACTCTAGGCCATTCAAGCTTGTTCTTTTACATTGCTTGGGCACAAGAGTATGGAAGCTTGCCTAATCTCCTCAAGAAGAAGAAGAAAAACCCTCTACTTAAGGTATAAAGAAGAGTTCCTACCTTTGTTCTTCAAAGTGTGTAGTAATTTGGAGGAAGTGAAGTGTTTGGAGGAAAAAATGAAAGAGAGTGTAAGAGCAAGAGAGAGTGCACGGTTTTGGGCTGGAAAAATGGCTGAAAAATTAGGATTTTGGTATATATGGTCTTGTGTAATTATCTTCCATGTATTAGACACAAATATCCAATTATTAAATTCAACTAAATACCTATTCCATACATTATACATGGCTATATATGCTTACACCTATTCTTACTAAATACCATGTATATATGTGGGTATGTGTGTGTGTATATGTATCCATGTACATCACCACTAATATATAGTTATTTATGTATATGAGGTTCAAGAGTATGTATTAGTAAAGATATTTTGATAAAATATAAAATAAAATCAACTAAAATCAAACAAAAACATATATATTCTGAAACTCTTATTTATTAAGTATTTTATTGCTTATTTCTCAGGAAAAAACGAAATTTGGGGTTGGAGAGGTGAAAAGACCAAAATACCCCTTGTTTTGCCAATTTTTCGAAAATTGCCCAAAAATAGAAATAAAATTGTAAAATTCGAAAATTAATTTTTATAAGTCAAATAAAACCTAGAATATTTATTTGTATTATTATTTTAATTTTTGGATAGTAATTAAGCATTTTAAAAATTAGATTTCAAATTAATAACTTAAATACAATGTTTTCCGAAAATTACTAAAATGCTTGGAAAAATAGGTAAAAGTTGAAAATAATCTATTAAAAATTTCTGGAAGTTTAGAAGGATCAAATGCATAAAATTTTAAAAAAATATTTGGAATTTATAATATTTTATAAATATTTAGGTAGTAAAATGCTCACTAGTTCACAAAAAAAACATATTTGAAAAAAAATAATCTCTAGAAATCAATAACTCACAAAATAATCCTATAAATTTTGTATAATATAAAATAGGTAAATAAAGGATTTACCGGGTCGTTACAATATTAGTATCATATATATTGAAATTATATATATTTCCCCAGAGGTTTTTTTTTAAAAAAAAATTTGTAGTTAGTTGGATTTGAACTTAGGACCTCTTGGAAGGATATGTCATGCTTTGCCACTAAGCTATCTCCACAATTTTTTTGTTAGGTTTTTATTTTTAGTTTTATACATACACTATTATTATTTAAAAAAAAATTCCTCCAGCGGAATATTCCACTGGAGATCCCCCGGTATTTTCCAAGGGAAATTTTCCGCCGAAGTTCCATTGGAATATTCCGGCAAAATATTCCCGTGGAAAGCTTTCAAAAATTCAAATAAATTTCACTCTTGCATTGACTCAAGCTTGGGACCTCTTGGATATAAATCTAATATCTTGCCATTGAGCTACTTCCAAGCTTGTTTATTATTTTTTCTAAATATATAGTAATATTAAGTTTTTAATAAAAAAATTAAAAAAAAATCGGGGGATATTTTCCCCCGGATTTCCCTTGATTTTTAATTAAAAATATTTTTAAAAAATCGGGGGAAATTTTCCCCCGAATTTCCCCCGATTTTTAATTAAAAAATTCAAAAAAAATCGGGGAAATTTTTTTCCCGAATTTCCCCCGATTTTTAATTCAAAAAATTCAAAAAATAAATCGGGGGAAATTTTCCCCCGGATTTTCCTCGGTTTTCTTTAATTAAAAATCGGGAGAAATCGTCCCCCAGATTTCTCCCGATTTTTAATTAAAAAAATTAAAAAAAAAATTGGGAAAAATTTTCCCCCGGATTTTCCCCTATTTTTAATTAACAAAATTCAAAAAAAAGGGGGGAAATTTTTCCTCAGATTTGCCCCGGTTTTAATTAAAAAAATTCAAAAAAAAAAAACTAGGGGAAATCGTTCCTTGGTTTCAATAAATTGAAAAAAAAAATTAAAATATTATTTCTAGCGGAATCCCGACGGAATTCCCCCGGTTTGACTCCAGCGAAATATTCTCCCGGAATAATTTCGCCAGAATCCGGTGTTTTTTCTGTAGTATCTTCAAGCTATCCAATGTGATAACTCCTTTCGTGCAATCCATCAATAGCCGAAACCCTTTGCATAACTCATTCATGAGCCCCTCGCTCCCTAATTTCTCCACCACCTATGGAGATAATCCTCGAAAACTACACATGAACTATCAACAACTTTTCTCTTTCCCATGGCTAGTGATCTTTTTCTCAGATATATAATTCACGGGTAAGAGAAAAGTTTTTGATAATTTATGTGTTGACTTCGAGGATTATTTTCCATAGACGGTGGACAAACACAAATTAGACTCCACTAGTGAGAAATCTCTCTACTCTTGTTTTATACTCAACAATAGTGGATGAGCTTGTACCTCTTATATCAAAACTATTTGACTTAATAGCAAACCCTGGGTTCTTTGGCTTATGAAGTACTACAAAATTGCTACTGAGCATCGACAATACAGTTGAAATAGTGGGCCTATCTTTAGGAAGTTCTTGCATGCACAATAATCCAATATGTATGCATCTCAATACTTTTGCTCGGTAGCTTGGATTTGATATTCTTGGATCCATGACAGCCACAAGATTGTCTTCATTCCACAGTTTCCATACCTGAATTTGAACATCATGTTAGTCAACTTGATCAAAACTAACTAAGAAACATATTTTTCATAACAACATATAATGAGAGTACATAGCAATTGGAGAGGTTGATTTAGATTTTTAGATTACTAACATGTCCTAAAAGGCCCAAAGAGCCTTCTTGGTGGAAGGAACTTGTGTTCTTTCTTCACGTAGTAATCTCTAACATTAGAACTCTAAAGCTAAAAATATCGGATTTTTCTGAAAATCTACCCAGCAATGCATACTCAGGAGCCATATACCCACTACCAGAAAATCACATCATATGGATGGAGTCACCAATATATGCAGTCATGTGTGAGCAAGTTTGCAAATAGTGTAAATAGTTTGATGTACTTACATTGTTCTGACCACTCTTGTGGTGTTGATGTGATCTTCATTGGTGCCATATATTCAGGTTCCAATCATTGTCCAGTGATATGTTACTAGGTGTTTGCATAAATTTTCTCCGGCCGCGCCGAAGTGGCCGCTCAGGGTTCGAACCGGCTGAGTTCGATTGGAAAACAGCCAATTCGAAGTGAGCTTTCTCGTGTTTGGGTGCGGGCGTGCCAGTGTGCAGGAGCACACAAGTGGAAGTTTGTGCTTCGAAGTGAGAAAGTAATACAATTCGAAGTGAAATAACAATGTAATGCAATTCGAAGTGAAAAATGTAATGCGCCCAAGACATCTATCTAAAAAATGACTGAATCGGAGTAGGCAAACACTACCCCTGAGGTTCTACTTGCCTACAACTAAATGTAGGACAATTCAGCACTCTCAAAAATCGAAAAGGGTCGAAAAGTTTAAATCGAAGAGAAAATATATTCGAAGACTATGGCTACTTGCCAAACGGACTTTACATGACTTGACTACAAACACACGCATTGATGACTCGGGCCATATCTATACAGAGATGCATTGAGCAGTCCCTAAGAACTCTAGCTACAAATCGGCCACATTGATGATTCCGGCCATATCTACCTGTGGGTGTATTCAGAGGCTGTTCGCTCTGACGAGCATTGATTGCCTCCGCCTGTACTCCTCTTCATGCATGCGCTCGAGATGAATGCTGGATACCACTGCGTTGCATTGATATCTCACCTCGAACCGGGCCCAATCCGAGTGACTGATGGCTACGACCTCATGACGTTACGGAATGAGTGCATTGATATCCTCACTTCGAGCCAAATAAGGTATGGCTACAAACACCCGTAGTGGTTTTCTATCTACTTGAACTAAAGCTATTCTTTGTTCATTTAGACTAAAAAATCAAAGAAGTGATGACTTCTTGATTGAGAGAATTGTTGTGTTTGATGTTGTGTGTTGATCGATTATTGATTCCTCCCTTTTATAGGCTTCAAGTTGCAACCGCCATCCTTTATTCTTGAAGTTGGATGACTTCAAAAGACTTGATTATTTGAAATGGATGGACCATCTTATTTGTTGCTATGGCAATTATGCCATCTTATTTAAATTTCAAATTTCAGCATCACATGGCCTTTATTTTAGGCATGTGCAAGTATAACAATGCCTATTTTTAGCCATTCTGTTACTCTCCATCTAACAACCCCTAGAAGTAAGGGATTTGAATTTGACTTTATTATTGTATTTATTTTATTTTCCTATTTTATATTTTTGGCCGACTGGGCCATGGGCCGTTATTTAATTCCGGACTGGGCTTCCAACATGGGTTCTGTGGACACGTCGAAGTGGCATGGGCCTTATTAATGTATTTCGGCATGGCGAAAAGGACCAAAATCAGCCCACTCCGAATTTATACAAAATTTCATTTTTGGGTTCAAACAATGCCTCCCGCAAATTGTGATTAAATGAAAAATTTGATCATAACTTGGTCGAAACTCCACATGCCTCGCGCCCTTAATTTGGCAGCTTTTTTATTTATGTTCGCCATGTACGATTTGGCAACTTAGCTCTCTCCATAGGCACGAACAAAACGAACTAAAAGGCAATATTTAATTAAGAATGGCTATCACGTCACCAATGTAACGACCCGGTAAATCCTTTATTTACATATTTTATATTATACAAAATTTATAGGATTATTTTGTGAGTTATTGATTTCTAGAGATTATTTTTTTTCAAATATGATTTTTTTTGTGAACTAGTGAGCATTTTACTACCTAAATATTTATAAAATATTATAAATTCCAAATATTTTTTTAAAATTTTATGCATTTGATCCTTCTAAACTTCCAGAAATTTTTAATAGATTATTTTCAACTTTTACCTATTTTTCCAAGCATTTTAGTAATTTTCGGAAAACATTGTATTTAAGTTATTAATTTGAAATCTAATTTTTAAAATGCTTAATTATTATCCAAAAATTAAAATAATAATACAAATAAATATTCTAGGTTTTATTTGACTTATAAAAATTAATTTTCGAATTTTACAATTTTATTTCTATTTTTGGGCAATTTTCGAAAAATTGGCAAAACAAGGGGTATTTTGGTCTTTTCACCTCTCCAACCCCAAATTTCGTTTTTTCCTGAGAAATAAGCAATAAAATACTTAATAAATAAGAGTTTCAGAATATATATGTTTTTGTTTGATTTTAGTTGATTTTATTTTATATTTTATCAAAATATCTTTACTAATACATACTCTTGAACCTCATATACATAAATAACTATATATTAGTGGTGATGTACATGGCTACATATACATACACACACATACCCACATATATATACATGGTATTTAGTAAGAATAGGTGTAAGCATATATAGCCATGTATAATGTATGGAATAGGTATTTAGTTGAATTTAATAATTGGATATTTGTGTCTAATACATGGAAGATAATTACACAAGACCATATATACCAAAATCCTCATTTTTCAGCCATTTTTCCAGCCCAAAACGTGCACTCTCTCTTGCTCTTACACTCTCTTTCATTTTTCCTCCAAACACTTCACTTCCTCCAAATTACTACACACTTTGAAGGACTAAGGTAGGAACTCTTCTTTATACCTTAAGTAGAGGGTTTTTCTTCTTCTTCTTGAGGAGATTAGGCAAGCTTCCATACTCTTGTGCCCAAGCAATGTAAAAGAACAAGCTTGAATGGCCTAGAGTGAGAGCTTTTGCCAAACATACCACCAAGTTGAGGGTTTTAGTTATGTTGCTAGCTTCATGTTACTTTATAGTTCATTTTATCATGTTTAACTCTTGTTGGGAGGAAGTTGAAGGATGGATAGTATTATGAGCATGATCTTGAAGATCTTATGTGATTAGTATGCTTATTTGGAGTTCTATGTGCTTACTATGCTTTCTTGGAAAACTATGTGATTATTGTGCCTTTTTACAATAACATGGCATTCTTATGTTTTATTTGAATTATTATGTGAGTTTTATGCTTTATATGAAGTAGTATGAGACCATGATTCTTTAATTGAGCTAGTAGGAGAATATCCTATGTTGTCTTGAAAGTATTTGTGAAGAAAGCTCCACATATCTATTTATTATACTTTATTGTATAGTTTTATGCCTACTTTGATGATTATAGAAATATACATGTATATATATATATATGTACGTATATATATGTAAATATTTAAAGTATTGTTATCTATTCATTTAACTAATTTATTAGAGATTAGGTATATATATATATAGTTATGTACGTATATATATATGTCTACTTATTATAGACTAATTATATACTTAGTAATACTTAGTAAGACTACTTTAATCTATATATATATATATGGTACGTATAAGTATATATATAATTATATTCATTTTATTGGTTTATATACATATGTAGATAATTTCAATCATCTTATATCTATATCACACTTTATATAGTTTATATATTTTTCTATCATCTTTATATATGTAAACTTATCTATATCACATTTTATATATTTTATATATTTATATTAGTTATCTTTTAATCTATATATATATTTAAGTATATTTATACTAGTTATATTTTAGTCTTTATATTTATATATTTATACTAGTTATGTTTATATATTTATATTTATATTTTATCTATTTACATATTTTGCTACTATCTATTTACATATGCTTAATAAGCAAATATAAAGCTTTCATTTATAAGTGTGGAGCTTACTTTGCTAAACTATGATTATGTGCATATGTGAACAAATTGCAATTGTGTGGATGGGCCCATATGTGCTGGAATGGTCTGGGGGGTGTTCCACCGGGACATACTATTGAGTAGCCGGGAGAGTTCACCACCCTTCCATCTCCTAATCCCTCCCTTGGGTAGATGGAGGGATCTACTCAAGAGAGAGGGTCGTAGAACAATACTAAGGCGTATGCCCGGGATACGACCATTGGAGGATAAGGCTGGCGGGAGAAATGTGCTGGTTGTTATTTCGGCCTGGGTAGTTATAAGGGTCACTGTCAGGTGACGAAAGGTAGAAAGTGTGAAATTATATATGTGCTATGTGTAACTAATGTGCACTTGACACCCGAGCACCTTATGTGTATAAAAGAAGTGTTTCTACTCAACATATGTTGATTCCATGTTATATTATATTTTAGATGCTTCCGAAGATAGCTTTTATGATGGTGAGGAGGAGGAACCTTTTGAAGCATTTTATTAGGAAGAAGGATGTAGGATTTTCCGCTGCGTACCTGTTTTGGGTTTTTGCTTTTGCTATGTATCAATAGTAAACTAGCAAGTCGAGACTCTCTTTTGTTGATGTACCCTTATGTAATGTACCTTATACGTTGTAATTAAAAATGTATGCATGTATGTAGCCAATAATGATAGTATTAATCTAATAATAGCCATAAGACTAATAATAATAATAAAGGGATTTCGGGGTCGTCATAGGTGGTATCAGAGCCAGGTTTACGCCTAAGCTATGCTGGGTAAGGATCCTCGGCGTAAGATTTTGGAATAGAAAGGAGATAGACTTGATCCGAATAGGTTAAGTAGGAATGAATTTCCTTGAGATGTGTTTGACATGCAGGGTGGCGGGTGTGGCTGGGCGGCCGACCAGTGCATACTTTGCTCCCCTAAATGGCAAATACTTGACTAATTTGAGTATAAGGCGAATTTTTTTGGGTAATAGTTGTAAATACTTGTGAAATTATGTGACTTAAGTTCGACGTGTGTAAAATCTACCTCTTGAACCTATAGGAACCTACTCGAGAGTCACCACGAGTATATGTGAAGTTGCTAAAACCTCTAGTGCATCTAATGGATTTTATATAAGGTTGAATTATATGTTTGCGAAAACGTATCTTTTGGTAAAAAAAAAAAAAAAAAAAATTAGTACTGAGATAAGGACCTTGAGAATTGGGGGAGGTAGAGGCTATGTACTTTGTTGAACTTAAGAAAAGAAAGATTTGGAAGCTTGTGGAGGTCGTGGGCATTTTGTATTGAATTGCCCTCAGTCCAAACCAGTGCCAACCCCGAATACTGGAAAGAATACAAAGGGCAATGGGAAGCAAGTGGAGAAGCCACGAATTCAAGGGAAGGTCTTTGCTATGAACCAGGCCGAGGTCGAGAATTCGGCGGTCGTGGAAGGTACGCTTCTCATTGACCGTTATTTTGCTAAAGTGTTAATGGATCCTGGTTCTACGCATTCATATATATCGACTAGTTTCTTTACTAGTTTACAAGTTCAACCTGAGGCCTTACCTTACGAATTAGAAATCACAACACCCCTTGGAACTAAATGGAAGACGGACTTAGTTTATCGAGATTGTGCATTAGAAATTGGTGGCCAAAAGATGACTGCTGACCTAGTATTACTACCCATTCATGACTTTGATGTTATTTTGGGTATGGATTGGCTAGCAACACACTACGCTCAAGTAGACTGTCATCACAAAGTTGTGCAGCTCTGTTTCCCGAATCAATCTATCATTGAAATCGTAGGGAACAAAACCACACCCGCATTACCCATTATCTCTTCTCTACAAGCCAATCGACTGCTACAGAAGGGCAATTATGCGTTCTTAGCCCATATCATGAATAAGTCGGAAGATAAGAAGATGCTTCAAGAGGTGCCCATAGTAAATGAGTACCCCGATGTTTTCCCTGATGATTTGAAAGACTTACCTCCACATCGGGAGATTGAGTTTGTAATCGAGTTGTTACCTGGAACAGCTCCGATCTCTAAAACTCCTTATAGGATGGCCCCTGCTGAGTTAAATGAGCTTAAGACCCAACTACAAGAATTACTCGATAAAGGGTTTATCCGCCCGAGCACATCACCATGGGGAGCTCCGGTACTATTTGTCAAGAAGAAAGATGGAACTTGGAGGTTATGCATCGACTATCGTCCGCTTAACCAAGTTACCATCAAGAATAAGTACCCTCTACCGAACATTGATGAGCTATTTGATCAGCTTCAAGGAGCTTCAGTTTATTCAAAACTGGATTTGAAAACCGGATATCATCAAGTACGAATTCGAGAGGAAGATATCCCTAAGACCGCCCTTAATACTCGGTACGGTCACTACGAGTTTGTGGTGATGCCATTCGGTGTAACGAATGCCCCGGCAACGTTCATGGAGTTGATGAACCGGATATTCCGACCATACCTAGACCAATTTGTAGTTGTCTTTATAGATGACATACTGGTCTACTCTGAGTCGGAAGAAGAGCACGAAAGGCACTTGAGGATAGTACTTCAGACGCTGAGGGAAGAGAAATTGTATGCCAAATTCAGCAAGTGTGAATTCTGGCTGACACAGGTGGCCTTTTTAGGACACATAGTGTCGAAGGATGGGATTGCAGTTGATCCAGGAAAAGTGAAAGCCATAGTGGAATGGAAGCAACCAATGACTGTCACGGAGGTGCGAAGTTTTCTGGGTTTGGCTGGGTATTATCGGAGATTTATCAAGGATTTCTCCAAGATTGCTCGCCCCTTAACCAGACTAACGCAAGCCAAAGTGCGGTTCATTTGGGATAACCATTGTGAAACTAGCTTTCAAGAATTGAAGGATCGATTGGTCACCGCCCCTGTATTAACTCTGCCACAGGGGAATGAAGGGTTTGTAGTCTACACAGATGCGTCCAAAGAAGGACTAGGCTGTGTACTTATGCAGAATAAAAGGGTAGTAGCTTATGCTTCGAGAAAATTAAAACCTTATGAAGAAAACTACCCAACGCATGATCTAGAGCTGGCAGCCATTGTCTTTGCTCTTAAGAAGTGGAGACATTACCTTTTTGGTACTTCGTTTGAAGTATTTACTGACCACAAAAGTCTCAAGTATTTATTCTCTCAAAAAGAGTTGAATATGAGACAACGAAGATGGTTAGAATTGCTAGCTGATTTTAATTGCGACATTCTATACCATCCGGGTAAAGCGAATGTCGTAGCTGATGCTTTAAGCAGAAAGGCTAGCCTAGCCTGCTTAATGACACGAGAATGGAAATTGTTAGAAGACATCACAAGTTGGAAACCTAAAGAACGGGAGTTTGGAGTTGTGTTTTCACAACTACATGCTCAGCCCGTGATACTTCAGCGAATTAAAGAAGCACAAGAAATGGACGACGAACTCCGAAGGGTTAAAGAGAGGGTTAACCTCGGCCAAGAAAAGGAGTTCGCATTGCCAAACGATGGAATTTTGAGATTTCGAAATCGAATATATGTTCCAAACAATGAGCAGCTGAAAAGGGAGATATTAGAGGAATGCCATAATACCAAGTACACAATACATCCAGGGACAAACAAGATGTATCAAGATGTGAGACGACAGTACTGGTGGCCCAAAATGAAAAGGCAGATAGCAGAGTTTGTGGCAAAGTGCTTAACTTGTCAACAAGTTAAAGCAAGCCACCAGAAGCCCTTTGGGTTATTGCAACCTCTTCCAATCCCTGAGTGGAAATGGGAACACATTACGATGGATTTCGTTATGGGACTACCACGAACACAGAGAGGTCACGATGCAGTATGGGTGGTCGTGGACAGACTCACAAAAAGCGCCCATTTTCTTGCATTTGCTAAGACCTATTCGCTAGATAAGATGGCAGAAATCTATAAAAATGAGATTGTTCGCTTACACGGTGTCCCAGTAAGTATAGTATCTGACCGAGACCCTCGGTTTGTCTCAAAATTTTGGCAAGGATTGCAGAAGGCTTTGGAGACTAAGTTGAATTTTAGTACGGCTTATCACCCACAAACAGATGGACAGACTGAAAGAGTTATCCAGATTCTTGAAGACATGCTTAGAGCGTGTACCTTAGATTTTGGTGGGAATTGGGATCGACACTTGCCCCTCACAGAGTTCGCCTATAACAACAGTTACCAAGCCACGATAGGCGTGGCCCCGTTTGAGGCTCTTTATGGAAGAAAGTGTAGATCCCCAGTTTGTTGGAGTGAAGTGGGTGAAAGTAAGCTAATAGGCCCAGATTTGATTCGTGAGACAACAGAAACGATCAAGATGATAAAGAAAAGGATGGAGACAGCACAAAGTCGTCAGAAGAGTTATGCTGACCGACGACGAAAAAACTTGGAGTTCGAAGTAGGTGACTTCGTATTCTTAAAAGTCTCGCCAAGAAAAGGTGTTTTGAGGTTTGGGAGAAAGGGCAAGCTTAACCCACGCTATATTGGACCTTTTGAGATACTTGCGAGAGTGGGGAAAGTTGCCTACCGATTATCCTTACCCCCAACTTTGGCAGAAGTACATAACGTATTTCATGTGTCTATGCTTAAGAAATACCATCCTGATCCCTCTCATGTTGTCGACCATGAGTCCCTCGACATTAGTCCAGACTTGACCTATGTCGAAGAGCCAGTGAGGATCCTAGACTTCCAAGAACACACCTTGAGAAACAAAACCATAAAATTAGTTCGTGTTCTATGGAAGGATCATGGGATTGAAGAGAGTACGTGGGAACGACTGGAAGAGATGCAAGAGAAATACCCACAGTTGTTCGATTAGGCTTCGACTCAATTTCGAGGACGAAATTTTCTAAGGAGGGGAGGATGTAACGACCCGGTAAATCCTTTATTTACATATTTTATATTATACAAAATTTATAGGATTATTTTGTGAGTTATTGATTTCTAGAGATTATTTTTTTTCAAATATGATTTTTTTTGTGAACTAGTGAGCATTTTACTACCTAAATATTTATAAAATATTATAAATTCCAAATATTTTTTTAAAATTTTATGCATTTGATCCTTCTAAACTTCCAGAAATTTTTAATAGATTATTTTCAACTTTTACCTATTTTTCCAAGCATTTTAGTAATTTTCGGAAAACATTGTATTTAAGTTATTAATTTGAAATCTAATTTTTAAAATGCTTAATTATTATCCAAAAATTAAAATAATAATACAAATAAATATTCTAGGTTTTATTTGACTTATAAAAATTAATTTTCGAATTTTACAATTTTATTTCTATTTTTGGGCAATTTTCGAAAAATTGGCAAAACAAGGGGTATTTTGGTCTTTTCACCTCTCCAACCCCAAATTTCGTTTTTTCCTGAGCAATAAGCAATAAAATACTTAATAAATAAGAGTTTCAGAATATATATGTTTTTGTTTGATTTTAGTTGATTTTATTTTATATTTTATCAAAATATCTTTACTAATACATACTCTTGAACCTCATATACATAAATAACTATATATTAGTGGTGATGTACATGGCTACATATACACACACACACATACCCACATATATATACATGGTATTTAGTAAGAATAGGTGTAAGCATATATAGCCATGTATAATGTATGGAATAGGTATTTAGTTGAATTTAATAATTGGATATTTGTGTCTAATACATGGAAGATAATTACACAAGACCATATATACCAAAATCCTCATTTTTCAGCCATTTTTCCAGCCCAAAACCGTGCACTCTCTCTTGCTCTTACACTCTCTTTCATTTTTCCTCCAAACACTTCACTTCCTCCAAATTACTACACACTTTGAAGGACTAAGGTAGGAACTCTTCTTTATACCTTAAGTAGAGGGTTTTTCTTCTTCTTCTTGAGGAGATTAGGCAAGCTTCCATACTCTTGTGCCCAAGCAATGTAAAAGAACAAGCTTGAATGGCCTAGAGTGAGAGCTTTTGCCAAACATACCACCAAGTTGAGGGTTTTAGTTATGTTGCTAGCTTCATGTTACTTTATAGTTCATTTTATCATGTTTAACTCTTGTTGGGAGGAAGTTGAAGGATGGATAGTATTATGAGCATGATCTTGAAGATCTTATGTGATTAGTATGCTTATTTGGAGTTCTATGTGCTTACTATGCTTTCTTGGAAAACTATGTGATTATTGTGCCTTTTTACAATAACATGGCATTCTTATGTTTTATTTGAATTATTATGTGAGTTTTATGCTTTATATGAAGTAGTATGAGACCATGATTCTTTAATTGAGCTAGTAGGAGAATATCCTATGTTGTCTTGAAAGTATTTGTGAAGAAAGCTCCACATATCTATTTATTATACTTTATTGTATAGTTTTATGCCTACTTTGATGATTATAGAAATATACATGTATATATATATATATGTACGTATATATATGTAAATATTTAAAGTATTGTTATCTATTCATTTAACTAATTTATTAGAGATTAGGTATATATATATAGTTATGTACGTATATATATATGTCTACTTATTATAGACTAATTATATACTTAGTAATACTTAGTAAGACTACTTTAATCTATATATATATATATGGTACGTATAAGTATATATATAATTATATTCATTTTATTGGTTTATATACATATGTAGATAATTTCAATCATCTTATATCTATATCACACTTTATATAGTTTATATATTTTTCTATCATCTTTATATATGTAAACTTATCTATATCACATTTTATATATTTTATATATTTATATTAGTTATCTTTTAATCTATATATATATTTAAGTATATTTATACTAGTTATATTTTAGTCTTTATATTTATATATTTATACTAGTTATGTTTATATATTTATATTTATATTTTATCTATTTACATATTTTGCTACTATCTATTTACATATGCTTAATAAGCAAATATAAAGCTTTCATTTATAAGTGTGGAGCTTACTTTGCTAAACTATGATTATGTGCATATGTGAACAAATTGCAATTGTGTGGATGGGCCCATATGTGCTGGAATGGTCTGGGGGGTGTTCCACCGGGACATACTATTGAGTAGCCGGGAGAGTTCACCACCCTTCCATCTCCTAATCCCTCCCTTGGGTAGATGGAGGGATCTACTCAAGAGAGAGGGTCGTAGAACAATACTAAGGCGTATGCCCGGGATACGACCATTGGAGGATAAGGCTGGCGGGAGAAATGTGCTGGTTGTTATTTCGGCCTGGGTAGTTATAAGGGTCACTGTCAGGTGACGAAAGGTAGAAAGTGTGAAATTATATATGTGCTATGTGTAACTAATGTGCACTTGACACCCGAGCACCTTATGTGTATAAAAGAAGTGTTTCTACTCAACATATGTTGATTCCATGTTATATTATATTTTAGATGCTTCCGAAGATAGCTTTTATGATGGTGAGGAGGAGGAACCTTTTGAAGCATTTTATTAGGAAGAAGGATGTAGGATTTTCCGCTGCGTACCTGTTTTGGGTTTTTGCTTTTGCTATGTATCAATAGTAAACTAGCAAGTCGAGACTCTCTTTTGTTGATGTACCCTTATGTAATGTACCTTATACGTTGTAATTAAAAATGTATGCATGTATGTAGCCAATAATGATAGTATTAATCTAATAATAGCCATAAGACTAATAATAATAATAAAGGGATTTCGGGGTCGTCATAACCAATCACCATAATAACATTTGGTAATCAAGCCACATTAAAATAAAAATAAAACTAAATTACCTGAATCCCACTTCGTTGGTAGCTTCCTTTCTAGATCCCTTCTTCTTTGCTTTAGGATATTCTAAGCCATACTTTGGTTCATTTTTGCACATATTCTTTTTCTTTCGATCTATCAAGTTATCTGATTTGCTTGCATTAAGATTCCTTCAAAAAACATTTTAAATGTGGAAAAGAAATCCCTCAAGCGCATCGATAACATGATTGGTTTGAAATAGAAAATGACTCTAAGTTCGATTTGGCCTAGTGGCCATTTTGACTTTAGATTATTTCGGCGTTTCAATGGCAATGTTTCCCATAGTGTGGGTAATACTTTTTCAAGTATTTGCCATTTACTGGATCCTTGAGCATATCTTCACCAACTATTTCGACACTGGGGTGGTCGATGAGAAAATCGGCCAAGGCTTGGCCCTTCACAGCTTTCTGCGGAACAAATTGCAGCTGATACTCCATTAGGTGGATGGCCCAACGGCCTATCCGACCATGCACTACTGATCTCGAAAGCATGTATTTGATCACATCGACACTACTGATTACAAGAATTTTTACTGGTAGTAAATAGTGTCGTAGCTTGATACATGCAAAATATAAAGTCAAACACAACTTTTCAATCGGATGGTATCTTTGTTCTGTCTCGCTCAAATGCCTGCTTAAGTAGTATACAGCTAGTTCGAGACCATTTTCGTCATCTTGAGCCAAGAAGGCCCCAGTGGTCTTGTCAGCTGCCGAAATGTAAAACTAAAGCGGTTCTCCTTTTCGTGGCGGCATCATCATAGGATGGGAAGTCAGAGCGTCCTTGATCTTATCAAATGCCTGCCCATGTTCTTTTGACCATTCGAAGTAGTCATGGTCCTTTAACTTTAATAAAGGTGAGAAAATCTTGGTTTTGCCTACAAGGTTCGAAATGAACCTCCTCAAGTAATTGACCTTTCCAAGAAACTGCTGAAGTTCTTTCTTGGTTCGAGGTGGCTGGGCGGCCAAAATGGCCTTTGCCTTGTTTGCTTCCACTTTGATTCCTGTCTTATGCACTAAGAACCCAATTAGGATTTTAGTCATTTCGTTTGTCTGATTTGAGTTTTAGTCTAGTAGCTTTAAAAAATTGACAATTTTAATCCAATTTTACAAAAAAATTCTCTCTCTCTCTCTCTCTCTCTCCCGCATTATCCTCTCACTCTAATGGCCACTAACGAAAAGAAGTATTTGGTAACAGAACATAAGTTAAAAAGGTGTTAATGTAATTAATCAAATATGAGGGGATCTACTAGTAATTATACATAAGTCTACCTCTCTCTCTCTCTCTCTCTCTCTCTCCCGGTCATTGGTATGGTGGAGGCGGCGAACGGCGGCAAGGGCGGGGCGGTGACGACAATGGGTAATTTCTCTCTCCCTTCATGATCTCTCTTCCCCTCCCTCCCCCTCTCCTTTCTCTCTCTCTTTCTCTCTCTCTCTGGTGGGCGGCGGAGATAGCATAGCATGCAGAAACCAAACAATGCCATAGAAAACTTGTTTGCAATTAGCTCAACAGTGATCAAGAAATATGAAGCATTTCATTGAGTTGCAGGCACTTTTCCAAATAAGCGTATTTTCCTATTTTTTCATGAGTGGATGTTGGATATTAGGAATTATATCAAGCGAGCTCCTTTGGACATCTTTGTAGATGACTATATATGGAGAGACTTCCATAAAAAATTGAAGACATTTGTCATGTTGATGTTGTTGAGTTGGAGGATAGAGTGTGGTTTCTACTTGTACTAATTTTTATCATGGAAGGTGACATTTTTTGGGGAAATAAGCTGTGCAATCTCAGATACTAAGGAGTATTACGAGGTACCATGGCCCCCTCTTCCACCTCCTACATGGACTGAACGTGATGAAAGAGCACTTTTTTACCTTATTGTCAGGCATAGAGTACATGACGTAGAGTGCGCAGATTATGTTGTTCAGTCGGGCTAGTTGTGGGATACATATATTCGTGACCGGCATAGGCTTGCTTGGGAGAAAATATTCGATGAATTGGTTTTTTCTTTTAGGATACAAAAATTTAGTATCTAGAACCTGCAACTTTAATACAATAGATTTTAGTTGTAAATTCTCTAGTTAGGATGTTTTAAATTAAGATATAAAGTTGCAGTAAAATGATATATGTTTGCAAAACTTGGATGACTACGTGAAGTATATATTGTAAAGTTGAAGAAGAAAGATGTATTTTTGTAGAATTCGAATAACTCCTTAAACTATATTATTTTAAAGTTGTAGTAGAATGACACACTTTTGCATAACAATATTTGTTCCTCATTTTAAGTGATTTGCATGTGTTGCGCATGTGAACCCATGAGAAAGAACAATGTTGCACAATCTCAGATTTTTACCAGAAATACAATGAGCAAATAACATACAAACATAACAATTTACATAATAATGTCCAATGTCTGCAGAATTAGAATGATTATGTGAAGTATAACATCCTAAAGTTGCAGAATTTGAATGATTATGCCCAATTTCATCAATTGAGTCTGGGATTATGCCCAATTTGATCATTGAGATGGGGATCATGCCTAATTGGAATGATTAAGTTGGGGATTACGATCAATTTGATTAATCGTGTTAGGGATTATGTCTATTTTGATCAATTGAGTTGGGAATTATACCCAATTTGATCGATTGAGTTGGGAATTATACCCAATTTGATCGATTAAGTTGGGGATTATGCCTAATTTGATTAATTAAGTTGGGGATTATGCTCAATTTGATCAACTTAGTTGGATATTATGGTCAATCTGATTAATTAAGTTGGAGATTATAACTAATTTAACCAATTAAGTTAGGGGTAGTAGTCAATTTTAGCAATTGAGTTGGGTATTGTAATCTATTTGATCAATTGAGATATGATTTTTAATCTATTTGATCAATAAAGTTGGGGATTATAATCAATCTGATCAATTGACTTAAGAATTATGGTCAGTCTAATCAATTAAATTGAGGTTATAGTCAACTTCATCAATTAAGTTGGGGATTATGCCAAATTTGATCAATTGAGTTGTGCATTCTACCTGTTTTTATCACTTTCATTGGGGATTATGGTTAATTTAATCAATTGGCTTGGTGGTTATGTTTATTTTCATCAATTGAGTTGGGGATCGTGACTAATTTGATCAATTGAATTAGGGATTATAATCAATTTCATTAATTAAGTTGGAGATTATGACTAATTTGATCACTTAAGTTGGAGGATATGACTAAATTATCAATTAACTTAGTGATTAGGAACAATTGGATCAATTAAACTGGGGATTATAGCCAATTTCATCAATTGAGTTGATGGTTATGATCAGTTTGGTCAATTGAGTTAGGACCATAGTCAATATCATCAATTAAGTTGGGGATTATATCCAAATTGATCAATTGAGTTGTGTATCATGCCCAATTTCATTAGTTGAGTTGAGTGATTATGGTTAATTCGATGAATTGATTTCAGATTATGATCAGTTTGGTCAATTTGATTAGTCTGGGTATTTCTGCAGGTGTGCTTGAATTTCTTAATTTACAGGTGCGTAATCTGACCTTTAATCATACACATAGTGTACTTATTCCCAAAAGTAAGGCTTATGACCATGTTAAATAGTGTTTTCTAAAACACACTCTTCTTCACTTAGGTTTTCATATGCATGTTTTTAATCTCATTATATTGTGTGTTTTGTCTATTACCTATTCCCTAGTCTTGAATGGTAGAGAGTTTTGTTTGTCTCGCCCTAAACGAGGTCCCCATCAAGGAAACTCGTTATCAACTTATTTATTTCATTTTTCTTGGTGTATATGTGTTTAGTTCCCATATTTAGACTAAGGAGACTCGGGACGAGATTAGGAGAGTGGCGATTTGTTGAGTAGCCTCATGAATTGACACATTTTTTTTGCGGATAATACTTTGACCTTCTCTCGAGCCATGGAGGAGACAATGGGCCACATTTAGTCAGTTTTAGACACCTATGAGCATGCTTCGGCCCAATGAAGCTATCTCGACCTCATCAAATCTGGTGTACTGTTAAGATTCCTATAGCTAATGGTTGTTCCGTTTGTGGAGATGTCAGTGAGGACTCCATGCATGCTTTCCTTAGCTGTTCCTTTGCTCAGTAGGCCTTGGCTATCTTTAATATTCCTTGGCGAAAAATTAGGGGTTGGCGCAACAAGGCATCTGATTGAATCCGAGAGATCTATTCTAAGTTATATTCCACTAATTTTGAACTCTTTATAATGATTCTGTGGAACCTTTGGTATAATAGGAACATATCTCTAATGGAGAAGCATCGCGATTAGCCAACAGACATTGTCTTGGCTACGAGGACTAAACTCTTATCTTTCAAGGAGTCCTTAACAATGACTCTTTTCAAACTCGAATAGACCAAGAAATAATTTTAATTGCCTAATGAACGATATTAACTAGATTCATGTAGTTAAATTTGAATTTTAAAAGTTTTGCAAAATAAATGAGAATCTTATTTTATAATCTCTTATTAAATTTTTAATATAAATAAAAAATAAAACAAGTTTATAATTCCTCACCTTACTACTATATACAGTCTAGATTAAGGGTAAAAAAGAATAAGTAAAATTTTAAAATAATATGCCACTTGGTTGTAGAAATTGGTATGATGAAAAAATATATAAAAGTTTGATATATTAAAATAAATGATACCTGCAAAAGAAAGAATCACAACAAATAAATAGTTATGGGCCCATAAAGGAGGGGAAAAGAAAAAAAATCCAATTAATAAATTTTTGCCTACCATGGCAATATATGTGGCAACATAATTAGTAATAATATAAAAATTACTTTTTTTTAAAAAAATGTAATATGAAAAATACTTTTTAAAGATTAATATTTAGGGAATTATTTTTAGTTAGAGTAATATTTTGAAAAACAAAAAAAAAAACTCTATTTTCTAATAGGAGTTTCAATAGAAATATAGAGCGGAGAATGAAACTTGAAAAATAAAAATCGGGATTAATTTACATTTAAAGTGAAAAACCAAGTTCTAAATTTAGTTTTACCTACAACATGCTCATTTCATTTAATTTATTGGGGGAATTGTTGTTCGCACTTTGAAAATTGTTATTCGCACTCTATTCTTCTTTTTTATTGAGAAATCGACCCAAATACCTATTTATTTTAAAATATGATTGGAGTCACTTTAGCTCCTTAATTATTTACTATGTCTCATTAACTTCCCTAAACTATCAAATATAACACTTATCCCACCCAATCAAAAACTTAGTCAAAATTGCCTAAACACTCCCATTTATACAATTCTTTTTTCTACATTTAGCATTCTAAATTCAACTTCAAATCCTTTCTTAGTTATAAAAAAAATTATTTTAACTTTAAGAAGTAATTGATAGTTTAAGTAAATTGATGGAATAAGAATAAACTAATAAGTTATTGTAATAATACTAATAATTAAATTAAAAAATGTATTCTAGTTCTTTAACTTAACTTGTTACAGGGTGCACTGTATGCGTGTGCAAAATAAAAAATGATATAATTTAACTAAATATTTAATTTTTTTGTAGAATGCAACTATAATATTTACTAATTTTCTTTCATGAGCATATCTTTTTAAAACTATTTATTAACTTATTTTTATTAAGCTAATGACAAGTGAAAAGTGAAATAATGTTAAAATACAATTATAACAATAAGAAAAAAACACCAAAAATTAAAAAAAAATGTGGTATAGTGGGAGGAGAGAGAGAATATGAGAAAATATAATAACGTGGTAGATGAGAGAGAAAAGGGAAGTCTTGAAGAGAACAAAGAGGCCAAACCCCCTAGAATCTTTATTAATAGTATAGATAAATTTATATGTATAAATTATAAGTAGCTAGAGTTTGACTATTTTGAATAAAAGTGGATAATATTTTTTAACCAAAATATAAATATGTTTATTTATATTAAATTAAATTATGATATATTCAAATAAATTTAATATATTTTAATAAAATGAGTATAGCAATTTTTTAGGGGAAAAATGCACAAATTGAAGTAATTAATGAAAATATAATTAATCATATAAATTTAAAAGAGTCTAAATTTTACTTTAATTGAAGAGTAAATAGCTTGGTTTCTAGTTAAAACATGTTTAAAATTAAATTTAGTCTAAAAATTGGTATAAATACTTTGTGAAATATAAAATAGGCAAGGTTGAGTGTGAATAATTAAGAGGGTAAAATGTAATTAATCTTATTTTTAAATGAATAGATATTTTGATCAAGTTTTAATGTGAAAGTAAGAGTGGAGTTCCAATGACAATTCTGATTTATTAATAAGATATATAACAACAGCTATTTAATTACTCAATAATAGGCTAATTTATTTTACATAGTGATAGATATGAATCTTTATATGCCAAGAGCAAAATCCTTAATATTCCATACTCACACCCAATTGGTCTTTAATATTCTCCCGAATCTTAAGTCATTCCCTTAATTACCGGTACGTTCCTTTATGAGAAGATTTTGCCCAAAATATCTCATTGTAATATATACTTGGTATGGCTTTTGAACTTTTCTATATATATACCTTAATCATCCAATAAAAAAGAAAAGCGAAAAGCTTCTCTATATTTTTTCTGGATCTTCTATTGTCCTAAACTATACAAAATAAATAATAATTCAATAATAAAGTAATCTAATTTTTGGCAAATTCAAAATTGCTCTTTACTAAATTTCGTACGAGTTGTTTAAAATAAGCTAGTGAATATTAGGTACTTATTTAATCTATTGCCATGTGGCAGATTTTTTCCTTTTTCCAAGGATCTATTAGTCTCCTAATATTTTTAAATTCGACTATCCTGAAATTATTTCTGCTCTTCTGATAATTCTCAATACACACACACACACACACACACACATAGATATGATAATAGTTTTAAAAGTATTCTTTTATTTACTGATAAATTTTAATTAATTCTCAACTGCTATTCTTTTGATAAGTAGCATAAAAAATGAAATATATACTATCCTTTTAATGCTTATCTAAATGTTCATATCGTATCACAATGAATCGTACAAAAAAAAAAAAGAAAACACAATTAATGGAATAACAGATTGTCACAGGTTAAAAAGGTTAGCACAATATTCTTAATAAAATATAGGGTAAATTTAGAGTTATAAAAGTAAACAGGTGACGTATTCTAATAACTTTGAAATCAAGAATTTAATTTTAAATTAAGCGCAACTAGTGACATATAGAAAATAAAATTTTCAATTCCGTAAATAAGTATGAAATATATTGCGTTAATCTATTAAACAAGACAGCAAAAAATCTATTCCATAACTTGAATAATATCACACAATAGTAATTGTCCATATCATAACCATAAATAAATTCAAAAATTTACTTGACAAAATTAAAATAAATTAATCAATAGTAGGCTACTATATTATATCTTTATTTAAAGTAAAATATTATGAGCATCATAATTTGTTTTACAACTTCATTAAATAGGCATAAATTAATTACTGATAAGTAGCAATCGGGAATATTGAAGTAAAATTAACATTGGACAAATAATCATGGCAAAATTCAAACTTATAAATGGATGTATTTTTAATTTAATTAATATTAATTGTACTATTGTAATATACTACTACCTATACACTTTTATAAAGCTATGTTTTTGGTAGTCAGTCTCTCTCTCTCTCTCTCTCTCTCTCACACACACACCACACACACACTGATCTCTTCCATTATTCAATATAATAAATTTCCCTTTTTGTATTTATTTTTAATCATATTTATTTTTAAAAGTTCGTTTATAGCATGACTTAATTAATTTTATGGTCCTTAAAATTCCATTACCTTATCAATCAAATAATAAATAAATCCCATTTGCTTCATCCATATCTTAAGTTAGATAACCTACTTCCATTTGAAAAAGATTTCAAATAAGCTCCATCATTTAACAATTAATATTCATCTTAAGGTAATTATTCATCTTAAAATAAATGATAGCCTATAGGATAATTTCAGATCTTTGATGGGTAATTATATAAATAAATAGATAGAGATTAAGAGAAGATCAAGGTTGGCTTCCAAGAAACAGAAGTCCATGCATGTTGGGATTTGTTTCCTTTTAAGAAAAGCATTGGAAATAAATGCAAGATCAAAAGCCAAAATCAAGTGGGACAAATTAGGTCCAATTGTTAATGTATATCTATACCATATATACATGTAGACATATGAGTATGCATATCTACAACACGCATTAATGAACAAATTAAAAAAAAAAAAAAAAAAAGAGTGTAGATGTTTGTTGGGATTTTGTTCCTTTTAAGAAAAGCATTGGAAATAAATGCAAGATCAAAAGCCAAAATGAAGTGGGACAAATTAGGTCCAATTGTAATGTATATCTATACCATATATACATGTAGACATATGAGTATGCATATCTACATACACGCATTAATGAACAAATTAAAAAAAAAAAAAAAGAGGAGATGTTTGTTGGGATTTTGTTTCCTTTTAAGAAAAGCATTGGAAATATATGCAAGATCAAAAGCCAAAATCGAGTGGGACAAATTAGGTCCGATTATTGTGAGTGCTAAAGTATAGAGAGCAAAACAATAACTGTAGCAGTGGTAAAAATTTTAACGTTGAGAGAGCAGTTTAACGTTGAGAGAGTAGTATGTAATCATGGATTCTTCATGATGGCTCCCAATTTGTGGGTTCCATCTGAAAACGACCCTCATACGTCCTTTGCGCCTCAACAGACAATGTTATTGTCACTATTTCTATAACTCAGTCTCTACGTAAAAGCTTTCTTCTGATCACTGCCATTCAGTATCTTCCCCATCAACAACTAATTAGACTTTCCACATCAAGAACGGCAAACAAATCCCGTACGTTGTGCACTTTTCGATTATATATATATACATATATGTGGCGTGTATTAATAACTGATATAAGATATGTGACACCATTATTGTAATATCTGACTAAATTGGGGGTGTTAAAGTTAGGATTTGGGGAGACTAACCAATCGTATTTATTTATATAAGAAGGTAAAGATGGGCCTACGTAAGATATAATTTTAATTGTTGGGGGCCTAAGTAAGATATAATTTTAATTGTTGGGGCCTAGGAGGGAAAAATCTGAAATTAATGACCCTAAACCCTAGCCCTAACATATGCCTCCGTATAAAAGGATGGCACGAAAAAGAGCAATACGTTAGATGGTAGAATACGCTGCTGAAAGGAGAAGGAAAAGAAAAACGCAGCAGCAGCAATAAGAAAAATGCAGCAGCAGCAGTGAGAAAAACGCAGCAGCAGCATGAGTAATTTTACTTGTTTTCCCCTAAAACCATCATGATCTCTAGTCAAAATGGGTTGTGCTATAAACTCACGAGATTATTGGACAAGAAAAAAAATGGATTACTATAGCATCCAAACTCTTTTAGTCAAATATTGGAGGGGGGCTATATCCTCACAATGCTCTTAGTCAAAATTGGTGTGCTATCCTCATGGTCTTTTACATCCTTGAGCACGTGTACATATGTACACCTAGGATTTATATTGAGCATGTATATATGTGTGTAAGAATGGGAATCTATGATCACCTTTTTCGTGCATTAACCAGCTCACCTCATAGGAACAGGTTATATGGGCATATGTAATATATATGAATAGAACATTCATGAGTTGCAGCAGCTGGTCCATCTCGATAGGGATAGGTTCATGTACGGATATATATATGTAACGTGAGAATTGTGTGTACATAAGAATGGGAACCTTGACTATGAACCGGATTATACCTTTTGCTCATACTATAACAACAATATGCGAGGGTTTGAGTATTGTGCAAATGCATGCGATAACTATTCCTTAGGTTAAGATAAAACAAAGATCAATTCCGACGTTAGGGCGTAAGTGTGTTGTTAGTTCAAAATAATAACCATAATAATCATAATAATAGTAATAATAATCATAAGAATATTTCTTTTTATCTTATGTTCATTATGTAGTTATTCATTTTATGCCTCTATCGAATAGGAATATTAGTGACTTTGGCTAATTAGTAGATTCTATTGGAGGCGAGGCAAAGAATCTTGGACGAGTGCCTTTTTAACCTTGAGTCTATTTGATTAAGGTAAGTGATCTGTCACTCGTCGAGTTGTATAAAAACTCATATAAAATGATTTGGTGTACATGGTGAAAAAACTCTTTTGTGATTTGGGTCAAGCATGCTTACGTGTGTACCTTGTGATAACTGTGAACATTGTTGGATTCACTAGTATGTTGTGAATTGTGAAGTCGACTATGAGATTTATTAATGTCAACACGTGACGTATTTTTAAAAGCCCATGGTTAGACCACGTATCATTGACTATTTCCGGAATAGGCAACTGAAAACCGCGACTAATTGTGTAATGGGGGGTTGGCCCACTGACCCAGTACAGGGGTTAAGCTTGTACTAGGACCTAGTATAGGGGGGTTAAGCCCATACCAGGACCCAGTATAGGGGGGTTAAGCCTATACTAGGACCCAAGACAGAGGGGTCAAATCTGTCCTTGGCTAAGGTGGTCGACATGTGTGGTTGTCTTACATGGTGAACCTTTCTTGTATACGATTACTTGGGTTTTCCTTATATTAATGTTGATCATTATCGTATCCTTGTTGTTAAACAAACCAAGATCCCTTGGGATCGAAGTGCTTGTGTGCATACTCTATTTATTTGTTATTTTATGTGATATTAATGCCTATTACTTAATCAACTTGGCCGAGTTTTGGGTCATCTCTGGGCTGTCATGCTCATGATTCCTCTAACACCTTTCAGATATTGAAGTTTAATCTGCAGTCTGAAGTTCCGAGTACCTAAGGGCCTTAGAGACCTCTGCATACTACAACTTGTATTTGTGCTTGGTGTAGAATGCGATAGTGACCATTTATATACGTTTTCTCAATTAGACACTAAGGCTATTGCCTGGAATAGTATTGTTTACTTATGTTTCGAACCCTTCTCCTCTTGTTTAGCGACATGATATCCTAGTGGGTGACGCAGATTTAATGATCTCTAATTTTGCTGTTATTTTATCTTCTTTGTCTATTGCAAGAGAAATATGAGAGTCACATGGCCTATATCAGCGCCTCATGTATCTATTCATGTATACATATACATGGGTGTGTGCATGAACACACTGTGAGCCTAGCAAGCTATTTTAGAGCTTGCGGCGATTGTTACGGTCCCGGGGTTCGGGGCGTGACAATTATGCATTTTGTGCATGTATGTATAGGCTCGAGCGACTCGAATGTTGCGACTTTCTGAAGAAGATGGAATAATGGTGGAAGAATTTCACAGGGTCCATCCAGAGGCAAAAAAGGTTGGGTCCATCCAACTTTATTTGAAGATATTGTCAAGTTTGTGCTCCTTTGCATTGCAAGTGAGTAATTATTTATTTATTGTTCAAGTTCACTTTATAGTTTTCAGTCACTTGAGATTGGCAATTGATTCGAAATTATGCAAATGTAAACTATAATGCACTTAGGACTAGTATCTGCTAAGTCATTGTTAAGATATATAGTCAAAACGTATCTTATGCCTAATTTGACAAACAGATATCTAATTAAGTAGTGGGTTATATATCTCTCAAACAAATTTTCACATTAGTGTTGCGTTCTAATTTAGTACGTTCTAATTTAGTCCGTGTGTATATATTTTGTAGGGTTAATTACCAATTCCCCCTATCTTTTATAATTATAGCCCCTACCTTCCATGTTTCATCATATAATAAAATACTACTAATTCCATTAGGATTTTTAATGAAAATATTGTTTAAGCATCTATAAACACCAGACTACAATACCATCATTTGAAAATTTGGTGTTTTCAAAGTTTTAAACTATTTTTAAATTGATGGTAATTTGGTCTCTTTTTGATTTTGTAATTACACAAGCTTAGAGGGAAGGTCATTGTAATTATGAAATATTATGGTGGGAGTGTCAGTGTAATGAATTCCTAATTGATATTCATTTTTTGTTGTAATTAATTAATTAGATGGTCAAGGTCATTGAAAATGGCTCAAGATCTGTGTGATCTTCAAAGAAAAATTTCTAACAAGGATCAAAGAGAAAGCGATCCAATACTACTTCCGTAAACTACTTTCCAAGTCCAAAAGAAATTGCCCATCTTGATGTGGAGACGTTGAATAAACATGTAACTTGGGGTATAGAGCATCAACCATACTGCAATTGGCACAAAGTATAGAAAATGGAAGCCTCAACCTAGGGGATTATGAAGATCATATCGTCACCCGACATGAATTGTTCCAACGTCTAATGAAGATAAAAGTTTCGGCCCCTTTACCATTGCGAAATTAAGATGTGTATTGGGATCTACCAAGAGATTCCGGTGGATACTAAGACCATCAAACATTTCAAAGAGGTTAGTTAATTTTCTATACATACTACTCTTTATATATTATATCGCCTTTCCCCCTAGATTACTGAATGTAAAAAAAATCAAATCCCTATGAAAAAGCATAATAAATTAGTCTCTAATAGCTATATTACAAGGGTTCATCTTTTAACTCTGTAGCTAAAGGGGTAAATAACATAAGGTATAGCTCAAAAGTTCAAAGTCTAATTACCCCTTAAATTTACCAAGCTTGATTGTTGTTGCGTTATTTTTCTTTTTAATTAGTTATGCTCCATACTAATTTCAGATCCATGGAACGTCAAAGATAAACAAGAAAAATCAAACAGAGATCATTGAACAAATCTGTGGCAAGTATGCACCATTTCAATGCCTTGCGTACTGGTAATTATATCATTTCTTTGTTTTATTTACCTTTGCATTGCACTGGGTTACTTACCATACTGTTCATTTAACTTTATGCCAATGAAAATAAATACAAAAGTAGCTTTTACCATATTTATGAGGAAGGGCTCTTATTTAAACGTAGATTGAAATTTTCATTTGAAAAACACTATATTAGAGGTATTTTTGGATTAAAAAAAAGCCCTTGACCATTTTATTGAAAACCAGAAGTTCCTTACATTATTTGTATTATATGAATTATTTAAATGAAAAAAAACTTATTACAATCATTATGGATATAAGAAATGGAACTTAGAGTTTGCTTTATTACAAATAATATAATATAATTTAGTTGGAATCCTCTTCTTCCATATATTTTTGCAGTCTCATGATTATTATTATTGTTATTTTTCTTTTATTCAACTTAATATTATTATTTTTTCTTTTTATATTTCTCTTTCCCATCTCCCCTCCTTATCTATTATTTGACTTTATTTTTTTTATTTATATATTTCAACTATATGATTTCTAATCTAAAATATTTTTTTTTTTGTCTTTCTATAAATCCAATCAATATAATACCACTAAACCATATATTTAAATAAAAATTTAATAAAGTTTCAATTTATATTTATTAAAAACTTAAACAAAAATTAAATTATATTTAAGAGC
>CM047882.1:22126716-22466048 GCA_026212405.1 Petrea volubilis
GCGAAAGTGATTCAAAATCGTTGAAGGTGCTTGTCAAGGGCTGCTCTATCTTCACAGGGGTTCTAGATTAAAGATAATCCATAGAGACCTCAAGCCTAGTAATATATTACTGGACAATGATTGGAACCTGAATATATGGCACCAGTGAAGATCACATCAACACCACAAGAGTGGTCAGAACAATGTAAGTACATCAAACTATTTACACTATTTGCAAACTTGCTCACACATGACTGCATATATTGGTGACTCCATCCACGTGATGTGATTCTCTGGCAGTCGGCATATGGCTCCTGAGTATGCATTGCTGGGTAGATTTTCAGAAAAAATTCGATATTTTTAGCTTTGGAGTTCTAATGTTAGAGATTACTATGCGAAGAAAGAACACAAGTTCCTTCCACCAAGAAGGCTCTTTAGGCCTTTTAGGACATGTTAGTAATCTAAAAATCCAAATCAACCTCTCCAATTGCTATGTACTCTCATTATATGTTGTTATGAATAAATATGTTTCTTAGTTAGTTTTGATCAAGTTGACTAACATGATGTTCACCTTCGTATCATTCCACGCACATAGGTCATAGTACGCCGCCCACCATTCTATTTCAGTTTATGCGCACCCCTTCGATGTCTAGTGGCCATAGTCCACCCGTTACACCACTTTCCCCACATCAGTATGAACTCCAAAAAAAAAACACACAATCTCAGCACCACCAGTTCACTCAGGCCGAGCTAGAAGAAATTCAGGAGACATATGATATGCCTCCACCTCCTCCTACACCCAGTAGTAAAAATATTTTGACACACGAGTCACCGAGTATAGGTTAGTCGATAATTAACATGTATCATATAACAAATTAAAATGATTCAAAAATGTTCGTGTTGCTAAAGTTGTAAATCTGGTGAAGTTATCTTCACTACATGAAGGAAATGAAGCATATTACGCATGTCATAAAATGCTAGTTGGAAAAACCATACTTCACTTATGGCAAGGTTCTTGAAAGAGTTCGGATGCAATGGTTCATTGAATGGCAGGTAAATTAATTTTTATTGTTTAATTGAATATATTATATTAAAATTGATTATGTGATTTTTTTTTTCATGTTTATTTGAGTATTTCATTGTTTTTAGATGTTTAACTGATAAAGTATTGTTTATTTCATTAAAAATATGTTTATTTTTGGCTAAAGGATGAGGGTCATATGAAGACAGCATTTGATAAGCGTATAGGGAAGAAAATGTATGATTTGTATCAAGGGATCAGAAAAGGGGATAGTCGCCCGCCGTGGATGTTGGAACTGGTCTACCGTGTTCTCAGTCAGTATTGGGCTACCCAAGCATGAAAAAAGAAGAGTGATCAGAACAGGCTGAACAGGAATGTCGGGGGAGGTTCGTTCTATGCTGGTGGGTCCAAATCGATTCACCAACGTCAAGGGGACTTGGTAAGTGCATTTTTGTATGTGCTTTTAACGTATTTAATGGATTTAATTCTTGTCTTGTGATGTAATACTAAAATATTTTATTCTTATTCTCGTAGGAGGTGAAGTTAAAGAGTCCTCCTTAGAGGTGAGGTCCAATAGGATTATTTTATAAGGAAAAAAGATAAGGGGCCGAATAAAAGAGCTGGTACATGGGTCACCCGAAGCCACAAGAAGTTAATGTAAGTTAGGTTTGTTTATTATATTGAAAGTTTGTCTTTAAAGTGCTAGCATACTTGAATTAACAATTGTAGGACACGTACAAGAATCTATTGCAAATCATTCGGAGCTTCAAGATGCTGACTTATCGGACCTCTCCACACAAGAAAGCTTGAATTGAACGAGTTCTTCGATCAGGCTGCTGGTGAACCTAACAAAAATGGACTGTAAATATGGGAAACGTTATGCACCGATATTGAGCTCTTGTAACTATAGCTATTCTACGCCCGACAGTTGTTCCATCCAGTTTGACTCGGCAGTGTTGCAGTGATAAGATCGGGTTAATCGATTGGAGAGCAAAATATCGGGTCAAAACACATAAATGATGCAACAGATGTTCTTGATGATGTCTCGAAACTCAGCGTGCTGCTTACAGAAACCCTTTCAAGTCCCACCCACCGGCCAAATACGGTGTCGGTGACGACGACGACGACGATGATGATAATGGTGATGATGGTGACACAGGTGAAGAGGATGGCTATGATTAGTGTAGATTTTCAATTGAAACAATTTGGTTTTTTACCTATGCTAGAATTTTGTTTGACTATGTTATTTATACATCCATTAGCATTTGTTACTAGTGCATTCATATGAATTGTTGTAATGATACATTTTCTATGTTTAATTATAATATTTCGTGTTCATAAATTTTCAATAGTTTGATGTTATTTGTATATATAACAGGAAAAAAACCCAAACCAAAATGTGAAAAAAATCCAAAATTATTCCGAAATTCCACAGAAAAAGTTTTTATTTTAAAATAATTTGGTGAAATTTCCGTCGAAATTAATTTTCAATTAAAAAAATTTGGAAGATCATGCCATTGTAAAACTACCGGTAATCAGCTGATCAACGTTAATCGGTAATCCGCCGAAAAATATTTCAGTGGAATTTGTCTGCCGAAATTCTACCAAAAATTGAAAGCGACGAAGGTTTTTTGGCATAACAATTCCGCTGAAAATGTGCTGAAAATTTGACAGAAAGTAATGTTTTCAGTAGAATTCCATCGAAAATCTGCTGAAATTCCTACTTTTTCTTGTAGTGAATTTTAAATTTTATCACACAATTGAAATGCATTTTAACTAATTTATTTTGCATTACCTCTTAATTAGAAAACAGACTAAATTAATAAAGAAACTAACAATATATTTTTCAAAAAAATAAAAATAAAAAAGGAAAAGGCAATTCTCATCCTTTTTTCTTAGCTAACACATTGTCTCCCACTTTCAAGTTGTAACTAAAGGCTTTCCCGCCGAGTTTCTGCCGCTTCACCACCGTTCCAATCTTCTCTCATTAAGAATTAGAACCATGTGTTAGAGAATATACATATACGGACTGCGGGGTTGGGCCAATCCAACCCTAGCTTAGGCCATCCACCTTTGGCTACTATTAATAGCAAGTCGTCACTGTTCACAAGGGGATGCTTTCTTGAATTCTTACTACGTACATTACATCACCTTTCGATTACCTGCTCAAATACTGACTTAAGTGTCGGAGGGTCTTCGCTAGAGACACTTATGGCTATGTTCACGTGTGTTTCATCCTTATAGAGTAGGGACCGACCAGCACATTCATACCTTTGTCGGTGTTTAGAACTTTCATGCTCGAGGAAAGAATCTGACCATATCATCTTTGACGCTAGAGGAAGGGAGCTCTACTTTAGCAAGAGAAGAATGGTTAACTCATTGAACTACAACAGAGCCCTGGGACTCAGCTAATCCGCTGGGCACCCAGATCACAATCAACACCGTGGAGCCCCCGCAATACTCCACGCCATCCTCCTCAATTGTCTATGAGGTTGCTCCCGCCGTTCCTGCCGGGCAAAACCTAGTCGTCTTGATGACCGATCAAATTAATGTGCTGTTGCACAATATCCATAGGCGGGGGGACCTAAACCCGATAGGAATGAGATTTACCCCCCGTGCGGCGTTTGCCCTGGCAATGCTAAGCGGGATGATGTTTGGGCCCGTGATCAGGTTCCCCCCTCCCCCCCACGGGAGCCATGAAGAGAAAGACGGGTTTTAGCCCTCTCCAATTTGTCCAAGAGGTTGCGGAGTCTTCTGTGGGGGCCTCATTGGATCACCCTGCAAGGCCAAAACAGGAATATCTAGAGGAAATTGAAAGACAGATCAACGAGGATCCACAAAGGGGAAAGACCCCGAAAGGACATCAATGAGCTCTCTCATTCGATGGAAGATTTGAATCACCGACTAGACGAGGTATCTTTTTGATCTGGCCAAGGATCTACCCAAAAATACTTTGTGCCTGATAAGGCGGACCCCCTTTGCTATGAGCTCCAGCAAGCTAGAGTCACTCGAGGATACAAGATCCCCACCGGCCTGCCTTGGTATGATGGGAAGACTGATCCTAAATAGCATCTAATCCAATTCAAGCACGCCATGCGTGTACATATGATCAAGGATGACTTCGCCGCCAAGCTGCTGGTCACTACCTTATAAGGTGTAGCTTCGTTGTGGTATGTTCGCCAGCCTCCTGGTTCAATCAAGAGCTCTGTCGACTTCACAATTAAGTTTGTCAACCACTTCCAGTCAAAAAGTCACGCTAAACTACCTCCGTCCCACCTCCACAAAATTTGGCATAAGGGCAATGAGTCTCTAAGGGACTTCTTCAACCACTTCAGCACGGAGCTCCTCAAAGTGGAGAATGTTCAGATGAACTTTCTCCTCGATGTCATCATGGGTGCCGTAAGGAACCGGGCATGCTCGAAAGTGGCCCACCACCATGGAAAAGGTCATGTCCATCACTCAGCAATATATGAAGAAGGACCACCGACAAGATACCCACCTCACCCCCTTGGTGATGTCAAGGAAAGAGATATTTGCAACCATCAATGTGAATGACCCCACAATCTTCCGAAAGCCAAAGAAGATCTAGGACAAGAATGGCACCCCACTGAAAGGAAACAAGTATTAAACTTTCCACAAAGAAGTAGGCAACCATGAAACTGAAGGATGCTTCACCCTCAAGAAAAAAATTCAGTGGTTGATTGACACTGGCTGCCTAAAAATCAAGAAGTATGTCAAGAAGAAGGGCAAAAAGGTGAGAGCAACCGCCGAAACCACTCCCCGTCATCAAAGGACAACGACTCACACTCTCTGAGGAGGGAGAGGTCCCGCTCTTCATGAAGGCAGTGCACTCTCCTTCCTTGCATCGACACGCAGCCCGCTGTGTAAGATAACCTTCCCACACAAGGTGTGATTCACACTATTGTGGGAGGGTCCAACAACAGGGTCACCAAGAGCGTGACGAAGCAGGTGGTAAGGTGCCCCGACCAAAGTCGCTACCATGTTGAGGAGTGCTACCACAATGGAATGTTGGTCCCACGTATCATAGACTTGTCAACCTCATGTTCAAGGATGAGATCGGCAGAACAATGGAAGTGTACGCGGATGATATGATCGTCCGAAGAGAGAGAGAGAGACAAATCGACAGACCTCTTTGAGCACCTTGCTCGAGCCTTTGAGATCCTGAGAAAGTATGGGCTGAAGTTGAACCCCAGTAGGTGCACATTCGGGGTTCAAGAAGGAAAACTCCTCGAATACATTGTGAGCCATCAGGGGATCGAGGACAACCTGGGGAAGCTCACGCCATTCTCGACATTCAACCCGCCCGGGTTCGTGAATGGGGTGCACGTATTGGTGGAAAGAGTTATCGTTCTGAATAGGTCTATATCCCATTTAGCGGATAGGAACCTCCCCTTCTTTAAAGCATTGAGAATGGTCCAAAATTGAAAGTGGACTGAAGAGTGCCAATGAGCTTTGCTCAAGTTGAAATAATATTTGACCAAGCCACCGCTTTTGACGAAGCTTGTGCCCGGTCAGCCTCTTTATATCTACCTCATGATCTCCCCGAACACCGTGAGCTCCGTGCTGGTCAGCATGGAGGAGAGGGTCCACTGACCTGTCTATTACCTAAGCATGCTCCTCCAGGGCCCTGAACGGAATTATATGGAAATAGAGAAATTAGCCATGGCACTAGTCTACTCTACCCAAAAACTCAAGCATTATTTCCAAACCCATACCATTGTAGTCTTGATGAATGAACCCTTAAGGTAGGTATTGACAAAGCCCGATGCATTTGGCGGTTGGTGACATGGGTCGTGGAGCTCGGTAAATTTGATATCCAGTTCCAACCTCTATGGGCAGGTGTTGGCAGATTTTATCGTGGAGACAGCTTCTGAGAAAGATAAGAGCCTGATGGCAACATGGACCCTCATGGTCAGTGGCTCCTCCACGGCCTCCAGAGGAGGGTTCGGTATCTATTTACACAACAACCTGTGCAACAGGCTCGATTTTTCCATCTGGTTGGAGTTCCTGATTTCCAACAATGAGGCAGAGTATGAGGCCCTGATACGAGGGATGAAGATCACCTTGGATGAAGTAGTGCATGATCTATTGGCTCTAACTAACTCGTAAATGGTTACCGATTAGGTTAACGATAACTATGAAGCCAGGGAAATGTCCATGATGAAGTACCTCGAGGAGGTATCCAAATTGAAGAACAGGTTCATCAAGTTTGTGTTTGAGCAGATACCTTGAGCGGAGAATGAGAGAGTCAATCAGCTATCCAAGTTGGCAAGTTCCTTGAGGGGAACCAAAGAAAAGAAGATCACAGTCTTGAGCTCTGAAAAGCCCCTCATTGGGGGAAGCAATAGCAATAGGGTCCTCATGATCAATTCTCCGGAGGACTAGATTATGGAACTAGATGTCTCCCCGAGGAGGCTGCCTAGGCAAGAAGAATCCAATGACAAGCCTCTCGTTTGATGGGTGGGGGGGCTTATTTTGGAAAAGCTTTGATGGGCCTCCTAGAAGATGTCTAAGCAGTCAGCAGGCCAAAGAGGTTATAGAAGAGATTCATCAGGGTTGTTGTGGGAACTACATCGGGCTGCGTTTGTTGGCCAAAAAGGTTTCTCGAGCAAGACTTTTTTGGCCCACTCTTGTTCAAGATTGCTTTGATTTTATTCGAATGTTCCCGATTTGCCAGATGCATGCCAATCTTATTTACTAACCAGCTGCCTGAATGGTGAACATTAACATTTCTTAGATGTTTGATCAATGGGGGATTGACATCCTCGGGCCTTCCCCTCAGACCCCTGGTCAGAAGAAGTTCGCAACTGTAGCCGTGGAATATTTCACCAAATGAGCCGAGGTGGAAGCCGTGACTAAGGTTACCTACTCAGTTATCCAAATTTTCATCTGGAAGAACATCATTTCGCACTTTAGACTACCGAGGATCATCATCTCCGATAATGGAACTCAATTCTAGAGTCATCGAGTAAGGGAATGGTGCACGAGCCTCAAGATCGAGCAAAGGTTCACACTGGTTGGGAATCCGCAGGCTAATGGACAAGTTGAAGTTACCAACCGCACCATTCTCCACAGAATGAAGATAGCCCTGGCTGATGCTTGAACCAATTTGGCTGACTAGCACCCCAGCTTGCTTTGGGCTTATCGGACCACTCCGCTGACCACAACGGGTGACACCCCCTATGCCCAAGTCTCTAGATCCGATGCCGTCATCCCTGCCAAGGTGTTGCGCCCTTCTGCTCAGGTTGCACACTTTGATGGAGTCACAAATGTCACCGCTTGATTATTCGACCTTGATTTCATCAATGAGAGGAGAGTCGCCTCATCCAAGAAAAAGGAGAATTCCGAGCAGCCACCGCTCGAGCTTATAACCGCCATGTCCAACCTAGGATGTTTCAGATCAGAGATCTTGTCATCAAGAGGGTGGAAGTCTCCCACCCTGCGGGCAAGCTTGATCCCAAATGGGACGGCCTGTTTAGGGTGATAAAGATTTGCAGGAACAATGGCCTATCACCTGGAAGACATGTCTGGGAAAGAGCTTCCCCGGTCATGGAACGCCACGAACTTAAAAAGTTCTATATATGAAGACCTCGCCATGTGGAGCTTGGGGCAAGCAACTATCTATTGTACAATCTCTTGTTAAAAACCATCATGTTTTTAATCGAAATGAAATATCAATTCTCTAGTCGAGTTAAGTTAAGTTTTTTTACTTTCATATGTTCAATTGAGCTTAAGTGCTTAATCGAATTTGAGGCCTTACCTTTACTTTTTAAAGTTTAGTGCTTGGGTTTTACCGCTTTATGTTGGAGCATACATTGAAACATTTTGCACGAAAACAATAATTCAAAAATAAAAAAAGACAAAAACAACAATAACAACAAGACAATACTTTGATAACAAAGGGCCTTTCATTAATGGAAAATAATTGCATTCGATAAGAAAGATTAATTACATTCATTAATAAGATGCCTCATTGGGCTTACAACCTTTGGATAAGAAAAATTTTACAAAAAAGCAGAAAATTTGCAAAAGCAGCTCCTCCGTAGCCCCCAGCTACACTGACCAAGGCCTTTGCTTTGGGTAGCGGCATCCCCTTACCACCGTCAAGCGACCCCACCTATTCACGGGCTTTGGCCATGTGACAACCTGGTAAACCACATTATTTTACATCTGGAAATAAGAAATATTTTCCTATTATATGAGAATTTCTTTCATTGAGAATAAATGTGCATTGCATTAAATGCATTTTATAAAAATGTGACTCGTTATTAGTAAAATTTAAACCAATGAATTTCTCCTTAAATTTTTCGAAAACTTTCCACAAACCTAATGTATTGATGTTATTTTATTATTGGTATTATTGTTTCCATATCATGAAATTTAATTTTATTTTTCTCCTTATTCTCAAAAATAATAATAAGTACTAACCTTAAATTAGAAAATATACATTTACTAGAATTAATTATTTACTGCACATTCTAACATTTATAAAATAATTTTATGAAATTATATATATAAAACCTAAAATTTATGTATATATAATACATATAATTAGTCTTCTATTATTTTAATTACTCATTTATGTCATTTTCATGAATATGTGGTTGAAATGAAGAAAACTTGTAACTTTTCACTCTTAGTATTGTAATTAGGAAATGTGTATTAATCTTTGCCATCAAAATATAGTTTTTATATTTTGCTATCTCTCCTACAATTATATATTTATATATAAATCAAATATAGGAAAATAATTTTCCTAAAATCATCAAGTTTCCTAGTTATTTTCTTATTTATAAAAATTTAGCAATTTACTTTCTCCACAAAATAATATTTTTCAAACATGTATTTTATTCTTTAATAATTAATAATTTCATATCCTAGACTATTATTTCTTGGAAAAATATAGTTTTCAAAATTAGAATTTAATTTCTTTAATTTTTGAATTTTGCTCAAAATAAATCATAAATTCCCCATAAAATTATAAAATTCCAAATTTCAAAATTTATAAATACAATAATACATTTCCTAGAACTATAGGTACAATTTTTGAATTTTAATAAATTATAAACCTGATTTTCGGATTTTAGTTGAAGAAAAATATAAATTCTAGATTTTATCATATTTTATGATATTTTTGCATGAAAATCTTCCCTAATGCACTATTAATAATTATTTTTGCATGGTTCACGCTTACCTAGCTTATGAATCATGTGGTAGCATTACACCAAAGCCTAAATTAGTCTTCCACATAAGGGGTAAGGTGGAAGAATACATTTAATACACTAACTTAGGTGTAAAAATAGCAATTATGGAATAAATTGACCTAATACTAAAATAATCCACTTCTTCCTCTTATTTCTATAAACAAGACCAAAATTCCACCCCCCTTTTCCCCCCTAAAACTGGCCACAACACACACTCACACACACTCTAAATTTTCTCCCAAACCCCTAATTTCCTACTCTTTTCTTCACTACACTACCTTACACTCCAAGAGAAAGAAAAAGAAGGTAGAAACCTTACTTTAATTACATAAGTAGAGGTTTTTCTTTATTGTTGAAGTAGGATCATCCTACTAGAGGCAAGCTTCCATACTTATGAGCCAAAGCTTTGTTAAATTCAATCTTTAATGCTCTTGGGTGAGAGCTTTTGCCAAACATGCTCCCATGTTCCTTTAGGAGTTGTTTTGATGTTAACATGAAATTATTGTTGTTATGTTGTGTGCTTAATATGCAAGTTGTCTTTTGGATGATCACTTAGATGTTGATTTCGTTGATTTCAAGGACTCATGCTAGTTCATGTTACTACACCTTTTATGCTTGAAATGAGGCCATAGTTCTCTTTACCTAGTATATTTTTAGTTGTAATTATGTGATAGCATATGAACTTGTAGGAATTATGTAGCTTTATAAAGTGTTATGTGATCATTATATGCCTAGATGTTCATGAAACTATACCATACTACAAATTTTATGTTAATATAGCATATTTGAAGCTATGTTCATATTATTTGGAAAATACTATGTTTTTGTGAAAATTATTAGTTTTGACGAGATATTATTTTCATAAAAATACATGTTTTAAAGTTACAAAAATATATTTATATTGTGTTCCCTATAGTCGTATATGTGAGTCAAATAAATCTTCATTATATTGGTATGTAAATATATATATCATACATATATAGTATGAATATATATATAGTTAGATTTATATGCTTGTATGAAGATAAATATAGTACGGATGTATATATATATAGACATAATGATGATTAGAGGTTTAGATATATATATATATGTCATACATACTATTTATATATGTATATGGAACGTATGTATATCTATATATATATATATATAGATAAATATATTTAAGGTTTCATTAATATATGTTTAATCTAACTACTTAATCATAATTATCCTCCAACTATATATATATATATATGTAATACGTATATGTATGTATGAATCCATATACTTTTAGTTCACTATATTTTAACAAAATAGATATATGGATAGGTATTAAGTATATATCTGTATATAGATATATATATATATCCATTTATTCATGATAATTGTATTTATGTCAAAGTATATATGTGTTATGCCTTAGTTAAATATATCTATATATATATTTATGTTTTGTTATATTTTAGTAAATATATATGTGTCATGATGATATAAATATAGATATATATATATATGTATATTGTTATGTGTATATATGTATATACATACTACTATGTTTTGATTATAGTTTAGTTTAAATTACTTATTTGATACATATATATATATATTAAATAAGTTTATGAAATATTATCTTCTATTATTTTATTTCATATCGATGATGTTCTTTTGTAAGACGTTGGACTAATATGTCAAAATATGGAAGCAAGACTTCCAAGATTATGCTGCGTGCATAAATGATGATTATGTGAAACAAGCCAAAAAATATATTGGAATGGTTTGGGTGAGTTCCGCGGAACATACCAATGAGGGTAGCCGGCTGTAAGAGTTCTCACTCCCTCCATCTCCTAATCCCCCCTTGGGTAGATGTAGTGTTCTACTCAAGCAAGTGGGTCGTACGAAAATTTGGCGTAACACACGGGGTAAGACCATTAGAGGATAAAGCAAGTGGAAGTAATGTGCTAGTTGTATATTTCAGCCTGGGTAGTCATAAGGGTCGTTGTTAGGTGACGAGAAAAGTTTGAAATGAAAACCTACATATTTATGTACAAAGTAAGCATATGCACCTATGTGCAAATCACACACACGAGCACCTTATGTGATTAGGATGTTTCTACTAAACTATATGTTGATTGTGTTCATATGATATGTTTTAGATGAGCCCGAGACTAGCTTAAATGAGGTCCAAGAGGAAGAACACTTTGAAGCCTTTCATTAGAAAGAGAGCTATGAATATCCGTTGCGTACTTGTTGTTTTGCGATTGTCAGCTTTATGTATGTTGAAAACGCATGATTGTATTCGGCATTTTGAACTTGATGTATCATTTTGACATTATGTTTTATATTTAAGTATATTTTTTAATTAGTTGCTTTTGAATGGAAATTATAATAAGCTTGGTTACTGGGGTCGTTATAGGTGGTATCAAAGCTTGGGTTTAAGCCTAAGCTATGCTGGGTAAGGATCCTCGGCATAAGATTTTGGAATAGAAAGGAGATAGGGTTGAATCGAGAAGATTAGTTAGGAATGAATTTTCTAGGGTGGTATTTGCCATGACGAGTGGCAGGTATGGCTGGGCCGGCCGACCAGTACATACTTTGTTTCCCTAAATGGCAAATGCTTGACTAATTTGAAGTATAAGGTAGATTTTCTTGGGTAATAGTTTTAAATGATCACTGATGGAATTATGTGACTTACGTTCTACTTGTGTGAAATCCACCTCTATAGGAACCAACTCTAGAGTCACACCACCCGATAGTCGGTAAGGGTATATGTAAAACCTCTAGTGCATCCAATGGATTTCATATTAGGTTGAATTATGTTTTGCGAAAATGTATCTTTCGATATAATCAGTACTGAGAAATGGATAATTAGTACTAGACTAGGGACCTTGAGATTTGGAAAAAGTAGAAGTTATGTTAGCAAGATTCGCACCGTACGTTGTTCAAATTGAGAGAAGAAAGATTTGGAAGCTTGTGGTGGTCTAAGGCTTAGAATTCAAGATAGGATTCATAATTATACTATGGTAGTAGAAACGGTATTAAGAATTGAAAAGTATAACGAAGCAATTGTAAAATAAAGACACTTTGTAAGACAACAATCTAGGGGCGGCCAAAGTGGAATAAACTCTGGAGGATATATCAAAGCTGCAAGGATGGATGTGCAAGGTAACCAAATAAACCTCCGGTTGTGGAAGGTACGCATTTAGCTTGTTTCATTTACCTAGAATTTTGATTGATCCAAGCTCACTACATGTTTCCTAGGCTAGAGGTTCAATCTAACATTTATCACATGAATTAAAAGTAGCCGCCATCCAATATTGATGAGTTATTTGATTAAGTACAAGAAGTTTCAGTATATTCTAAACTGGATTTGAAATTAGGTGAGAATGCGAGTGGGAATTTAAAGATATGGGAAAACTAGAGCAATTATGGAATAGAATAAAGATATATATGAAAGCAACTCGGAATGATGAACTTAAGTATAGTTTTCTATTTAGGCGAAGTGTGTAATAATTAAATGACGACACTCTTGTAATAGTTAAGTTTCTTAGCTAATTCTTTTCGTAGGTCCTCATCATTACTTATTCAAAAGACTTCAAAAAAACTTCATTTTACTTGAAAACAACTTTTTATAATCCCCATAGGAGATATACTTGTTAATCGAACCTTGAAACCTATATTCTTTATGTGAATTGTTTCTAAAACTACAAGTTTGATTATGACATACTATTTTACCCCTATATATATATTCACAATATCAATATTTCTCTGGGATATCTTTTACAACCAATATCCATTGTTTGAGGTAAAGAAAGAAAATGTCAATTTTGTCTTTAAATTTCTTTTAAAATGATTACTTCAAGAGCAATTATTGTCCTTGTTTTTATAATAATTCTATTTTGCTTTTACGGCTCTCTTGAAAGTTTCCTCAGTTAACAACCCTTTTATCTCCCTCTTGAAAAGTTGTACTATAGAAAATTCCAAATACTTTGCTCACTATTGAAAGCTTGAAGCTTCTAAGATTTATGCCAATCCGAAGTTTTCTTTATTTGACACCTCAATTGACAAAGATGTTATTCAACATTTTACACATTCTCAGTCTTTTATACTATTCTTACTTTTATACTTCAAACGTGAAAATCTATCGAAGCAAGTCTTGAGGATTGATGAGTTATACTTGATCTCTAGTAAAATTCTTCATGTATATTCCTAAATGATATTTAAATAAAAATGTCAAATATTTTCAAATCCTACTACATTTATGGCTCACTTCTTCCACTTGTCGATCTTTTGTTCCTATGAAAAAAAAAATTGTTTCAACTTTTCCGTATACATCTTAGATCTGATTTTGTATCCGTCCGGACTATCACGACCCTTACTAAGATTTGAACAAAAAAACACTTGAACCTATCACCAAAGATTTTGTTATAGGATTACTTTGAACCTAGCAAGGCAATAATGCAATATGGATAGTTGTGGAGAGACTTATGAAAAGTTTCCACTTCATTTTGTGATTTAGAATGACAGAAAATTATTAACAAGACATAGTTGGATATCATGGTGTCTTGGTTAGTATAGTCTTGAATAGAAACCCACCGTTTGCTCTAAATTTTGGCAAGAATTACAAAATGTTTTAACCGCTAAATTAAATGTTAGTCTTTCTTTTCACCCACAAACCGATGGACAGATTGAAAGAATTATCCAAATTCTAGAAGATGTGCTTAAGTCATGTACCTTAGGTTTTGGTGGAAGTTGGGATCGACACCTAGCTCTTGCAGAATTTGCTTACATTAATAGCTACCAAGCCACGATAGGAATGGCGCCGTTCAAAAGCTCTTTACGGGTGTAAGAGTAGATCCCTAGTATGGTGGAGCGAAGTAGGTGAAAGTAAACTTCTAGGCCTGGAACTAATTCACGAGACAACTGAAGTTAGTAAGGTAATTAAGAAACTGAATGGAGATAGCATAGAGTCGTCAAAAAAAGCTATGCCAATAAAAGGAGAAAAGACCTTGAATTCGAGGAAGGTGACTTTGTATTCCCAAAGGTTTCACCAAGGAAAGGAATAGTAAAGTTTAAAAGGAAAGGGAAGCTGAGCCCCCACTATGTTGGACCTTTTAAAAGACTAGCGAAAGTGGGAAAGGTTGCTTACAAATTAGCTCTACCTCTAACTTTAGCAGAAGTACACGATGTATTTCATGTCTCTATGCTTAAGAAATATCAGCTTAATCCCTCTCACGTCGTGAACCATGAATCCCTCGATATTGGCAAAGACCTAACCTATATTGAAGAACCAGTTAAAATCTTAGACTTCTAGGAGCACACGTTAAGGAAAAAAATGATTCCGTTAATATGTGTTCTATGGAAGTATCATGGGATGGAAGAGAGCACTTGGGAATGGCTAGAAGAGATGCAGGAAAAATACCCATAGTTGTTCAATTAGGCGTAAGACACAATTTCGAGGACGAAATTTTCTAAGGAGGAGAGGATATGACGACCCGATAAACCACATTATTTTAAACTTGGAATTAAGAAGTATTTTTACTATTATATGAGAATTTCTTTCATTGAGAATAAATGTGCATTGCATTACATGCATTTTATAAAAATGTGACTCGTTATTAGTAGAATTTAAACCTGTGAATTTCTCCTTAAATTTTTTGAAAACTTCCCACAAACCTAATGTATTGATTTTATTTTATTATTGGTATTATTGTTTCTATATCATGAAATTTAATTTTATTTTTCTCCTTATTCTCAAAAATAATAATAAATAGTTACCTTAAATTAGAAAATATACATTTACTAGAATTAATTATTTACTTCACATTCTAACATTTCTGAAATAATGTTATGAAATTATATATATAAAAACCAAACATTTATGTATATATAATATTTGTTATGTATATTATAATAAAGTTAATATTTACATATATATTTTACAATAATTATTAGCTATACAAGTATAATTTTTAATTTTAAATAATCTTTTTTTATTGTTTTATATTATCACACATATTTTTTTTTTTAGGTTTTATATAGGGCAAGTTACATTTACCTCCCCAGAGGTATACTCTATTTACAAAAAAATACCTTGACCTATGAAAAATTACAATTAACCCCTTGAATTGAGGGGGTTCTATGTTTTGTTGATGAAAAGTCAGTTTTACACCAAAATAATTTAAGCAAAAAAAAAGAGAAAAAATAACTAAAATAGAAAACCCAAAAATACCCTTTTAGCATTTTTTTTCTTCTTTTTTCTCTTTTCTGTTTTCTTCCTTTCTTATTAGGTCTCTCTCTCTCTCTCTCTCTCTCTCTCTATCTCTCTCTCTCTCTTCTGGTCAGTTGGTATGGCAGACAACGATGGAGGACGGTGAAGGGCGGTGGTGGAGGATCCCGATCTCTCTCTCTCTCTCTCTCTCTCTCCGTCTCGATCTCTCCCCCTCTCCATTTTCAATCTATCCCTTTGGATCTCGGTGGTAGGGCAGGGATAGAGGATGGTGGTCGGCGGCGATCGAGGACGATAGCGGGTGGAGGTTTCTCTCCCTCTATATCTCTCTCCCCCCCCCCCGCTCTTTCTCGATCTCTCAATCTCCCTTTGAGGTCTCTGCGTGGCGACGGCGAAGGATGGTAATGGGGAGGCGGCGGAGGACGATGGTGCCGCACGGTGGGGAGAGGCAGCGAGGGACAATGGTGAGAGGCGGCGGAGGGGTGTGTGTGTGTGTGAGAGAGAGAGAGAGAGAGAAACATCTCCTGGAAGAAGGAAAAAGGGGGAAAAAGAAAAGAAAAAAAGGACAAAAAAAGAGAAGAAAAAAGAATTTATTTAATTATATATAATATGTATTATAATTTTTTTTATCAAATATTAAAATAGTAATAATTTTTTGTATTTATAAAAACAAAGTTTATAATATTATAAAATATTTTTATGTATTTTGTATTTATTAAATATATTTGACATATAAAAATTCTATATTTTCAAGTACTGTTTATAAATATTTGTATATATTATATAAAACATTTAATTTTTTAAAAAAAAATTATATATGTATAATATTTTTAAATGTTAATAAGTATAATATAACAAAAAAAACCCTCAAGGGCAAAATAGTCATTTCAACATGGTCAAACACTTATTCCTATTTCCAGAAGGGTAATTTGAAACTTCAATTTTTCTTTTTGACTAATGGTAGGTGTAATTTACAATTACCCCTCAATTCAGGGGAGTGATTGTAATTTCTCATAGGCTTGGGTGTTTTTTGTAAATAAAGTATACTTTAGGGGAGGTAAATGTAATTCACCCTTTTATATATTACAAACTCAAATATATATTCAAGTATTTATAGATTTACATTATATACTTTAATTCATATTATATTTCAAGATCTACATATATATATATATATATATCTATATATTACAAAATATGTGTTAGCTCAAGTGAACAATTTTCTTTGCGCTTTTTTTTTTTTTTTGGGCCAGCACATGACAGTGCCAATATTTTTGGAGAAAAAGAATCCTATATGGTGTCTTTAGTCTTTCCTTTTACATTCATAACCATGTTGAAAATGTTATCAAACATATTCTTCTCAATATGCATTACATCCAAATTGTGACATATTTAGAGATCTTTCCAATACGGTAAGTCCTAAAAAATACTTTGCTTCATCCAATTATGTTTGATACCACAGCCAGAGGTCTTCCCCAATTCCTATTGTTCTGTTACTTTCGGCAACCATTGCACTTCATCCCACACTTTATGACCGTTATGTTTTGGATGAGGAGGGTCTTTCTCGACATAATCTTTTTTAAAGTTGACTTTGTTGCTTCTATATGGGTGATTTATGTCTAGAAATCTTCATTGGCAATTAAACCATGAATTCTTTCATCCATACTTCAATGTTAATGCCTTACTGTAACATTTGCAATAGGGACACGCTAGTTTCCTAATAATTATCCATCTCAACAGCATCCTATAAGCCAAAAAGTCATTGATAGTCCATATCAATGCAACCCATATAACAAAATTCTACTTCATATATGCATCGTGGCTACAAGCCTACAAATGTACATTAATATTCACTTTCGGATTCTTAGGGCTAGGAATTATGCATGTTACAAACATGTATGGAATTGTTATCCATATTCAAGGGAACAAATTGTATGGCGTAACGATTACTAGTCAACGTGAGTATAACGCGCCAGATTGAGAATAAGGCTTAAACCCATCAACACATAGAGCAAGGCACACATTTCTATGCTTACTAGCAAACTAAGGATATACTTCATTAGAGTGTTTCCAAGTCTTCTCAATTGTTGGGTGACACATAACTCCATCAGGCCACCAATGCTCCACATGACATCTCATATGTGGTGTTGAACTCAAATAGGCATATAATCATTTATGTCATGGAACAAGGGGCAAATAATGCATCCTCTTAATCAAGACTTGTTTTGCATGACCATGGCCTGTAATCTCACAATATCTTGCAATGCCACAAAATTTGCAATTTGCCGCAACCGCATCATCTTTGTAATACCATGTACAGCCATTTGCACAACAATTTATTTTCTTGCTAATCAAACCCAACCTCCTTACTAGCTTTGGTGCCTCATAAATATTTTTTGGAATTTTGTGACCAAAAGGTATTAATTCGGACATCAATTGGATGACTTCTTTGATACCATCCTATACTACATTGTAGTCACTTTTCATTCTCATCAACCTTGTAGCCATAGAAAGTGGTGAATGATCTACACATCCAAGCCACACCGGTGGTAAAACTTTCTCAAAAGGTCAAAACATTCCTAAGTTTCACAATTCGACTACTCCTCGAAGTCGTTTTGTATTTCATTATCACCCTCTACCTCTTGCCTAGCAGCATCGAAACATATTTCATTATACCTATGTAGTGGGTTACTTTCTATCTCACTACTCGATGCACCAGGATATGCTAGAGGAGGTCGGAAATACTAATAATTTGATTTGAAGCCATGTGTTAACAAATCTACTACATCATCGGGTTTTAGCAAAAACTACTTTCCTACACAACTCTTACAAGGACATTGAATTTTTTCATACTTAATGAAGACTAGGCAACTCTTTGCATGTTCAACAAAATTCATAACATCATCATAACATGCCGGAAGAACGCCCCCTCAACTAAGGTACGTTATAGTATACATCTACGTCTACGCTCCGGAATATCCATCTACATGCGACACCTAATTTTATAAATTTTGTGTTACTATTTATCTCGAATAACATTAAATGAGTAATTTTGCATTATCAAAAATTTTTGGCATAGATTCCCCAATAAATTGAATATCACCAAAGAATGAAACAAGTACAAAGTTCGCAATAGTTAATTACAAAAATCAAATCAATACACATCCAACACACAAATATATTATTATTTATATATATTTTTATCATTGAATATGCACCATTTTCTTGTTTCTCCTCAACACACAAGCGAATAAAAATTAACAACAAACAATGGCAAGACTCTAGCCCTTCCCCCAATTCCCGTACTTCATCCACACATCATAAACTAACCTACTAACTACAATCTAATTAGTTACACACACACAGAGGAACTATATACCATAAAACTAGTCACACTTACCTTTGCACATTTAACTTGCCAACTAAAAAGATTGAACTTTACCACAAATACTTACAATAAAATCCAATGTCAAATTATTTCAAGTTCTACATTCAAGGGTCAAGATGCACATATTAAAAATATAATTAACATATTCACAAACTTTACAAAATTCAAGTTTCAAGTTTACATAATTAACATATTAACATATTTTACATATCCAAGTATCAACTTTACATATTCAAGTTTTCAAGATTACATCCTATATATTAAAAAAAAACATTTTCAAGAATACATAACTAACATATTCAAGTTTCAAGTTTACTTATTCACACACTTAACAAAATTCCACAACACATAATAAAAATTTACAACATATATACAAACTAACTTTACTAAATTCACAACACATTCACTAGCTTTAAATTTCAAAATTTTTATAATAATATTTAAAACATAACAATTATATAAAATACCAAATTATACAAAATCACAATAACCAGACCCTACAATTTTAATTCTAAAAATTATTAAAAAAATATCTAGTGGGGGTGGGGGACGGAGGACCGCGGTGGTTGTTTCCGAGGAGGAGGTGGTGGGGCTATGAATTGGGAAAAAATGGTAGAGGGGGTGGGGACGTGTAAAAAGCTAAGATATGGAGGATGGAATTTTTAGGCGGTGGCCTGGCAGAGGACGATGATAGCAGCACGGGAAAGAAGAAGAGGAAGAAGAAGAAAAGGAACGGGTGAGACATAAAAATTGGGTTGTCGGCAAAATTTCAGTGGAAAGTTCCATCAAAAATATCTTTTAATTTTCTACAGAATTTTCAGGTGAAATTCAATCGATAATGATAGAAAAAATGTTAAATTTCAAATCAAACATTCTGAATTTAAATATTCAAACAAAAAAATTATCGGTGGAATTTCAGCAGAAAATTCCTCCAAACTTTTAAAAATATATTCTACAGAATACTTCACCAATAATTTAAAAAAATAAATAAAATTAACTTCTAATTTTTTGAAATTAAATAATCAATCATAAATAAATTAAAAATATATTTTTTGGTGAAATTTTGGCAAAAAATCGGCCAAAATTTTGAAAAATATTTCACTAAAATACATCAAATAAATATTTCTTTTCATATTTGAGGGTGAAAAAATTTATTAATTACAACATTATATTATAATATGTCTGCTAACATGCATAAATAATAATATAACATGGTTCACACAACGTTCAATAGCATGTTCCTTTAGTCATTTTCTTCAATTGAATTAAGTCAACATATCTCTACACATTTGACCAACACTCAATTGAGTCAATTTGGCACTTCTCATATTTCAATTGATTGAATTAAAGGATTTACCCAATATAATTAAATCAATTAATCATTTTGCCCATGACAATTGAAATAAGCCAATATTTCCCCAAATTAAGTTTGACATTTATTCAATTGAACTATGTCAATTGCACATTTGATTAACGTTCAATTGAGTAAAGTAGATGTTTCTCGCAGTTCAATTAATCGAATTAGATAGCTTACCCAATTCAATTAAGTCAATTGAACATTACGCCCTATTCAATTGAAACAAGCCAACATTTCCCCAAATTCAATTGAACATTTTCTTCAATTGAATTACGTCAACTGCACATTTGACTAACATTCCATTGAGTCGATTGAATGTTTCTTACGCTTCATTTGATCGAATTAGAGGATGCACCTAACTCAACTAAGTCAATCGAACATTTTGACCAGTTCAATCGAAATAATCGTGCATTTTGCTCAATTCAATTGAACATTTTCGTCAATTTAGTTAAGTCAATTGCATATTTGACCAACGTTCAGTTGAGCGCTTCCCAAACTTCAATTAACCAAATTAGATGATTTACATAATTCAATTGAGTCAATTGTGCACTTCGCCATCCCAATTGAAAAAAAAATCGAATGTTTTTCCCAATTCAATTGGACAACATTTTGTGCAATTCAATTAACTGAGTCTACTACATATTTCAGCTTAGATTACATCTAAATTACATGCTTGTTTAAACACAATTGTCAATCTTCTTTTGTACATGCATGCTTATACACAATTATTGATCTTCTCATATACATGCATGTTTATACCCAATTCTTACATATTACATATACAATAATATCAATTATGGTTGAATGCAATAATAAAATACACAATTTTTTTATTCTCATGGTAGTTAAATTTTTATATTATTACCAACATTAATTACCATGAACGCAGATACTATGTGCTATATAAAAATTAATTATATTAATTACAATGGATTTATAGACAAAATATAAATAATTTTGAATATTTTCGGCAAAAAGTGTAACCTATCCCACTTTCCCAAATATTCCATATCTCCCTTCAATATATTCCATACGATGATTTTTTTCAACCAAAAAAGAAAAAGTTAAAATTTTCGGCTGAGATATTCCGCCGATAATTATTTCAAATTTTGACGCCAACTTTGACGCCTGATTTTCTACGACTTTTTAGCAGAAGTTTGATAGATTTTGTTCTAAGAATATAGCTTGTGCAAAAAATTAAATTCTTTTTTTGATAAGTAATCTGTAATACATGAGTTGGGTATCTCAATATTAATCATGTAATGCCCCGGTACTTCCTAGTATTTTAGAATTTATTATATATTATGTTTCATGCAAAATATTTGATATAAAATCTTTTAATTACTAACATTTTTATGATTTTCAAATTTTATTCTTTAAATTACTTTATAACTTAGACCTTAAAGTATTAATTTTGAATTGTGATTGTTACTTTTGGAAAATTTGTTTAATAATTATTCTTTTCCAAAAATAATATAATAAACATTTTAGACATGTATTTATTTTATTTTATTTCGAATTTTCTAAATAAATTATTCAATGTTTGTAACTTCAATGTTAAATTTTGGATTTTATATGAAAATATGTAATTTTCGAAGTTTATAAATACAACAATATATTTTCTGACTTTATATGTATAATTTTCAAATTTTAATTATTTATAAACATAAGTTTTGAATTTTAATTATTTATAACCCTAATTTTCGGATTTTAATTAAATGATAAATATAAAGTCTAGATTTTTAGTATATTTTAGAATTATTTTGCAAGAATATACCCTCCAATATATATATATATACTTGGTGATTTATCTATCTACATGTACACACACACATCCATATATATATTAGGGGTAATTTATACATCTACATGTACACACATATGTCCATATATCAACTAGTGGTAATTTATATATCTACTTATACACACACACATCCATATATCACCTAGTGGTGATTTCTACATCTACATATCCACACACATATCCACCTATATAGATTAGTGGTGATATATATATCTACATATACACCTACATGTCCACATACATAAATATATATATATATACTAGGTAGTCATATTGTGATGTGTATATATAAATGTCCATATAGAATATATGGTTATCTATTTATTTTGTTATAATATTAGTTATTTCTACTTTTCTCCTCTATAAATAGACCTCAACTCCAACCCCATTTTTCATCCAAAATCCCGCCTAAAAACACACTCCCACATTTATTCTACTCTCAACACCCAAAACACTTCCATTTTATAGTCTATCTTCCACCCATATATATAAATGCACAAACCCTTCTATTTTCATCCATATATACCTATTAGCCTTCCATGTAGCCCTTTATATGCCCACTTTTTCCTAAAAATATTTGAAAAGGTAGGAATTTTGCTTGATTCCATAAGTCTAGTTGTTTATGCTTGCATCTATGTTTAAAATACTCCTTAAGTGTAATTTACATGCTCTAGTTTATGTTCATGCCTTATTATGTCAAGTATATGCTCTCCTAAAACATAAAATTGTGATCTTTATGTGAAATTTTGTGATTATGTTAACCTAAACACACACCTTCACCTTATGTGATTAAGTAAAATTTCTACTCAATAGTTGTGTTGACATGTGTTATGAACCCATTTTTTCTAGGAAAAAATATTCTAATCTATCAGAAGGAAGGCACTGGGAGGGCATTACAAAGCTTTTATTTAGCTAAAGTTATTATTTTCACTTGTATAGCAACTTTTCTGCAACTACGATTTCTCTATGTTGTAGTAAATTTCTGTATTATTATATATTACAATAAAAATATTCACCGTTGCGCGTTTCAGTCCAATATATTTTAATAAAATAAAAGGGTGTTTTTCCAGATCGTGACAAATGGTATCAGAGCCGCTAGCCAGCCGGAATATCGGGAGCTAAGTGCTCTGTGGGGCAAAGTGCTACGTATACGGGAGCCACCGCTTGAGCCAGCAGAGCAAATGTTACGTCTTGAGCCCATGACGCCAAGCGCTATGTATTGAAAGTCTTGAGCCCACGAGGCCAAGTACTATATGTCTTGAAAGTCTTGAGCCCATGAGGCCAGGTACTATCTCTTGAATGTTTTGAGCCTGCGGGGCAAAGTGCTACGTGTGCGGGAGTCGCCTCTTGAGCCCACAGGAGCCACCTCTATAGTCCGGATGCCTGGCAGATGGTATTGGTATGTGTGACTTTTGCTAAAAACTTCTAATGTATCTATTGGATTTCATATTTGATTGAAATATATTTTGGGTTCCAAAATCTGTTGTGAAAACATATTTTTGGAAAAATACCCTCAACTATTTTACTAACCAAAACTGAATTTCGAGGACGCAATTCTTTTAAGGAGGGGAGGATGTAATGCCCCGATACTTCCTAGTATTTTAGAATTTATTATATATTATGTTTTATGCAACATATTTGATATAAAATCTTTTAATTCCTAACATTTTTATGATTTCCAAATTTTATTCTTTAAATTACTTTATAACTTAGACCTTCAAGTATTAATTTTGAATTGTGATTGTTATTTTTGGAAATTTTGTTTAATAATTATTCTTTTCCAAAAATAATATAATAAATATTTTAGACATGTATTTATTTTATTTTATTTCGAATTTTCTAAATAAATTATTCAATGTCTGTAACTTCAATGTTAAATTTCGGATTTTATATGAAAATATGTAATTTTCGAAGTTTATAAATACAACAATATATTTTCTGACTTTATATGTATAATTTTCAAATTTTAATTATTTATAAACATAAGTTTTGAATTTTAATTATTTATAACCCTAATTTTCGAATTTTAATTAAATGATAAATATAAAGTCTAGATTTTTAGTATATTTTACAATTGTTTTGCAAGAATATACCCTCCAATATATATATACTTGGTGATTTATCTATCTACATGTACACACACACATCCATATACACACAAGCTAGTACCATGCATATGGTAATGGTTTCAACAGTGTTAAATTTTTTTCCTATTTAAATTTTGAGTCTCTTGCCATCTAATTTTATTTATATTATATTTTATAAGTCCTCCCGCCTAGATCTGATAAGATTTTGCAAGGTTTATAATATATATAAGTCTTTATCTAAAAATATATTTTAAAAATAGCTGGCTAAATGAGATTGCATATGCATCTTTAATATAATTCTTATCAAACAATCTGGGAGACATTATTTTATAAGTTCGTACCACTCCTCAGTATCCAAGATTGCACTACTTATTTCCCCAAAAATATCACCTTCTATGAAAAAAATAGTACAAGTAGAAACTACACTCTATCTATATATATAGTTCACAAAGTTTTTATACCAATTTATAGTCTAAATTTAATTTTAAACATGTTTTTAACTAGAAACCAAGCTATTTACTCTTCAATTAAAGTAAACTTTAGACTCTTTTTAATTTATATGAATAATTATATTTTCATTAATTACTTCAATTTGCCTATTTTTTCCCCTAAAAAATTGGTATACTCATTTTATTAAAATATTTTAAATTTATTTAAATATATCATAATTTAAGTTAATATAAATAAACATATTATGGTTAAAAAATATTATCCACTTTTATTCAAACTAGTCAAACTCAAGCTACTTATAATTTATACCTATAAATTTATCTATACTATTAATAAAGAATCTAGGGGGGTTTGGTCTCTTTGTTCTATTCAAAACGTCCCTTTTCTCTCTCATCTACCACGTTATTATATTTTCTCATATTCTCTCCCTCCTCTCACTATACCACATTTTTTAAATTTTTTGTGTTTGTTTCTTATTGTTGTAATTGTATTTTAAAGTTATTCCACTTTTCACTTATCATTAATTTAGTAAAATTAATTTAATAATTAGTTTTAAAAAGATATGCTCGTGAAAGAAAATTAGTAAATATTAGAGTTGCATTCTACAAAAAATTAAATATTTAGTTAAATTATATCATTTTTTATTTTGCACACTCATAGAGTGCACCCCTTATCTAGTTAAGTTAAAGAACTAGAATACGTTTTTTTATTTAATTATTATGTATTATTACAATAACTTATTAGTTTATTCTTATTCCATCAGTTTACTTAAACTGTCAATTACTTTTTAAAGTTAAAATAGTTTTTTTTATAACTAATAAAGAATTTGAAGTTGAATTCAGAATGCTAAATGTGGAAAAAAAAATTGTATAAATAGGAGTTTTAGTTGGGATAAGTGTTATATTTGATAGCTTAGGGAAGTTAATGAGACATAGTAAATAATTAAGGAGGTAAAGTGAATCCAATCATATTTTATAATAAACAAGTATTTTGGTCGATTTCTCAATAGAAAAGAAGAATAGAGTGCCAATAACAATTTTTAAAGTGTTAACAACAATTCCCCCAATAAATTAAATGAAATGAGCATGTAGTAGGTAAAACTAAATTTAGAACTTTATTTTTCACTTTAAAAGTCAATTAATCCCTATTTTTATTTTTTAAGTTTCATGCTCCGCTCTATATTTCCGTTGAAAACTCCTATTAGAAAATAGAGGATTTTTTTTTTGTTTTTCAAAATATTACTTTAACTAAAAATAATTCCCTAACAATTAATCTTTCAAAAGTATTTTCCATATTACATTTTTAAAAAAGCAAGTAATTTTCATATTATTACTAATTATGTTGCCACATATATTGCCATGGCAGGTAAAAACTTATTAATTGAATTTTTTTCGTTTCCCCTACTTTATGGGCCCATAACTATTTATTTATCATGATTCTTTCTTTTTCTTGTATCATTTATTCTAATTTATCAAACTTTTATATATATTTTTTCATCACGCCAATTTCTACAACCAAGTAGCATATTATTTTGAAATTTTACTTATTCTTTTTTACCATTAATCTAGACTTTATACAGTAGTAAGGTGAGGAATTATAAACATGTTTTATTTTATATTTATATCAAAAATTTAATAAGAGATTATAAAATAAGATTCTCATTTATTTTGCAAAACTTTTAAAATTCAAATTTAACTACATGAATCTAGTTAATATCATTCACTAGGCAGTTACAATTTATTTCCTGGTCTATTTGAGTTTGAAAAGAGTCATTGTTAAGGATTCCTTGAAAGGTAAGAGCTGAGATCTAGCAGCTAAGACCATGTCCGTTAGAGATATATTCCTATTATACCAAAGGTTCCACATAATCATTATAAAGAGTTCAAAATCAGTGGAATGTAACTTACAATAGATCTCTGGGGTCCAAACAGACACCTTGCTATGCCAACCCCTAATTTTTTGCCAAGGAATATTAGAGATAGCCAAGGCCAACTGAGCAAAGGAACATCTAAGGAAAGCATGCATGGAGTCCTCATTGACCTCTCCGCAAACCGAACAATCATTAACTATAGGAATCTTAATAGTGCACTCGATTTGATGAGATCGGATAGCTTCATTGGCCCAAAGCACGTCATAGGTGTCTAACACCAACTAAATGTAGTCCATTGCCTTCTCCATGGCTCGAGAGAAGGTCAAAGTATTATCCGCGAAAAAAAAAAGTGTGAAATTCACAAAGCTGCTTGACAAATCGCCACTCTCCTAATCTAATCCCGAGTCTCCTTAGCCTACAAACAGGAACTAAACACACCTGCACCAAAAAAAAAATGAAATAAATAACTTGATAACGAGTCTCCTTGATGGAGACCTTGTTTAGGGCGAAACAAACGAAACTCTCTACCATTCAAGACTAGGGAATAGGAAATAGACAAAACACACAAAATAATGAGATTAAAAACATGCATATGAAAACCTAAGCGAAGAAGAGTGTATACTAGAAAACACTATTTGACATGATCATAAGCCTTACTCATGTCAAGTTTGATTGACATGTGGCCCTATTTTCCTCTTGTTCTATGTTTTGGGTAGTGGTTCGTTTCAAAAGCAAGGAGCACATTATCAGTTATTAACCTTCTCGGAGTGAAAGCAAATTAGTATGGGGATATTATACAATCAGGGAATGGTTTCAAACAATCAATGATGTCATTTGAGGCTATTTTACAAATGACGTTGCAAAGGGCAATAGGCCTAAATTGGGTCATAGGTTCATGAAATTTACTTTTGGGAATAAGTACAATATGTGTATGATTAAAGGTCAGATTAAGCACCTGTAAATTAAGAAATTCAAGCACACATGCAAAAATACCCAGACTAATCAGATTGACCAAATTGATCATAATCTCAAATCAATTCATCAAATTAACCATAATCACTCAACTCAACTAATGAAATTGGGCATGATACACAACTCAATTGATCAATTTGGATACAATCCCCAACTTAATTGATGAAATTGACTATAGTCCTAACTCAATTGACCAAATTGATCATAATCGCCAACTCAATTGATGAAATTGGCCATAATCCCCAATTCAATTGATCCAATTAGTCCTAATCACTAAGTTAATTGATGAATTTAGTCATATCATCCAACTTAAGTGATCAAATTAGTTATAATCTTCAACTTAATTAATGAAATTGATTATAAGCCCTAGTTCAGCTGATCAAATTAGTCATGATCCCCAACTCAATTGATGAAAATAAACATAACCAAGTCAATTGATTAAATTAACCATAATCCCCAATTCAAGTGATAAAAATAGGTAGAATGCACAACTCAACTGATCAAATTTAGCATAATCCTCAACTTAATTGATGAAGTTGACTATAATCTCAATTCAATTGATTTGATTGACCATAATTCTCAACTCAATTGATCATATTAATTATAATCCCCAACTTTATTGATCAAATAGATTAAAAATCATATCTCAATAGATCAAATAGATTACAATACCCAACTCAATTGATAAAATTGACTACTACCCCTAACTTAATTGGTTAATTTAGTTATAATCTACAACTCAATTAATCAAATTGACCATAATATCCAACTAGGTTGATCAAATTGAGCATAATCCCCAACTTAATTAATGAAATTAGGCATAATCCTCAACTCAATCGATGAAATTGGGCATAATTCCCAACTCAATTGATCAAAATAGACATAATCCCTAACACGATTAATTAAACTAATCATAATCCCCAACTTAATCGATCAAATTGGGCATGATCCCCATCTCAATGATCAAATTAGGCATAATCCTAGACTCAATTGATGAAATTGGGCATAATCATTGAAATGCTGCAACTTTAGGATGTTAGAATTCACATAATCATTCTAATTCTGCAAACATTGGACATTATTATGTAAATTGTTATGTTTATATGTTATTTGCTCATTGCATTTCTGGAAAACTTTGAGATTGTGCAACATTGTTCTTTCTTATGGGTTCATATGCGCATCATATGCAAATCACTTAAAATGAGGAACAAATATTGTTTTGCAAAAGTGTGTCACTCTACTACAACTTTAAAATAATATATCTTCTACAACTTTACAATATATACTTTAAGTAGTCATCCAAGTTCTGCATAAATATATCATTTTATTGCAACCTTACATCTTAATTTAAAACATCCTAAATAGAGAATTTACAACATAAAATCTATTGTATTTTTGTATCCTAAAAGCAAAAACCATTTCATCGAATATTCTCTCCCAAGCAAGCCTATGCCGGTCATGAATATATGTATCCCACAACCAGGCCAACTGAACTACATAATCTGCACACTCTACGTCACGTACTCTATGCCTCACAATAAGGTAAAAAAGTGCTCTTTCATCGTGTTCAGTCCATGTAGGAGGTGGAAGAGGGGACCATGGTACCTCGTACCACTCCTCTGTATCCGAGATTGCACTGCTTATTTCTCCAAAAATATCACCTTCTATGAAAAAAATTAGTACAAGTGGAAACCACACTCTATCCTCCAACTAAACAACATCAACACGACAGATGTCTTCAATTTTTTACGGAAGTCTCTCCATATATAGTCATTTGTAAACATGTCCAAAGGAGCTCGCTTGATATAATTCCTAATATCAAACACCCTCTCATGAACAAATAGGAAAATGCACTTATCTGAAAAAGTGCCTGCAACTAAATGAAATGCTTCATATTTCTAGATCACTGTCAAGCTAATTGCAAACAAGTTTTCTATGGCATTGTTTCGTTTCTGCATGCTACGCTTGAGAACAGTGGCGGAGCCACAAATATTATACAGTGGGGTCTCTACTTAGTAAATAATATGATATTAAAATCACTAAAATACATACTCCATACCTTGTTTATATAAAGTTTGTATGAAAAAATAAATATGTGAAAAAACAAAAAGAAGTGGTGGCCTTCTTTTAAACATTTATGTTGATTCAATTACACACATATATAGTAGGTATGTGTGTGTATATATATATATACTATATACATATAGAATGTAATAATGGTTTGATATTTGAACCCCATTACATAAAGATTTTTATATTTTTTTAGTAGGGTCTAAAAACAATAAAATTTAGAATTTATATTTTTTAATACCTAATATTAGATTGAAGTGGGATTTTTTTAATGGGGTCATTGGACCCCACAACTCCCATGTGCCTCTACCCATGCTTGAGAAGTAAGAGACAGATTTCCAAATGGAAAACGATTAGGCAAAATAAAAAAGATTAAAAAATAGATAAAGTAAGAGTGTATCGATCTTTTGGGAGATTGGCGAATGACCTCTAACTTTAATTTTGGAATAGATACCTAAGACTAAGCTAAGTTCTATTGGGGAGTAAACTATAAAGTGGAAAAGTTAAACGGATTTAATAATAAGCCTCCCTATTATTAACTACAATATATATATAATATTGTAATAAGTCTCCCTATTATTAACTATAATATATATACATAATATTGTAATGTTTTACAACATTTAAAAAGCATATATGTATAAATGTTTGAAATTATCAAAGCTACATACACTATGGTTGCGTCTGGTAGGGGGTTTATGGGTGGGATTATAAAAGTACTCCATCCATAATTATATTTGGCGGCAATTGTTTTGGTCCTTGATATAGCTCATCCCACAAGGGAGTGGGATAAGCAATCTATTGGTTTTGGGCTTGGCTGATATAACTTTTAAATTACCCATTTAACCCTAAATCCCTTTTGTGTCGTTGAGCCAAAAAAAAAAGAATAAAAAAATCAATTACCAAAATTATGCAATTATTCCCATTTAACCCTAAATCCCTTTTGTGTCGTTGAACCAAAAAAAATAGAATAAAAAAATCAATCACCAAAATTATGCAATTATTCAAGATTAACTAGGTGACAAGCTTTTATAAGCAAGAATGATGGTTTATTAAGAAAATATATTTTAATATATTTATTGATTTTGAGTGTATATTTTTTTTATATCATGTGTATATTTTATTTCCTAGGCTAGGTTCAATCAAATTTCACTAAATAATAGTGAATTATAGAAATATATTCAAATAATGGTTAAATAAATTAAAAGCTTATATAGAGCATTTTGATCTTTATAGAAAAAACAATTTATGTAATTTAGATCTAATCTATCTACTTAAGATAGTGCAACCAAACACTCTTTTTGGGATATCCATTGAAATAAAACTGACTACTAATTATTTTTATACAAAGGATTGATACCATATTTTTGGTCATTGTATCATATGGTGTGTAAATCCTATACGTCTATCAGATGCAACCTATATAGATAATATATATATATATATATATAATGTATAACATATTTTATGTATATTATACCCAAAAATTCTTTTTAGACATGTATTATATAAACAACATGCATTGTACACATATTTTTTTTCTCAAAATTTTTCTAACATATGAAATAACTTATATTCAACACAAGTCTAATTAACAACATATAAAAAAATTTATTATCAATAAAATATTTCTCAATATCCAAGTAAAATAATTTTATAGGAAATAAAATTTTATGAGAAATAATTTTAAATATATGAACAGTAATTCGCCGTGTGCACAAATTTATTGTTCGCATAATAAAAAAATCATATGAACAATAACCCGTCTACAATATATATGAGTTACTATTCACAAATTAAAAATTATTACATGTATGAACTATGGGGAAATGGTATAAGAATTTCATTGTATGGTAAAATATTAAAAAGAATCTCAAATTATATTATTTTGGTAAAAATACAGGAAATTGCTTGCGTTTTGGCTTTAAAACAATAACAGAATAATAATACAGATTGCTAAAAAGCTTTACCCTATATTTTAATAAGAAAATTGTGCTATCCTTTTTAACCTGTGACAGTCTGTTATTCCGTTAATTCTATTTTCTTTTTTTTTTTTTTGGATTCATTGTGATACGATATGAAAATTTAGATAAGCATTAAAAGGATAGTATATATCTCATATTTTTATGCTACTTATGTAACGACCCCGATATTCCTTTATATTTTATTAAACATAAATAGTAATTTTTTTACATAAAACATATATAAAATACAAGAGTTACAATTTTCACAAAATACAAAAGTAACTTTATTAGGTAAAATGCTTCAAAACACCCATGGTTTCCATTGCGTCCCTCAAATGCCTCCGCTCATTTCTGTCTAAAAGGATTGGAAAAGAGGAGTCAACGCGACGGTTGAGTAGAAATATCACATAATTACCTAAGGTGCTTGTGTGTGTTATTGCACATTAGTTACACATAGCACACATATAATTTCACACTTTCTACCTTTCGTCACCTGACAGTGACCCTTATAACTACCCGGGCCGAAATAACAACCAGCACATTTCTCCCGCCAGCCTTATCCTCCAATGGTCGTATCCCGGGCATACGCCTTAGTATTGTTCTACGACCCTCTCTCTTGAGTAGATCCCTCCGTCTACCCAAGGGAGGGATTAGGAGATGGAAGGGTGGTGAACTCTCCCGGCTACTCAATAGTATGTCCCGGTGAAACACCCCCCAGACCATTCCAGCACATATGGGCCCATTCACACAAATGCAATTTGTTCACATAAGCACATCATCATAGTTTAGCAAAGTAAGCTCCATACGTATAAATGAAAGCTTTATGTTTGCTTATTAAGCATACTTACATAGAAATGGTAAATATATATATATAGCTAGTAGCAAAATATGTAAATAGATAAAATATGAATATAAATATATAAACATAGTAAATATATAAATATAAAGATTAAAAGATAACTAATATAAATATATAAAATATATAAAATGTGATATAGATAAGTATATATATAAAGATGATAGAAAAATATATAAACTATATAAAGTGTGATACAAATATAAGATGATTGAAATTATCTACATATATATATAAACTAATAAAATGAATATAAGTATATATATACTTATACGTACCATATATATATAGATTAAAGTAGTCTTACTAAGTATTACTAAGTATATAATTAGTCTATAATAAGTAGACATATATATATACGTACATAACTATATATATATAGATATATACCTAATATAATATGAATTAGCTAAATGAATAGATAACAATACTTTAAATATTTATATCTATATATATACGTACATAGATATATATATATATATATATCTCTATAATCATCAAAGTAGGCATAAAACTATACAATAAAGTATAATAAATAGATATATGGAGCTTTCTTCACAATTACTTTCAAGGCAACATAGGATATTCCCCTACTAGCTCATTTAAAGAATCAGGGTCTCATACTACCTCATATAAAGCATAGAACTCACATAATAATCCAAATAAAACATAAGAATGCCATATTATTGTAAAAGGCACAATAATCACATAGTTATTCATATAATGATCACATAATGAACATAGAGATTTTACTACTAGAAAAATAATAAGATTAGAACTTTTCCTACACTACTTAGAAAATTAATGCAATATTCCTACATTTCCCAAAAGTGATGTATGAAAGTAGGGAGAATATATAAAAGGCTACTAATGTGTGTATATATATTTATAAGTGGAGGGATAAATATATATGTAGAAAGGATATATGTATATATGTAGGTGTTCAAAGATGTAAGAAGAAAGTGGGGTTTTGAAAGGAGTTTGTAGATGTAAGAGTGTGTATATATATGTAGAAAGGTTAATATGTCTATATATGTGTTTAGAAAGAGGGGTAATTATATATATAGGTATATGGGAAGGTTTAACAATGATAAAGTGTGATACATATTTGGGAAATGCAAGATTTTGTGGGTGTGGAGGTTGTTGGCGGGATTTAGTGTGTGTTTTTGTGTGATGAAAACTACCTAGTATATATATATATATGTGCATGTGGACATATGTGTGTATATGTAGATATATATATCACCACATGTATATATGTGGACATGTGTGTGTATAGGTAGATATACATATCACCAAGTATATATATGTGGACATGTGTGTGTATAGGTAGATATAGATATTACCAAGTATATATATGTAGACATGTGTGTGTATAGGTAGATATAGATATTACCAAGTATATATATGTTGACATGTGTGTGTAAAGGTAGAAGTAGAAATCACCACTAGTCTATATATGTGGATGTGTGTGTGGAGAGGTAGATATAGAAATCACCACTAGGTGATATATGGATGTGTGTGTGTATAAGTAGATATATAATTCACCACTAGTTTGTATATGAATATGTGTATGTACATGTAAATATATAAATCACCACTAATAAATGTATGGATGTGTGTGTGGATATGTAGATATAGAATTTACCACTAATATATGTATTAGAGGAGATATTCTTGCAAAACAATTATAAAATATACTAAAAATCTAGACTTTATATTTTTCATTTAATTAAAATCCGAAAATTAGGTTTATAAATAATTAAAATTCGAAAATTATACATTTAAAATCATAAAATATATTGTTGTAATTATAAAATTCAAAAATTGTATAATTTATTTATAAAATTCGAAAATAAAATAAATGCAAGCCTAAAATATGTATTTAAATAAATTTTCCAAAAAATAACAATCACCATTCAAAATAAAAACTACAAGGTCTAAGTTATAAACTAATATTCAAATAATAATTTTACTCTTAATAAAATTCTGAAATCATAATAAAATTTTTAGGAATTAATATTTTGCATTTTTCAAGTGATAAGAAAACAAATGATGGAATAATCACATTTTAAAAAAATGCATGTAGTATAATGCACGTTTATTCACAAATCACATATATTCACATAATAATTATCACATAATGGAAATAAATCCTAAGTAAAATATTAATAATAACAATAGGAGTTACCGGGTCGTCGCAACTTATCAAAAGAATAGCAGTTGAGAATTAATTAAAATTTATACATGTATATATATAAAAAAATATCAGTTAATAAAAGAATACTTTTAAAAATATTATCATGTATGTTTGTGTGTGTGTGTGTGTGTGTTGAGAATTATCAGAAGAGCAGAAATAATTTCAGGATAATCAAATTTGAAATATTTGGAGACTACTAGATCCTTGAAAAAGAAAAAAATCCGCCACATGGCAATAGATTAAATAAGTACCTAATATATATATATATAGATATATATATATTATTATAGTAAGTTCCTAATATTAACTAGCTTATTTTAAACAACTCGTATGAAATTTAGTAAAGAGCAATTCTGAATTTGCCAAAAATTAAATAACTTTATTGTTGAATTATTATTTATTTTGTACAGTTTAGGACAATAGAAACTTCAGAAAAAATATAGAAATATATTTATTTTTGTGGATTAAAATTGATATTACTTTTATTTTAATATCAATTTTTAATCCAAAAAATACAAAGAATAAATTATTTTTAAAGAAAAATTTATCTTGCTAATTAATTAATTTTAAAAAAAGAAATTAATAAAAAAAATTTAAGTAATGATAAAAATTATTTATTTCAAAAAATTATTTTTAATTTAAAGAAATGGGTTAAATATAAATTTAATTAATTTAAAATGCATAAAATTATTTTTTAAAAAGATTATTAAAATTAAACAAATTAATTATAACTTTCTTGAAAAAAATTAATTACATTAGCAAGATCAAATTTTCTTTAAAAATAGTTTTCATTCTTTTTGATTTTTTTGGATTTCAAATTGATATTAAAATGCGTTCATTTGAATTTATACAAGTAATATACAAATACTTAAATCTGCGTAACAATTAGTAATAATGTTCGTTGGCCAATTGGTAATGTGTGGGGTTACACTCATGCTTGTCTAGGTTCAAATCTTGCAAGCAATATTTTTAGGAAAAATTACACTTAGACCCCCTAATGTTCAGTCAAATTACACTTAGACCCCCTTATGTATGAAAAATTACATATACCTCCCTCAAGGTGTGGGTCCGCCTAACGGATAGCACATTTCAGTCATTGATACAATGTAATTTGCTTATATAAGCAAAAAATTATAGCGGAACTCCAACTTTACCTTTTTCCAAAAGAGTTCATTACATCTACTACCCTTTTAAAGATACAAAACTATAGCTGGACCCCCAAAAAATTTCAACATTACCAACCCATAGCCTGAGAAATTTCAAAATTACAAATACCCCCTTGTCAACCGGTTCCTGATCATAATTTTTTTAAATTTCAGTTTTACCCCTATATTTTTCAATTTAAAAATTTTTTGGACTGGGAACGACAAGGGTTTTTTTTGAAATTTCATAAAATAAATTTGATGATGTCAGTAGAATATGACCGGGAACCTGCTGAGCAGGGAGGTAATTATAATTTTGAAATTCCTCAGGGTATGGGTTGGTAATATCGAAAATTTTTGGGAGACCAACTGTAGTTTACTATCCTTAGAGGGGTAGTAGATGTAATTAACCCTTTCCAATAATATTTTTATTGGAATTGATAATTGTCATCAGGGAAATAGACAAACTTATCAATTTATATTTAACTTGAATTATTGGATTATTTTTCTTATTTTTTTTCTTAATATTCTGACAAGGACAATAAAGTCATTTTATTATCTTTTTCCTAAATTTTAATCGGACCCAAACCTGAAGGGAGGTATGTGTACTTTTTATTACTTGAGGAGGTCTACCTGTAATTTTGACCTAACCTCAGGGGGCCTAACTATAATTTTTCCATATTTTCACAAAAAAATTTCAAGAAGCAAAATGACATAAATGCCCTTATCAAAATCACGTGTCATGCATGTGATATAATTTTGGTGACCTTTTTGGCCAAAATTTGCTCCCAAATGGTAAAATCAAAAAATCATAAAGTTTGGATGGCAATCGACGACGAAAAAAAAAGTGACAGTTTAAAAAATACCGTAGTTTGGATAGCAAAAAATTATTATCCCAGAAGTAAAAATGAAAAATACCATAGTTTGGATAGCAAAAAATTATTATCCCAGTAGTAAAAATGAAGTATAATACACAAATGTCAAACCAAATTAGTACTTCTTTACACATCACCAGGATTGCCAGAAAATAAATATGTAAATGTGTCTTCCCACTTGTAGAATCACACATAATTAAAGAGACAAAGCTCTCATGCATACGATCTTAGGGATTTAGCCCAATTATATATATATATATATATATATATATCTAAAATGGCTAATTAATTGACATCTCTTTCATATAATAGTGTAATTACTCTTTTGTTAATAATAATAATAATAATAAGTCGTACGGAAATCAACAACTTGAAATTTATGAGTTTGGGAAAAGAATTGGCCAATTATACATTTCCTTTTTGATTAAAAATAAATAATGATGATAATAAGAATAATTATTAGTAGGGATAAAAATATTTAACCCCCCCCCCCAAACTGTAGTGCTTTTTACACATTATTATACAAACCTTTACGAATTGCATTTTACCATACATATGAACTTTACATTCTTTACACTTAACCCCCCACAATCATGTTTTGGCAATAAAAGTGAATGAAAATAGGACACTTGTCCTTATGCGAGAGGTTACTTATTGCTAAAAAATGATAGGAGGGACCAAGTGTGAGAAATGTAAAGCTCAAATGGTAAATTGTAACTCATAAAAATTCATATGGAAATATGTAAAAGAGTTAATTACACTTTGTCATCCAAACTATGCATATTTTTACACTTTGCAACCTTAAGTAGTGTTACTAATTGCCAGCTAAAGAGTGTTGTTTTATTGATTGCTACCTAATTGTATTTTTCAACCAAAAATCCTATCTGGAGTGGCGACACGTGTTGCTACTTCCACCGGCATTTTTGGCCGAAAAATGTAATTAGATGACAACCAATAAAAAACAGAAACTTTAGGTAGTAATCGGTAATAGTAATACTTAAAAACCCGAGGTTGGAGAGTGTGAAAACATTCATAATTAGGGTGGTCAAATTTAATTAATTCTATTTAAAAGCAATATAGTTTGGGAGATTAAGTGTTTTTTTATCCTATTATTATTATTATTATTATTATTATTATTATCATTATAACTACTACTACCACCACCACCCCCACCACTACTGCCACTACTACTACCACTACCACCAACACTACTACCACCACCACCGCCACTACTACTACTACTACGACTATGACTACTATTACTACTACTACTACTACTACTACTACTACTACTGCCACTACTACTACCACCGCTACTACAACAACAACTACGACCACCACCACCACTACTAATACCACTACTACTACTACTACTACTTCTATAACTTTTCTTGATTTATATAAATCAAAATATACCCAAATATTCGAGTTTCTTGCCATTAACTTTTTGACAAAGTGTTAGCCACAAGATATTAACCTACCTATGCTTTTATTTTTACATTATATTCAATAAAATACGAGCTCTATATCATTTCATAAAATCCTAATCCATAATAATTAATCCTCACCCTCAAACATTCAAGATATTAGTAATAAAACAATCCCATCAGGCAACAATACATCACTACATGGGAGTAATGTTGTAAAAATCCTCTGTAATCAATGTTAGGGCTTTTGTCAAGGTTGATGTTATTTAGCAAGGAGTAATGTAAAAATCAAGGTACTATGAGGAACAAAATGGCAAAAGCGAAAGCCATAAAAACCTAATTTCATGTGCGCTAATTGAAATCGCAGTCCCCCCCCCCTTCCCCACCCCCCCATGATTCATATCACTAGATTTGAGGGTTTTAATCGCAGGTCAGTCGTCATTATGCACAAATTCAGTTCACTGAATGGAGGAAACCAAATATAGATTTAGACTTAATGAAACCCACTTATTGGTCCTAATCCTATAAACCAAACACTTCCTAATTTGATAAGTAATGTAAATATTGATTTAAATTTTTAAATGCAAATATATTTTATATTTTTGAAATATAGAATTTCATAAGTTTAAATCATTTCACTTAATTTTATAGTAAGTAATGTAAACTAGTCAAATAATACTACTAATGTGTTTGGGCTTGTTCAACTGGGTTTAGTTTTTTCAAAAAACTAAATATATATACTGATGGTTGATCTATTTTCTCTTGGTAATCCGTTAGAAAATCTATTGAAAAATTCCACTTGATTTTCCCTTAATAATCCACTGAAACTATATATGACGACCCTTTTTTTGAGAGGCATCCTTCCATAGGAATTCCTTTGGTTTTCCATGGTAAATATGAAAAAACTAATAGATACCATCAGTTTTTCATAGGTAAATTTCATAGAATATCTCATGCCAATCGAAGGAACAAAGTACCAGCCACAAGAGGGAGACTCCAACTAAAGAGATGATCACACTGCCTCTAATGAGACTTCAAAACTCAATCCTCCTCAAGGGGTTAGCTCGCTGGTTGCAATCGTTTGATAAAAAAAAATTGATTTTGGCTCATTTTCGATTTATTTTACACCGTACTCGTTTATTTACTTTTGTGAATTTTTGAGAAATACACTGGCACGCTTTGTGCACATTCACACACGCACCCTAAGCCAAACTACGCATCCGGCACATTTCTAGCCACCCCCGCTCATAGGGAACAACTCAATTCTACAAGCAAACAATTATAGAAAATGCAAATTATTCCCCAATGTAATGCGTAAGTAAAAAAAACTATGAAAAAATAATTAAGTTAAAAAAAAATCATGTTTTGTAAAAATGGTTCATAACTAACACTAAATAGATCCATTGTAACAAACACGTTGACTTTGAAAATTATTGTAGTTTGACTACTAAAATTACTTTTGTACCCTTCTTCCTGGCCTTTCGCCCATGCCACATCCTTCCCCCCCCCCCCTCCTCTTTTTCTTCTTCTCCTTCTTCTTATTCCGAGCCTTTCCACCCCCACCACTTGCACGTAGTGTGAAGTGTATATTGAATCAGTAACTAGACTGAATAATACTGATAGTGAGCCAATAACAGAATCTCCAACCTTATGACTACCCAAAATAGATAAATCATAACAGAAACCATTGTGCCTCCTTTGTTGAGAAGCCACCTTGACATTAAACAGGACAGAGTTGTATCATGTGTCCGTGCAATAAACCAATCCAATCCTACTACAGTCAACCTCTGGTTGTACAGTAGGGATCAGATCCCATAGAATGATATCATATAAGAAGGTTTCATCGACCGTCCGTTCTACCCAACAAATCCCTCTTATATGTACCCAAATAGGAATTCTCTCAAGGGAGTTCCCAAGGAGATAATCATGACAGAATGGATATGGCTCACATTTCAAAAATGTAATATTTTCTGGACATAGCTTACTACTAGAAAAATAGGGATTAGCCACGGATTAGCCATAGAAAATCTGTGGCTAAATTCGTAGCTAAAATTAGCCACAGCTATAAGAATGAACAACAAAATCCATGGCCAAATTTAGCTACGGATTTTCCGTGGCTAAAAAAAAATACAACAAGGTGATCGCTGACCCAAAACCACCCCCTCCCCCCAAGGAAACCAAATTGATAATGGTAATATTGCATGCGCTCCATGGGTTTTGAACTATGGATATCAAGGCTATGATTAGTGGTGTCAAACTAGTATGCCACTTAACCTTTTTGGTTATGGAATAATTTTCTTATACTTAACATGCATCTATGTGATATTTCTAATTGAAATTATCTAAATAAATTTTATTAATTTTATCAATTTTTGTAATTTATTAGTTTTACTACTTTTTTTTTAGTTTATTAACCAATTATTTTTTAAATTACAAACATTTACCTTTGATATTATTAAAATTAATACCTTAAAAACATTTTTTTCAACAATTTTAGATACTAATTTTATTTCCCTATTAAGTAAAATGAACAATAACCCTCAATCAATTTAAATACATAAATCAAATATTTGAATTTATTTTATTAAAATAGTTATTTAAATGTGTCAATTGATTAATTGTCAAATTCTGAATCTGTTGATCTGATGGTGGCAAAGTGTTTTAGAATTTTAATTGATTTAATTTTGATAAAGTCAAAGGTAAATGTTAACTTTACCCAAATTTCACTTATAAATTCCGAATTTTGTAATTTATTAATTTTGATAAAGTCAAAGGTAAATATTTTTAATTTAAAAAAAATAATTGGTTTGATAAATTACAAATATTAGTAAAACAGTAAATTAAAAAATTAATAAAATGTATGTAAATCATTTAAATTTAGAATTTGGCATAAATATTAGTTAAGTATAGAAAAAACTAATTCTTAAATAAAAAATTAAAGTGGTGCAGTGCTTTGGCACTCTAACCTCAACCAAGAGGTCCACGGATCAGCCATGGATTTTCGGTTCATTATTGTTTAACTCTCTATGTTGCAATAAATATTGTTCCAAACTAAAAATATAAGCCACTATAAAAAGAACTTTATTTAGCCATGGAAAAAATTTCGTGGCTGATCCGTGACTAAATTGGTGCCAAATTTCACGCCAATTTTAGCCACCAAAAATAGTCACGGAGTTTTCATGGCTAAATTTAGGCACGGAAAATCCATAGCTAATTTGTTTTTCGTCACTTTTTTTAAATCCGTGGCTAATCTCGTGGCTATTAGCCATGAATTTTTTTCGCGGCTAAATAAAGTTTTTTTTAGTGGCCTATTTTTTTTAGAATACTACGCCCTAATCGCTTAACTAGTAGCCATTATGTAAGGAATAATATTACTAATTAGACCCTTGAAGTGACATAATACTTTCATGTTTATAACCCTATAACTTGGTGGTGATAAGTGAACTAACTTGTGCTAAATAACTACTTTAGGAAAAATATTGTGCATAGATACATCAGTAAGCAACATTCTTACATAAGTGCACATTTATAGTTTTCAAGATAAACTTTGTCTACATGTATGCATATAGTTTAAAAGAACAACCATAGTCTTTCAAATATGTATGGCATATAGGTAAGCCTACACTTATGTATATGTAAAACATGTACATAAGCATTTTCATACAATAACTAAAGCATAATCATATGTACATATAGGCATGATTTAATTACTTAAAGTGAAAGAACTTGAATCTAAAGCACATAAGAAGTTTAGGGTTTAGACATACCTTCTAATTGTGTAAGTAAACTTTAGGGTTTCTTCTATATATGTATCAATATGTGTATATTGGTGTGTGAATAGTTGTGTGTGCAGTGTGCTATGTGTGTGAACTGTGTGCTTGTGTGTGTGTTGTGATTTCCAATTGTAGGGGATGGGGGGGGGGGGAGCCCTCTATTTATAGTAGTTTACTCAAGACACAACCATTATTTTATTGCTAAATCTTTAGTCCTTGTCAACACAATCGTGGCGACAAATTTTTAGTTCATCTGAGTGTACAAATCAAGATTTGATAAGGGTTTAGATGTTAAGAATCTTATCTTTTGCATATCTCAATATGTGTTTTGGTTAAATCATGGCCATTGATTTTTACTTAAGGACTTAAGGCCAAGATAATAACCCTTGGATTAAGATAAAAACTTTTAAGTACCATCAAAGTGTTATGATGAAATTAGGGGTGTAAACAGATATTAAACGGAGCGAATATGTAGTATTTGGATCCATGTCTGATTATGTTTTTTGATATTTGTATTCGTATCCGAATCTGATGGATATTCAGAACTCATATCCGAATTCAAATCCAATGAATATTTTGCGAATTCAGATATATCCGAATTTGTTCAGTATTTCTAAAAATCTGATAAAATCATGGATATCCGGATATCCGAATATCCATTTTCACTTACAATATCCAAATATCCAATTGAATATCCAAATTCACTTTTCAGAATATCCGAATATATTTATATAAAAAAAATAAATAAAATTTATATAACTTATCTAATTGAAATTTATGTATATATAAGTATAGTATTCTAATTAATATATGTAAAGTTATTATATTTACTTATATTTTTATTCCATTTTAAATTATGGAAATATGAGTCAATTATATTTTTTTTTCTATATATTTTACGTATAAGAAGACATCAAAATATATACATGCATACACACACTACTTCTACTACTACTACTACTACTACTACTATTACTACTGCTGCTACTATTGCAACTACTACTACTACTGCTACTACTACTACTACTACTACTAATAATAATAATAATAATAATAATAATAACAATAACAATAATAATTTTTTTCTAATATTATTTATCGGATACGGATAACGGATATAATTAAACGAATATATTTGTCAGATACATATTCGGAGTGGATATTAAACAGAACGGATATACAATTACCATAGCCATATCCGTTTATTATTTGAATACTTGTAATTGGATACGGATAACCTAGATACAAAGGCGAACAATAAATGGATTTTCGATTACCCATTTACAACCCTAGATGAAATAGTCCTAGTAAGCGCACAAGTGTGCTTTGTTCTTCAAGTAATATACACAAGTGTCCTAGGGTTTATAATGATGAAAACAAGTGCCCCTACAAGTGTCTTCTATTCGTTTAAGATTATCTTATCTTAAAAATAATAGGTTGCAAGTGTTTTAGGAGGCGTTTGGCCCGTTGTTTTTGAACTTCTTTTTTGTTTTTGACAAACTAAAAATGCAAAATCCCATTTGGCCCACCATTTTGTTCGGCCCACCATTTTGTTTGGCCTACCATTTTGAGTAAAGTTATTCTTCAAAACACGCTTTTGAAATACCTTATTATTGAGAAGAGGTTTTACCGTGTTTCGAAAAATAATTTCTCATTTTCTCCTTCCCAATCCAAAACATGGAGCTAGGCTCACTGTGCCTTAAAACTTATGCTCAAGAGTGAAAAGAAAATTCTCTCTCTCCCAGTCAGATCTAGAGTTTGCCTTCTTCCACATCGATGATTCAAGCTCATTGGTTTTAGGTGCAAAAGATAGCAAGAAAAAGAACCTACGACCCTATTTCAACGAGGTAAGGTTTTGATTTTGATTTTTTTTAATTTTCTGGTGAACTTTTTAGAAACCCACCTAAAATGGGGGTGAAAGATTTGAAAAATATGCTTCTACGTGTTACAGGTTTGTTCATTTTATTATTATGCTACGATTTCGTATTTTTTTTGAATAACTTTTGTTTTATTGTCATGACTTTTGACAAGAGGAATGTTTTTTTCTTATTTTGTAATTGTATTCAAAAAACAAAAAATGAGGTTTTTGCAATTGTCTGGAGATTGAGAGCCAAGAAAATTCTAAAGCAAAAAGTTACATGATAAAAATGTAATGTTGCTTTGAATTAGTTCCTGAAGTGTTAAAATCCTATTGAATGGAGTTATTGTATTTGAATTTGATTAAAAATTAAAAGAAGAAAAAATTGAGGTCAGTATGTTAAAGATAAAAAACTGATGAGGATTTAATCTTATTTTTGTCATCTCTATTTATGGAAAATGCTCTAAAAGCATCAATCTTGTGTTTGTTTGCTTTAAATTATGGGTGAGTTTTCAATACATTTTGGTATATGACTGATCCTTATGAACACATTAAGCATACAGTAGCTACTTAGTGCAAAAGTAATACTCATTAATTTGTCTCATTAAACTCTCTCATGGAATTGATTGTTCTACCATCTCACTTATAATTGTTGCCAATTGGATAAAATGTGCTATGTAATTAGCTGATTTAACTTGAATGGAAAAAAGAAAAAAATATGGGCTAGTTAGACAGTAACCTAGTGAAATTTATGCGTGAGGTTTAGCAATATGAGACCTTCTTCTAGTGTCAAGTCCTTATATAAATTCTGAAATAATTATTAGTAGTTGACATCTTTTGTCACTTTAACTTTGTTGGTGTGAGAGTTTATAAGTCAAATTACACTAGTAATTATGTGTTACATGAATATTCTTTTGGAGCTATTGTTTGTTGCATGCCACTTTGAACTTTCATTGGGTTAGCTTTAATATTAACAAGAGTGCATTCTATTTTGACTTTAACATGGTTGTCGGTGGAGAATAATGAGGATTTTGGCTAAGATAAATTGAATTGGACCCCGTGTTTGCACAAATTTGCAGCGTTCGTGCCGAAGTGGCCTCTCGGGGTTTGAATCCACTGGGTCCGATGGGGAAGCAGCAAATTCGAAGTAAGCTCGTGGAGCATTTGGGTGCGGACGTGCCAGTGTGTAGGAGCATACAAGTGGAAGTCTTGTTGATTCGAAGTGAAAAGTGATGTGGAAGACTTCTATCTGAAAAGCGATTAAATCGGAGTAGGCAAACACTACCTCTGAGGTTATACTTGCCTACAACTCAATGTAGAACTTAACAATTCAGCACTTTCAAAGATCGAAAAGGGTCTAAAAGCTTTAAATCAAAGAGAAAATGCATTCGAAGATGAGCTACTAGCCACATGGACCTACAGGACTTGACTACAGATACACGCATTGATGACTCGAGCCATATCTATGATAAAGATGCATTGAGCAGTCCCTAAGAACTCTAGCTACAAATCAGCTACATTGATTACTCCAGCTATATCTACCTGTGGGTGTATTCAGAGGTTGTTCACTCCGACGAGCATTGATTGACTCCGTCCGCACTCCTCTTCATGCATGCGCTCGATATGGATGCTGGGTACCACTTTGTCGCATTGATATCTCACCTTGAACTGGGCCCAATCCGAGTGAGTGATAGCTACGACCTTGTGACACTACCAAATGAATGCATTGATGATCCCATTTCGAGCCAAATTAGGCATGGCTACAAATATTTGGGCAGTAGTTTTCTACCTACTGAACTAAAGCTAATCTTTCTTCATTTAAAATAAGAAAAATCAAAAAAGTGTTGACTTCTTGATTGGAAGAGTTGTTGTGTTGTGTTGATTGATTGGCATTGTCTATTCCAAATGGTGAATCCAGCTACCTTTTATAGGCTTCAAGCTGCAACAGTCATCCTTCATTTTTGGAGCTAGCCACCTTATTCTGGATTGGCCATTTTGACATGGATGGCTGTTCTTATTTTTAGGATAAGGCAGTTATGCCATGTTTATCTGTATTTCAATTTTCTAGCAGCACATGTCCTTTATCTTAGGCATGCTCAGATACAACTATGCCTTATCCTTATCTAATTTGTTATTCCCATCTAACAAACCCTAAAAATAAGAGATTTGATTATTCTCACATTTATCTTATTTTTTTTCTATTTTATGTTTCTGCTGACTGGGTCATGGGCCTCTAACATACCGGCCCGGGCTTCCTAACATGGGCCTGGCCTACTTGCATCAAAGTGACTTGAGCCTTGTTAATTTTATTTCGGCGTGGCGAGAAGGACCAAAATCAGCCCACTCCAAACTTATACAAAAATTCCATTTTTGGGCCCCAAACAATGCCCCCGCATGTTGTGATTAATTGCAAGATTTGATCATAAATTGGTTAAAATTTTATCTGCTTTGCACCATTATTTTGGCGGCTTTTTTATTCATGTTTGCCATATTCGAGGCGGCAATTCTAGCTACTCTTTTTGAAAACATGTACTGTTGTACGAACAATGGCCTTCATGCTACAACGATGCTTGGCAATCAGGCCATAAAAATGTCACCATTGAATTCCCCACAATACTAATGATATTTATTTTATTATTAGCGTATATGTACACATATATATTTATATCTATTTTTCCCTTTTTTTATTGAGTTTTAAATTATTACGGATGTTTCTGGCGCATCATGATGGCGTCCTTTGAGTTCCCCGATACTAGTCATTTCTCACACCAGTGTCCCCCCACGTCTTGAACTCCTTTTAATCCCTAACTCCCAATTTCCTCCTTTTTCTCACCTCTTTAGTGTTTATCTCCAGAACTTTCAGGACTCTCTTTCAGCTTTTGACTTAAAAAACCCCTCAATGTTTCCCGTTGTTTTACCTTTACCATTCTTCTAGTTCATTTTCCCCAATTTCAAAATCCTAACCCCTTTCGCAATCAGCAATGGCATCTCAAGACTCAACCATTTTTGCCTGCGAGGGTGCCCATTCTCTAGGCCCTGTTCTTAGCGGCGAAGCCTCCCGAGACCAACCTCGCGACCTCACTCGCTTCGAGGAGCGTCTACCATACCCCGTGGGCCATGTTTTCGGTACTTCTGTTCGCAATTGGCCATGGTCGCCCAATTCCTCCGTCCACTACAACTTCGTGAACTGGTGCGCTTGCGTCGAGGCCGTTCATGGCCAATTATGGAAGAACATTGGGATTTATGAGCCCATCCAGGTCTCTAAAATCCCTTATTTCCTTGATTTAGGATTTTTGCAAGCGGCGCTACCTTTTTGGTGTAGGATCGACAACACCTTCCATTTCACCGCGGGGCCCATGACTCTGACTCTTCTCAACTTGGAGCAATTGGCCAGGTTCAACTCTTCCGGCCGCCCCATTGGCGTCGACATAAGGTACGACAACCTTGACATTCTAGAGCTTTCGCACCTATCCTGTGAAAATAAGCCCATGACTAGCTACGAGCATATCATTTCTCACTTTGTTAACAAGGCCACCCCTATCTACGATGAAGGCCATGTCTAATTTTTAGCATTGTGGCTATGTAGATACATCTTTTGTAGCCAATCCTGCCAACAGACTATGGACTTTTATTATATGGCCGAGGCGTTGGCTGCTGGTGGCTTTTGTTTACAAAGATCTGCACAAGCTAGTCAAAGTGAGGCAAGACCCAAAAAAGAGAGAAATCCTACCATTGAGGCCTCTTGTTGTTGTAGATGTGGCTACAAGCCTATTTTCCCCATCTGTATGCAAGATGAATGGGCATGAGGATGGAAAAGGAGCTCTTCGCCACCTTTCTGGCACGTGTCTCCATCTTGATTGCCAACGCTGAGCGAACCTTTGATTGTTTCTACCTCCTCGACATGGTAGGATACTGGAATGGGATGCCCTCTACAATGGTGACCCAGCGTTCTATCGCCATGGGTCTACGTCTTCCCACATCAGCGATCAAAGACGATGGGCTTCCTACCTTACTGCTAGAGACTTGCCATATTGTTTTTGTTTTGAAAACATCGTCTCTAGCCTCCTTTTTCCATATGCTCCTTACTATGCGGTGCATCAGTTTGGCTTGATTCAATCCTTGTCTACCCTAGTCATGACGATCAATTTGTCACGTTTCAAGCTCAACAAGTATAAAAATAGGGGTGCTGACGTCTTCAGGAGTCTAACAGAAAGTTCTTGGCGTCTTCTACATGAATTCAAATTCACTTACTTTGCCAGAGACCCTAGAGCTACTTCGGCCTTCCAGGCTTGGTGGAATAGATACTTGGGTCTTTCTTGGACTGAGCCTGCTCATGCGGTTGTGGCTCATTTCACCTTTTCAACTGTGCCCCTATAGGTCGCCACTGATGTGCCTTTTCCTGAGGTCGTGCTTGTCAAATCTGCTGCTGGAAAAAAAGGTATTGAGAAATTTGAACAATTTAATAATGTTCCCTGGAACCCCTTTAGACGTGACGAATGCATTAGGCAAGTTTCCATTACCTTTTCTGAAAAGAAAGAAAAAATGATTGCTAAGGCAAAAGAGCATTTTTATACTGTTAGGAGGAGGTTAGAGGATAAAACCCCGCATTGGTCTACGTTTTATAACCTCTTATGCTTGACTGCCCCCCTTTACCTGACTTCGTCCCTTGGGTGATCGTACCTAATCTTCCCCTTGAAAAGCCCATGAGCTTCCATGATGAGGTTACTTTCAGTGGTTTGTTAGCTGATGACCCCATGGGAGTTCTTCGAATTGAGCTCTTTAGACTTGCTGCCGCTTTTCGAAATGATGCAGTAACCATAGAAGGGGAAGGTATCACCTTCATCCCTGCTTTCTCTGTTCCTAGTCCCTTCTTCCCTTGTCATTGAATCTTTGTCTTTATTTTGTTTCTAGGCTCGTGTAAGAAGACTGATGCCGTGGTGACCGCTGCCGCTGCCATTCTTGTTGGAATTCCCATTTCATCTCCTAATCTTGCTCCTACACCAGCCCTTATTCAGGTGGGTACTCGTCGCTCTGCCCGCCACTTTCATTCAACAAAGATTGAGGGCGTGATCGAAGTGTCTAACTTTGATGATGATGAATCTGACGTTTTCAGCCAAGTATCTTTCTTTTGAGTTCCTTCACCATGTTGATTTCTTTTATTCATAGGCCCCTCGTCAAAGCAAACGCACCATCACTGCTACTCCCGATCCAAGGCCTAAGCTTGTCAAGTAGATGGGGACAAAAGGGCACCTGATAAGGCCTGCCTCTGCTCCTGAACTTTCCCCTATTGGTACCCCATCTGCTTCCATTGGTCCTACTCCTCAAGCGAAAAGTGTTGAGGGATTACCCTCCAAAGAGACTGATGTTGACGAGACTGTCGACAAAATCTATGCTGACCTAACTGCGGCAGGACATTCGCCCGCTGAGATTCCAGACATTCGTCCATCTAAAAGGATGGCGATGTTGCCTCATCCTCCACCTTCTGCCAATATGGCTGAGGTGATTTTTCTGTCAGCTATCCCTGTTATAGTACTCGCGCTTTCCATCTTTCTGACTTTGGTTTTCACAGCCTGCTACTCAGCCTATTGCTCAAGCCATTTCAATGGCTTCTTGGCTGCCAGAAACCCGCATCGATAGCTCTCAAGTAACATTGTTCCTTTGTTGATTACCTTGGTTTCTTGCTGGTTTGTGTGCTCTAACTCTTCCTTTTCTCACAGGTAACCTCTCCTTGATCACTGTCGGGACAACCCCATTAAGTAGCGCTAAAGCAGTAGTGGACTTGGTGGACTCTATTTTGGGGGATGACCCCATTTCCAAAGTGTCCACACATCTCTCCGATGCTTGTGTTCAGGAGCTCAAAGGGCTCCATGTGGGAGTGGATTCTGAATGCGCTCCCGTCATCCTCAGGACGAGAAAGAATCTCATCCATGAGATTTTGAGGGAGGTTACCCGCCTTGCCATGGCTCCCAATAAGAAGCATTTTTATGAAGACTCCTAGAAGAATCTCCCTAGTTTGGGATCGAAATGTGAGGGCAACAATGCCTTTATCCAAACCCCCATGTTTCCAACACTAGCCCACTGGTCAAAGATCTGAGAGCACTCCAGGTTCAACTGAACCAGAAGGCTGAACAACATCTAAGCTTGTCTAACAAGCGGGAGGGCCTTATTGCCGAAATGGAACGCCTGAGGAAGCTCACTGAAGAGGTAGAATAGCAAATGCTCAGTCTCTCCAGCGAGGTCAAAGAACTCAAGGCTAGCTCTGACGCCCGGATCCAAGTCTACCAACAAGCTAATAAAATAGACCGCAAATGGAAGCGCCAAATTGAGATCGCCTCTGCTGAGCTCGATGAGGTGACCACTTCCCTACACCTTTTTTTTGCTTGATTTTGAGCGAATTTCCAGGGTGAAGAGACCCCACGGGTCAGTGGAGTGGGGGGATTTGGGGACGGTCACTTGACGGAGGCGCCTTCGGCGTCTAACTCGCCTGCAATTGAGGCAGCGGGACCTAGCTAAACGGCTCAAGAAAACGATGCCCCAGCAGCCCAAAAACCTAGATGACTTTAAACCTTTTTAGTTTTATGGCCTGTGTGCCATTCGAAATGGCATTCTGTTGCCGAAAACAAGTTTGCCTTTCTGATTCCTGCCCTTGGATATTTTGAGCCATTATTGGCGCAATTTTGCATGCATTCATTCCAACTTTTCTTTCTTTCGATCTATCTTAATTTATCAGGTTACTTGATTTGCTCGTATCAAGACTTCTTGGAAAAACATTTTACATGTGGAAAAGATACCACTTAAGCGCATCAATAACATAATTGATTCGAAATAGACAAAGAAATGATTCTAAGCTCGATTGGCCTCAGAGGCCATTTTGACCCAGACTATTTCGGCATTCTAATGGCAATGTTTCCCAAAGTGTGGGGTAATACTTTTTCAAATATTTTCCATTTATTGGATCCCTTAGTAAATTCCTGTCTATGCTTTAGAGTAGGTAAACCCTTCCCTTAGTCATCAAATGGATCGAAAAGTGGACTTCCCAATTAGGGCTCCATTTTCCTAACATCGCATCTTTCTTTTCCAAGGGGAAGACTGCTTTCCACACAAGGTCGCCAATCTAAAATCATTTGGCCTTGACCTTTCTATCGTATGCCTTGGCAACTTGTTTTTTCTGGGCTTCAATGGAATCTACCGCCTGTATTCTGACATTTTCTATGGCATCTAGTTCATCCACCATTTTGCAATGGTACTCTTCAGCGGTGAGATCATTTTGTCGAGCTATACGTGTGGATCTTACATTGATTTCCATAGGCAGGACCACATCATGGCCATAGGTGAGTCGAAATGGGGTAGTTCCTGTGCCAGTACATTAGCTAGTCTGATAAGCCCACAACGCTTCGGAGAGCAATAGATGCCATGCTTTGGGATTTCCCTCCACCATTTTCAAAATGATATTCTTTAACGTCTTTTTGGTGGACTCAGCTTGCCCATTCCTTTGCGCATAATATGACGTGGAATGCGTGAGTTGGATGCCATATTCTGTAGCCAAGGCTTGGATTTTGGATCCCGTGAACACGATCCGCCTGTTTGTTACAATCGTCTAAGGGATTCCAAATCTATGCACTAGGTGCTTCTTGATGAATCTGACCACCGTTCCTTGATCGGTTTGCTTTAGGGGAATGGCCTCCACCCATTTAGTGAAATAGTCAATGGCGGTGATGATATGGGTGTGTTGTTTCGAAGAGGGGGCAAAGATAGCCCCTATTAGGTCAATGGCCCAACATCGAAATGACCAAGGTTTGATTATCAGGTCCATTTCTTTTACTGGCACTCTCTGAATTGGGCCATGTAGCTGGCATTTTTTGCAACCCTTGGCCAGCTAATGGAAATTGTGGATCATCTTCGGCCAGAAATAACCATAACACTTGATGAACCATGCCATCTTCCGGCCACTTTGATGGGCTCCACATACTCCTTCGTGGACTCCCATCATGATTTTCATTGCCTTCATCCTGTCCGACATGCTGCAAGAGGACATTATCATGACTTCGACGATACAACGAGTTATCTCCCAGGACCACGTAGTTAGTGGCCCTCATCTTGATTTGTCGAGGTGCCCCTTGGGAAGGATCATTCAAATAACTTAGTATTAGTTTTCGCCAATCTTCAAATTATTTTATGGTACTCTCAATGTCGCAAACGTTGGTTCTTTCAAAGTGAGAAGGGTAGGCCTCTCTTGTAATGGTATAACTGGTGGCCATACAATCTTTAGGGAATTTTTCTCCAATGGCTATTTGAGCCAACTCATTGGCTTCAAAATTAGACTTTCTAACCAAATGCTGAAATGTTACCTCATTGAACCCCATTAGTAAAGCGTTAACCGTGGAGATATACTTGTCAAGGATGGGGTTTCGACACTGGAATGTACCCTGGATCTGCTTAATGACGAGCTGGGAGTCTCCAGTTACGCTAATAACGGATGCTTCTAGTTCACGTAACAATTCCAATCCAAGGATCAGAGCTTCGTATTCGACCTGATTGTTGGTGCATAGGAAATCGAATTGGACAGTCATGCCAATCTTGATTCTTGACGGTGAAGTGACAATTATGCCAGCCCCAGATGCTTTGTCAGTTTGAGACCTGTTGAATTAAAGAACCCATATTTTCAAAAATACCGATAGCATTTCGATTTGTTGAGTTACTTCATTATTTATTTCGACATTGGGGTGGTCGATGCGGAAATCGGTCAAAGCAGCCTTTCACAGCTTTCTGCGAAACAAATTGCAGTTGATACTCCATTAGGTGGATAGCCCAGTGGCCTATCTGACCACGCACTATCGATCTCAAAAGCATATATTTGATCACATTAATGATACTGATTACAAGAACTTTTATCGGCAGTAGGTAGTGCCATAGCTTAATACATGTGAAGTACAGAGTTAAACATAGCTTTTCATTTGGATGATATCTTTGCTCTGTGTCACTTAAATGCCTGCTCAAGTAGTATACAGCCCGTTCGAGTCCATTTTCATTGTCTTGAGCCAAGAAGGCCCCAATGGTCTCGTCAGCTACAGAAATGTAGAGCTTGAGTGGTTCTCCTTTCACAGCGGCATCATCATAGGAGGGGAAGTCAAAGCTTCATTGATCCTCTCGAATGCCTGTCTAAGTTCTTCTGACCATTCAAAGTGGTCATGGTCTTTTAACTTTCTAAGCAACTGTTGAAGTTCTTTCTTGGTTTGAGATGGCTGGGCGGCCAAGATGGCCTTTGCCTTGTTTGCCTCCACTTGTATTCCTTTCTTATGCACTAAAAACCCAAGAAAGTGGCATGCGGCCACTCCGAACACGCATTTAAGCGGGTTCAATTTCAATTGGAATTTCCTCATCCTCTCAAAGGCCTTAACCAGGTGCTCGAAACGCTGAACAAAGCTGGTAGACTTAATGATGAGATCCTCAACGTAGATCTTGACAAAGTCATTCATCTAGTCATGAAAAATGCAGTTCATGGCTCTCTGATATGTAGCCCCAGTATTTTTAAGGCCAAACAGCATAACCTTCCATTGAAAGGTACCAATGCCCCTCGGGCATTGGAATGCCAGTTTCAGGATATCCTCTTCGACTACGAATATCTGATTGTATCCTGTATTGCTGTCGATAAGAGTCAGAAACTCATGTCCTACGACGGTGTCTATCATCATGTCAGCCATTGGCATCGTATACTCATAAAGATGCCAAGTTTAAGTCTCTAAAATCTATGTAAATCTTCAGTTTGCCATTCTTTTTTATGACTGGCACAACATTGGCCACCCATTTAGGGTATCTCGCCACTTTGATAAAGTATGCCTTAAGAAGTCTTTCAATCTCCTCTTTGATTAACACACAGACTTTTTCGGACATGCGTCTAAGAGGCTGTTTTCGTGGCTTAAACCTAGGCAAAATGGGTATACGATGCTCCACCAAGTCCCTACTGGGATTGGGCATTTCATCGTAATTCCATGCAAAACAATCTTTATATTGTTTAAGTATGTTGGTCATGGCCTCTTTATTTTCAGGGGCTTAGTAGAGCACTAATGTATGTGGCCCTATGATCATTTTTATTGCTAAGCTCTACTTCGATGACAAGATCCTGAACCTGGATTCTAACGTCATCGAGCTTTCCTCGAGCGGCACTTAATTCTTTTAGTGTGATCTCATCTGTCGAAGTGAGATCTTGATCGTGCTCATAGATTACATCTGCATTAAAACTATAGTACTCAGAAAGGTCTCTGGCTAATAAGGCCAAAGTTTTATTATTTGATCCGGTGCTATTTGGAATTATTACAACTTCATCTATATCGACGTTATTCATGATCGATATCTTGAAAAATAAAAAGCGGCCTTTCTTCGATGTTGCAAGGCCTGCTAACCTCCTTAGTCATCGCTACCTCTAAACTAACTGGCGTCATAGACGAAGTGGCACAAAGCGGAGGACATATTTGTCCTGTCCGACGAACCTGCAGGGTCCGACGTTGTCGGGGTAATATCTGACTTCTACTACATTCATATTGGTCATGAACGGCCTTTTTTCTGCCTTTACCATCTTTGTCTCATTCTCTCCATCTCCCAAAAATATTAAAAACTAGTGTAAGGTTGAAGGAATGCACATGGTGGAACGGATCCATTCCCTTCCCAACAACGAGTTGTAGAAAGTCTTCGCATTTACAAAAAATGCAAAAGTGACAATTCTATTCCCGATGCTCACTTCGATGGGCAGGATACCCATAATGTTCACTTTTCCCCTTGCAAAATTGCTAATTACCACATCCGTCTTGAGGAGACCATCCTTCTCTTTTTCGATGCGCTTCATGGTTTGAAGAGACATGATGTTCACTGTGGCTCTATTACCCACCACCATTCTTCCAGTAAGCTTTCCATCGAGATGGCCAGCCACGAAGAGGGGCTTTACATGCCTGGCCATGCTTGGCGGAGGTTTCTGGAACAAAGCTTTGATCTCTTCGATTGTCCTGGACTATTTGTTTGGAATTGCTTACAAAGAAAGCCACAAGCTCACTGTCATCCCAGAACTCACTACTTTCTCCTGTGTTATCCTGAAAATCACTATTAGCATTAGTATCCAAAAGGAATGCCCATACCATGTTGCACTCCATGTTGACAGCGTTGCTACTAGATGATGGTACGTATGTGGTTTCCAATGGCAACTCCTTGTGGATCTGGTTTAGTTCTTCCATCCTCACAATTCATTCACTCAGTAGGTCCTTCTCTCCGACACCTTTTGATCCACTTGGGATATCGTTCTTTGATTCATCACTTTCCAATATCATCGGATCAATGATCTTTTTCTCCGACTGAATGTCAGTTGGGATGATTTTTTGGTTTCTTGGCTCTGTTGATATCACTGCTTTACCCTTGATTGGTATCGCTGTTTCCTTTTTGAGTATTTCAGCTTCCTTGTGTTGTCACAAGTATCTTTGATACTGTGTTCGTGTCATCTCTCGAGGACTTTTTTCGCTAGGAAACTTTTGATGCCTTACTGCTGTCTAGCATCCTTCCTGGACTACTAGCGGCATAATGAACCTGGAATGAATCGGTTCTCGAGTTGGTTCATGTCTTCGAGGTGGGCTAGAGGGTGCCTTCCTCTTATCACTCCACTCTCTGTTGACCCTTCGTGTGACGACCCGAAACCATTGGCTAGTTATGGGAATATGCTATGAATTCTTTTATTATAAAAATCTGAATTTTTTCCTAAAAGTCTTTATTACATAGAAAAACACCAAGTACATAATAAGAGTCCTAAATACATGATACAATTACAAAGGCTCGTCTATGACTTCTCCTAGCCAAAAGCTTCAAATCATCCCTCGCTATCCTCCTCCTTGATACCTTCGTTCTCATGTCGGGCTAAAACATTAAATATTAACAACATCAACAATCACGTTGAGTAGCAATTTCACTTAACACATAAGGTGCGCGTGTGTGACTTGGGCATGCATATGTTCACACACTTGCATCAATATAAACCATATAAAATTTCAGATTCATAAGAATCATAAATTGCACACTTTTCTACCATTTTCCACCTCGACGGGCGGCTACCTTATCTCGCCGTGCCGTAATTCAATTCCAACCAATACTCCCACCCAACCAAACACTCCAGTGGTCATATCTCGGGCATATGCCGAATTTCCTACGACCCACTTCAGTACATGGAACACTCCGTCCATGCAAGGTGGGATTAGGCAACGATGGATGGCGAGAACGTTTAAGACCGGCAAGCCCGTTGCCGCCCGGCCGAACTCAGCCCCATCCACCCCTATCACTTTTTGGGCCCATATACACACAATTTCCAGTATAATCAGTACAATTCCCAGCACAATACACACTGATTTTCAGCATGTTGCACGAAATTTCAGCATAGAACACAATTTCCAGCTTACACGTTTTAAGTTGCGAACAGAATTTTCAGTTTGCGAAATACTCGAATTTCAGCTTAAAACATACTAAAATTACACACTGGAATTTCCAGCCTTTCAAAAATAAATTTTCAGTTTGTAAAATTCGAAATTCCAGCCTTGAAAAATAAGATTTTCAGCTGCTGGAACAGTAATTCCAGTTTTGAGGGCAGAATTTCCAGCTTTGAAAACAACTCCAATTTTCATTTTTAAACACTGAATTTGTAACTTCTAACACATGAATAAAACCCTAAACACATAATAAACCCTATACAAGCATAAATCCTAATTTTCCAGCACATAAATCGAGCAGAAACGCATAAATTTCCAGCACAATTGTTCATGAACATACAACATGCATTAGCTAAATTGTCGTGAAATCCTTTCGGACTAAGATAGTAACCAACTTGTGGTTACATCCCATGTCCTAATAGGAGAATAATAAGTTAACACTATAAGAAAACTAGCTCATGTATTAAGAGAAATCACTACCTTGTATCAAATATGAAGTATTCACTTCTTTAAGGTATAATATCTATGAATTAAAGTAGAACCTTTACTTATGATATTAAGTAAGGTCCCTACTTTAATTAAATATTCTTCTACCTTTTTCAAGAGGCTTTTATGGGGTTATAAGTATGTAAAATGAAGGGTTTATGTATATATATATATGTGGGTAGAAGATTTACTATAAATATGAAGTGTTTTGTGTGTTTAGGGTAAGGTGGGTGTGAGTGGGGTGTTTTAGGCGAGATTTTGTGTGTGTGGATGTGTTTGTGTGTGTTATGTGATGAAAAATGAAGTGATAAATCCCCAATTTATACCCTATTTATAGTAGTTGTGCTTAAGAAATAAGATTATTAAATAATTAAGTCATTTTCTAATTATTGTTATCTTTCCACCTAAGGTTACAACTAAGGGTTATAATAAATGAAATCTTCCAACTCAATGCCCAACTCAATACCTAATTATAGCTTAAGTGTGAGTCTAAATGCACACTTCATAACCTAGTTTAATCTAAACCTTACATGTATAAACATATCTAGAAGAATTCTTACATATGTGAATATTCATTTAATGCAAGGAGAATTGGGGAGCAAGTAATAATATACACAATATATTTATATTATACATATATATACATAAAATTTCGTTCACCATCTCCTCTTTTTATATTTTTAAGATATTTTTACACAAAATATAATTTTTCCAATGTTTATGATGAAAAATGCCTAAAGAAATGAAAATATAATCTTATACCTTTATGTATATGAATTTTCTTTAAAATATATACATATAAAGTGTAAGATATTTATATATATATATAAATCATAATCTTATGACCTAGTATTTAAAAATAATTTTCAAAATAATTATTATAGTGTGAAATGACACATTTTAGTGAAAATGGCAATATCAAGAAAAATAATATAACCCTTATTTATATAACTATATAAATTCGTGTATATGCCTATATACATGTATATATGTGTGTGTGTTTGAATTTTATGCATTTTATAATTACTAAATGAAGTAGAAAATAATTTCAATAATTATGCGTTTTGTAAATAAAAATAGGTATATATTGCAAAGTATATATTGCAATAGAAATTAATCATATAACATTTAAATAATACATATTTAAGCATCAATTAGTATATATATATATATATATATCTACATCATCTAAAATACAAAAATGACCTAGGATATATACATATTTTTGAAAATATACAAATTTATTTATATATACTTCAACATATAAAAATACTATGACTTTATTACAAATAATTCCTATCATTATAATTTTGAAAAATGTATATATAAAATTATATATGTATATATTGATTTATATGAATATGCGTCGAATCAAATGGGTGGTATGCAAACATAATAGTTATTGCACATTTCCCATATAAGATAATAAAACATTAATTTAATCACATAGTTCACATATAAACTAATAATCACATAAAAACTAAATAATTTAATCATATGATTAACTTTTAAAATACCTAGAAATACCGGGTCATTACACTTCGGGGTGGACTTCGGTCTCTCTTGTTCCAATTTTGTCGCGATAGATCGCCATTGGCACAATGCCTCCCGATCATGTGAGGGGGATATATCACCATAGGCAGCTGTGGAACCATAGAAAAGATGGCCATGGGATTGGCCTAAGGATAGTAAGCTCCTGGTGGATAGACCCATGGCATTGTTGCCATTTCGGAATGGCATCTAGCGCAAAGGCCCGACTGCCATTCTGACTGTGTCATTGATTGCTCATTCTGCTGATTTTCCTTTTCGGTTGGGTCATCCTGAATGTTGACCATGTTTACTCCCTTTGCCTGGAATGGTTCTTTGTCAATTCCTATTTTCTTATTCATCCATTCCGGCAGAAAGCGCGAAGTATCGTTGTCCAGGCAACTCTAGATCATCCATCTGAAAACCAGACAGTCATTGGTATTATGAGTCCATGCATTATGAAATTTACAATATGTTTTGCCTTCTAGCTCTTTGGCCATTGGCATTCTATGGTTAGTAGGCACCTTAATTTTGCCATCAGCCAATAAATAATCAAAAATAGCCTCAGTTTTCGATACATCGAAGCCATAGCACCTCTCCATTTCAGAACGGAACTCTGGCTTATTCAGCATTGCAGGAGGCATCTTGATGTGAGGTTGTAATGCCCTTGGTTTTATCAAAGTTGGGCAGATCGTGTTCTTTTGGCAAACGACTTGGGCTAGGCCCACTTCATTCTCCCATTGGTCTTTTTCGACACTGACCAGGTGATCTTGAACTTTGGCTAGTCCTACTTGATAGTGAGTGGCCTTGCCGTGATGACCTCTTTGATTCTCTTCTCTTAACAATTTTTTGTATTCAGTGATATGCCTGATTAAATCAAAAATTGATGCGAATTGTTGGCCAAACATTTTCTTTTTTAATTCAAGGTGCATGCCTCTTATGGCCAAACTTATGTAACTTTCTTCAGCCATGATCAGTGGGCAAAAGTGCCTGGCCCGGACGAATCTCCGCATATATTCCTCGGCTGACTCCCTGGGAATTTGTCTCATATTGGTTAACTCTAGTATCGATACCTCACGGGGTAGTCAATAGAAATGACTATGGAAAAGACTCTCCATGGTTGACTAGTCTGGAACAGACCCAAGTCTAAGTCTGATATACCATAAAAAGGCTTCTCCAGTTAAGAAATTCGGAAACAAATGTAATTTTAAGTTCCCATCCATTCCGATTTCACCACACTGTGTGGTGAATTTAGTAATATGCTCGATTGTGGTCTGTGACCCATCCCCATTAAACAAAGTAAAAACTGGGACCTTAAACCCTGGGGGAAAAGGAATCTTGTCAATTAGAGGGGGGCAAGGGCAAAATACCTGGATGGTGAGGCTGATCGTTTATGCCTCACTAGTTCCTACCGCAACATTGCCTGTATCTCTTGTCCAGACACGGCTATATTGTTAGTCCGAGCAGTGGTAGGTTGGGGTCTTTCCACCATATATGGCATTGCATAGGGGATTTTAGGCCCGTCGGAATGATTCCTGGAGCCCGATCCTTACCCCTCCAAGGGTATGCCTCTGGACTCGAATGCCACTCTTTTGCCGGTATCAATATTGGGATATCTTCCACGATGATGATTACCTCCAATGTTTAATCGTTCTGGCCATGCATAGGCATGGTCAGACCTGTGATGTTGTTCGGCCTGTGCAAGTTCATTCCATAATGTGGATCGGTTACTTGGAGTGATTCTAACATAGAGGCAATCTGTTCGGCCCTCTCCATTTCCTCTCAGCATTGTTTTTCCATCAACTCCTGGAATCTACGATTAGATTCCAAGATCCACTTTTCCATCACATATAATACGTCTTCATCACAATTAGCCACTCTGACCAGCAAGGGGGTGCTTCCTGAATCGGCGCCTCTTCAGGCACTCCCTGATTTCGCTCGAGCTTGTCAATGATAGCCTGAATGTTGGGAGGTGGATTATGTCCACTCGTCTCTTCGTTCTGATCACTGGCTACCTCACTTTCACTGTCTAAGTTGAGGTCAGCTCGAGTTTGACTCCTTAAGCTTGGTGGTGCCATGACTTGCTTTTTATGATTTTAATTTTTAATTTTTTGTGATTTTTCAATATAGAATGCAAGTATGCAATTGACCGAAATAAAATATGCTTCCTAAGACCTAAATGCTGATAAAATCTTTTTGAAAACTGAAGTGTTGTCCCACCGGGCGTGCCAAAAACATATGTTTGCACAAATTTTCAGCCTTCACGCCGAAGTGGCCGCTTAGGGTTCGAATCCACTGGGTCCGATGGGGAAGCAGCAAATTTGAAGTAAGCTCGTAGAGCGTTCGGGTGTAGGAGTGCTAGTGTGCAGGAGCACACAAGTGGAAGTCTTGTTGATTCGAAGCGAAAAGTGATGTGGTGCATCTAAAACTTTTATTTGAAAAGCGATTGAATCGGAGTAAGCAAACACTACCCCTGAGGTTCTACTTGCCTACAACTCGATATAGGATTAAACAGTTTAATACTTTCAAAGATCAAAAAGGGACAAAAAGCTTTAAATCGAAGAGAAAATGTATTCGAAGACGATGGCTACTCGCCTCATGGACCTTACAGGACTCGACTACAAAAGCACACATTGATGACTTGGGCCATATTTATGACAAAGATGCATTGAGCAGTTCCTAAGAACTCTAGCTACAAATCAGCCACATTGATCACTCCGGCCATATCAACCTGTGGGTGTATTCAGAGGTTGTTCACTCCGATGAGCATTAATTGACTCTGTGTGCAGTCCTCTTCATGCATGCGCTCGATATAGATGCCGAGTACCACTCCGTCACATTGATATCTCATCTCGAACAGGGCTCAATCCGAGTGAGTGATGGCTACGACCTCGTGGCGCTACCAAATGAATGCATTGATGATCCCATTTAGAGCCAAATGAGGCATGGCTACAAATATTCGGGCAACGATTTTCTATATACTGAACTAAAGCTAATCTTTGTTCAAGTAAAATAAGAAAAATCAGAGAAGTGTTGATTCTTGATTGGAAGAGTTATGTTGTGTTGATTGATTGAGGTTGTGTGTTCCAAATGGAGAATCCAGCTCCCTTTTATAGACTTCAAGCTGCAACCGTCATCTTTCATTTTTGGAGCTAGCCACCTTATTTTGGATTGGCCATTTTAACATGGATGGTCGTCCTTATTTTTAGGATATGGCAATTATGCCATGTTTGTCTGTATTGCAATTTTCCTACAGCACATATCCTTTATCTTAGGCATGCTCAGATACAACTATGCCTTATCCTTATCTAATCTGTTATTCCAATCTAACAACCCCTAAAAATAAGGGACTTGATTATTCTCACATTTATCTCTTTTTTTTCTATTTTATATTTCTATTGACTGGGCCATGGGCCTCTAACATACCGGCCCGGGCTTCCTAACATGGGCCTGGCCTACTTGCGTTAAAGTGATTTGGGCCTTGTTAATTTTATTTCAGCACGACGAGAAGGACCAAAATCAGCCCACTTTGAATTTATACAAAAATTTCATTTTTGGGCCCAACGCACCCCAAAAGGGAAGGAATATTTGATTCAACTTATCGTGTTTGAGGTTAGGAAAGGAAATTTGAGCTCCTCTACTTTCCATAAAAGAACCTGAAGCAAAATAGACAACGAGATGTCAGAAAAAATCAAGAAGAAATACACTGTGGCTAAGTTGAAACAAAAATTCAATATATTTAGACAAAAAAAGAAGTTGTTCAAACAATTAATTGAGTCAACTGGTTTTGGTTGGGATCCTTTAACTAACACTGTCGAAGCTTCTGAGGAGAATAGGGCCAAACGAATTGTCGTAAGCAATATTCATTAAAATATTTTTCTTATTAATTAATATATTTAATTGTAATATTATTTAAGTACTGCTAAGTAAATTTATTTTTTGTACCAATTGCATCAAAATTTTACTGAATGAACTTAATATTTATTTATAGGAAAATAAGGAGTACAGACAATTTTGTAAAAGGGATTGTGATTATTATGAACTCCTTGGTGAGATCTTTGGTGAGACAGTTGCCACTGGCAAGCTTGCACGCTCTTCTACTCAAGGGCCTTTGAACTCTGATAAAGAACAAGAGGTTGAGGTGGTTTTCCTTTATGGATTAGGCTCTAGTGCCCTATTCCAAACTGAACCCACTGAACAAGGTGATGAAACGACTGATACCGGCCCATAACCTACTATTAATACAAATAAGAAAAGGAGCAAGAGACATGCCCATTCACGTAGTGCATTAGGTAGTCAAACTCATGTGGAGTCTCCTAAAATTGATGAAGCTTGGAGTGCTTTTAGGGATGCCCAACACTCCAAAAAAAAAATGTTATATGATAAAGTCTTTAGACCTTCAAAGGAGGAAGAATGTGTAGACTTTCTTGAGGCAGTGGAGGACATCACTAGCGAGCAGTATATGAAGGCTCTTGATAAGTTAGGCAACTCACCTTTTCATCTCATGTTTGCCCGCATGTCTGACATAAGACGAAGACAATGGCTTTAATCTCTAGCTCCCTAGGCCCCTTTATATGATATTAGATTACTGATGTGATCACTTTGTCGAAGTATGCTTTGACAGTTCTTGTAATTAGGTAGTTGAAGTGAAGTTTATGGATTTGGCTTGATGGCTTTGTAATTAGTAACTTCAAACTATATCGATTGTTGTGTTTTTATTATTGGCTGTATTTGTGACTATCTTATTTAAATTATTCAAAGTTTGTTTTCAATTTACATCATCTGGTGGTATAGGTCTTCCAAATTTTACTTCTATATTCAGTTTTTATTTACACAGTTGTTTTAATTTGACTATCTTTTTGTCTCATAAAATATGCTTATGATTTTTCAGAATGGAGATACCTATAAATGTGAACTTTCATATCAAACAGCAGTTTAAAAGCGTAGGAGTAAACTTAGAAGGTGTTCCTCTATCTGACTCAGAAGAAGAACTTTACGTACTAATGAGTTTAAACAAACTAAGGGCAACAGAAGTGCCTACGTTAAAAAAAAAGTTCCTGGTAGAACTTCAGCTCTTAGTGGAAAAGCATGGGTGAAAGAGTTGCTAGAAGGGCATCCGACAAGGATATTTGAAAATGTGTGTATGGATAAAAGTACATTTTTTATGCTTTGTGATGTTTTGCAAGAACGAGAATACTTATTGGACAATGTTGAGCGTCGTGTGGTAGTCGAAGAGGCTATAGCCATTTTTCTATATACTGTAGGTCATGACCGAAGACAACGAGTATCTGCCGAAAGGTTTCAACATTCAACTGAAACAATTAATAGGCTTGTCAAGGAGGTAATGCGTGCCTTACGTAAGCTCGCAAAAGAAATCATATGTCCTAGAGACTTGAATGAAATCCCAAAGGAAATTGAGAATAATCCGAAATTATTTCCTTACTTCAAGGTATGATCTACTGTAATATTTGAAGGTATATATTATTAGATTATATGTCATCTATATTGTTTATATATACATATATACTCTAAAAAAACCCTATCTATGTTACATATGACATATATTTCCTGATTACTGTGAGCTACTTTGATTGACCCCATGCCAATATAGGATTGTGTAGGTGCTATTGATGGAACTACCATTTTGGCATCTGCTCGTGCCTCTAAAGCGATTGCATTTCGTTCAAGAAAGTCACAAATTAGCCAAAACGTTCTAGTAGTATGCAATTTTAACATGCTTTTCACTTTTATACATGTGGGATGAGAAGGTAGTGCTAATGATTCTAGAGTCATTAGAGATGTAATCACCAGACCTGAGTTAGGTTTTCCTATACCACCACATGGTTAGTTTTAAATTTCATAGAGATTCATTAGTATGCTATTTATTATTATTATTATTATTTTGTAGGTAAATATTATGTAGTGCAGTCTGGGTACACAAATATGTTACGGTTTTTTAGGCCCATATAGAGGCACAAGATATCATCTTCCTGATTTTCAGGGACGTAGAAGAGGTCCTCGAACACGTATTGAGCTTTTCAATTATCGACATGCTTCGTTGAGAAATGTCATTGAGCATTGCTTTGGAGTTTTGAAAAAACATTTTGCAATATTAAAAGGAAAAATGCCAAATTATATGATGAGTCAACAAGGTTCACTAGTCACTGCATGTTGTGTTTTGCACAATTTTTATTCATATGTATGCTACCACTGATCCTTGGTTTGAAGATTGGGATATGCAAAACATTGTTTTTGAAAATGAAGGTGATGAAAGCACGCATGCCAATAACGTAACAGAGCCTATATTTGACATGTCCCAAAAACAAACTCAACAAACGGCGGCACTAAGAGATGAGATAGCTTCCCAAATCTGGAATGATGTCGTCAACTAAGTTGTACTAGTTGTTAGATTTGTCACTCCTTGTATTTGATTCCATGAGAAGGCGATTGTGAAGATTTACACAATTAGTATGATTTCATTTTGGTTGTAAATTTATATATGATATCTTATGTTTATGTGTGGTTTGTATGGACAAAGTAGAAAATAGATAAATATAGAGTGGCAAGAATTTGAATAGTAAAAATGTTCTTATTACATTCATGTGAACACAACATAAGATTGGAAAATAGTGGCAGAGAAATTTTATTTCATAAAATCATGTCATCCAAACGTGTTCAGGATTCATCCAAAACAGAAATTTTACATTCTTTTTTTTTTGTACTTCCAAACAGTTTCATCCAAACGGATTTTGCAAAAACTCATTTCAGGATCATTTTTTAGAATAACCATCCAAACAACTTTTTCCATTTTAGAAAATTTAGAATCTATTTTACAGAATTATTTTATAGAATTGTTTTTCAGTTCATTCAGAACAAAAACAATCCAAACAGCCGCTTACATCTTGAAAATAGTTAGAACAAGTGTCTTCAAAGTTTTAAAAGATCAAGATCCTATATCTTATCTTAAAATTTATAAGAACAAGTATCTTATGACTTGCATTGATAATGAAAATAACTAGTCTCCTACAACTTACAAGAATAACACGTGTATCATAGCATATCTTTGCTAATGAAAATGATATGCACCCTAAATCTTATCTAACATATAACATGAACAAGTGTCCTAACACATGTATCAAATAAAACAATTCCTACTATTATTATTATTATTGTAATTTTCAAAAATATTATATATATATATATATTCTATAGCAATCTTGATTATATATATATATATATTATACACATAATTTCAAATTTTATGTGTACAAATATATTTTTTGGTTTTATTACACATATACTTTATAATTTTCATTTTTTTATGTATATTATAAGAACCAATTTTTGTTATTATTAATATAGTTATTATACCTATTTCGTGTATATAAAAAGCAGAATGTCACATTACACATATCCGATTATAGGTATTCGAGAAAGAAATAGATACAAATATGATAATTAGATATTCGCCCCCTTTAACATCCACTCCAATTTTGTATCCATTAGATATATTCATTTAATTATATTCGTTATTCGTATTTGATAAATAACATGAGACAATTATTATTTTTATCATTAGTAGTAATATATATATACACACATAGACTAAGCTCTTCTTATAAGTAGAATAGATAGACAAGAAAAAAATATAATTCCCGATATTTTCATAGTTTAAAACAAACAAAAACTATAAGAAATATGTTAACTTTACTTATATCAATGAGCATATACTATGCTTATATAGACACACATAAATTTCAATTAGATAAATTATATAAGTTTTACTTAATGTTTTTTTTTTTCATTTATGTAAACAGATTAGGATTAGAGGGTTTGGATATTCAGTCTAATATTTAGATAATTGTAAGTGAAAATAGATATTTGGATATCCAGGCATTCATAATTTAGTGTGATTTTTAAAAAATATGAAAAGAATATAGATATATTCGAACTCACAAAATATTTGTTGGATTCAAATTCAAACAGAAGGTTTTAAATATCTATTTGATTCAAATACAGATACGAATATTGTAAAATTTAATCAGATAGAAATACGAATACTACATATCTACTACGTTTAATATCAATTTACACCCCCAGTTAAAACAATATATTTATACATGGAAGTGAATTAAGCATACAGAATATATAACATAGAATTGAAAATTAAGAAGCATGAAGTGAAACAGAATATCTGAAATCGATAATTGGGGGAGGGGGGAACTTTTCCTGTTCAAGAAGTAGGTCGTGGAAAGATCTGAGTCTCTTAACTTGCTCAAACTCCGCTTAAGGTAGAGTATTTAGCCGAAGACAATTCTTAGATTTTAGATTTTAAATACTTGTCAAGGCACAAAAAATAATATTTTTATTTATGTACGTATTACAATGAGTTCTATTATGTAAAAAAAAAAAATGAATTGATGAAAATAAATCAGTTATTAAAAAACATATTTTTAAAATCATATTATAGAAAAGCCATTGGTAAATTAGTATATTCCAGAATGATGATTATTTTTAGTATTAAATATGGACATAATTATGTCATGGGGATTGCAACCCAAGATTTAATATGAGGGACAAAAATTGATAAACATTTTAAATAAAACATTATATATCTAAATATTATATGTTTGAAGGATATGTTCAACCCAAAATCTTTTTATTTTGACCAAATTCTAATTTTCTAAAATTTTGAATTTTTTGATTAGAATAGAAAATTCTCATTGATTATTTTATGACTTTCTTGGTATTCTAAAACATCCTAAATTTGAATCTGACTATGTTTCTTAGCATTTTGAATTTTTTAATTAAAATAGAAAATTCTCATTGGTTATTTTATGACTTTCTTAGTTTTTCTAAAACATTGAAATTTCGAGTCTCACTAAGTCTCTTAATACACTTCTTCATTTATGTATAATCCTTCTCCATACAAAAGCCATTTCCTTCTGCTATATCGACTCTCTCTCTCAAACAACCCTAAGGAAACTTCCTTCCTAATTCCTTAGCCCAAAGCGACAACCCCTTGCTCATTTTCAGCCATTCTTTTTCTTCTTTGTTTTATACGTATGCAATATTATTTTCTATTGATCTTAAATTTTCATTTTTCTCTCCTTGCACATTCTTTTACTTAGACATTTTTTTTTTGTTGTTGTTGTTGTTGTTTCTTTCTTATTCATACAATTATTGACTTATTTTGTTTTATTCTTCTATTACGATTTGTTTCTCATAGTTTTAATTATGTAGCTTTATAGAATTATTGACTTAATTGTTTTTTTTTCTTTTCATGTGGGTAAGCTTTAGTTTTTTTTTTTCCCCAATTGAATTTGAATTTGATTATGTTTAGTTTCCTTGATTTTATTTGTATCTCCCTTTTTTTTTATTGATTTTTCTATTGATTGGTGATGTTGGGATAAGTATCTAATTCTCAAAATTCTTGACTAGTGATTTTTAAGATAAATAATTGAAAACATTATTTTTGTGTAGATACGATATTTTGAGTTAAAATATATTGTAATCAATGGTGACTTACATTTGATATTTGGTTTCTCTCATAACAATGGCTTCATGTCAAATTACTAGGAGTGTTAATGATGAGAAAAAGTACTCAAAATTGGTCGTCTCTATGGGAAATTTTTTATATTGAAATACTGGCTTCATGTCCCTTTTTTCTTCACATTGGGAAATTTTTTATATTGAAATTTGGATATCAATATGTATTGTCATATATGTATTTGTAATTTTCACTTAATATGCTTTTGTGAAATTTATGATTCCACTTTGAGGTTTATTATATTTGAACTTTTTCCTTTTGAAGTTTATACGAGTTTGTTGGTTTATTTATTGTATATATTTATATATATATATATATAACATTTGTATAAAAGGCAATTTGCTAAAAGTTGATATATATAATATTTCCACCTATTTCTATTTTTAATTTTACTAATGTTTTTATTTCACACATTTTGGAATATTTTCCCCTAATAAGCTGTAGTTTTTTCTTTTCATTTAATATTTTATTTGAGTAATTCTTTCATTGTTATTTATCATATCTTCTTTCCTTGATTTATTTTTAGTTATATTCGCCTTAGTTATATGTATTTGTAATTTGCACTTAATTTGCTTTTGTTGATTAGCTTTCTTTTTGTATAGTTTATGATTTGACTTTGAGGTTTATTGTATTTCACTTTTTACCTTTTAAAAGTTTATACAAATTTGTTGGTTTTTTTATTTTATACATTTTTATCTCTCTCTCTCTCTCTCTCTATTTATATATATATATATATATATATAATTTAGAAATTTTGAGGGTATCAAAGTAAGCGCATATGTGGATAGTCTCATTTAATTATATTTTTCCATGTATGAAATTCAAATACTTTTTATATGAATTTAAATAAATATATTGGGGTTTGATGTTTATCCAAAAGAATCCAACTTATCAAGTATTGAAAATAAGATGGATTAAAATTTAATTCAAATAAAATAAAAAACTAATATTTTATTTACAATATTTATATTTTACTTTAATAATAATTAAAAAAAATTGATTATACATAAATTTTTAAAAAAACTCTATTTCTTTAATTATACAAAAATTACTATTGAGATCAAACACATCGTATTAATATACAACATTTTAATATATTTATTCAAATTATTCTTTATAATAAAAATTTATAAAAATATATACATTAAGATATTTATTTCCCATGCCTTGGCGTAGGGCTAAATACTAGTACATTGTACAAAAAGCTATTTGGTAAAAGAATAATTTCACCTATAAAAGTATAATGTTTTAATATATTTATTCAAATTATTCTTATATTTTCACCTATTTTTGTTTTTAATTTTACTATTGCTGTTATTTCACACATTGTGGAATTCCCCCCCCCCCCCCTCCCCCCTAAGAAGCTGTGGTTTTTTTTCTTTCATTGAATATTTTATTTCAGTAATTTTTTTCATTATTTATCAATCCTTCTTTCCTTGCTTATTTAACAAACCACAGGGATCAATACTATCAAAAGTTTATATTTTTATACTATTTGAAAAATATATTTTTATCTTTTCATTTTACAATTTTTTTTCCTTTGATATATAATGGACTACATATCAAATTTAAACACATATCCCTTTTATCAATTATAATTTCATTTAAATTTTCCGTGCATTAACATGGAATTTATGCTGGTAAAATGATATTTCATCATTTGATTTGAATTATAATATGATACATCTTATATAGAATATAGGTAAGTGTTGGATCATTTTGGATACTAGTGAACAATCAAACAAATTAATATTTAAAACAAAATCATAATTTTTCTTAAATTGGTTTCATTACGTGAAGAACAGTTCAAGGAGCTATTGCTTTTACTTTAAGAATGGTATTCGGCCATTTGATTTTAAAGTGGAGCGCCATTGTATAATGTGGAAGTTGGACCATAAGATGTAACACTAAAATTGGTGGGTCACTTTGAGTAACATGGACTTCATGAAAAATGGAAAATTTAATAAAATAGCATGTATTCCACTTTAAATAACCGTTAGAAGATTGGACTTGCTTGAGAGCTGAAAACTATGATATACGAACACGGACAGGATACGACAAGGATACGATGACATGAAAATTTTCAAAGTTTTAGGATACACCATGGTTCCGACATGATTATTAAAATATTATGTTATATTATATGTTTATAGTTTATTAAATTAGTATGTGTGATAGAGAAATAAAACTTTTCCTCTTTAAAATAGACTGTCGTGAAGTTTTTTGGTAATAGTTTTTAATTGAAAATATGTAAAAAAAGAAGAGATAGATGAAAAACATAATGTGAAACAAAGAGCTATAGATAAATAGTTTGAATCTATTTAGTTAGTTTAAGATAAAAACAATTTTAACTTTTTTATTTTCAAATTTTCCACTATCCTTTTTAAAATTTGCAAAAAAAGGGCCAATTTTAAGCTTTGCAAACTATTAAAAGAAACTCAATCGTGTCCAAAACGTGTTGGATTTTTCCTTTCTTCTTTTTATTTTTCACACACTGAATTCTCATGTTGGACATGTGTTGGGGTCATCTCCATGGTTGTATACCTGCGCATTATAGATTGAAAGTTTCACAATATAAAATGTGATGACCCGATAATCCTTATTATTTAAATAATTGATATAAAACCTTATGCTTCTTGAAAATGTCCTTGTTACTTGTTGTTTTCAAACTTTAGTCTGATTTTGAGAGTAATTTACAATTTGAACGGTAGAGTGCTAATTTTCGAATTTTGATTACCATTCTTGAAAAATTCGTCTATTAAATACTTATGAGTTTTCAAAAATAATATAATAATTATTCTAGACTTTTATGCATGGAGAATATGCAATTTTGAATAAATTACATGATTTTCCAAATTTTAAACGAATTTGACATTTGAACACAATTTTCGAAAATCTATGTCCTAAATTGCAATTTTCCAAAGTATAACTAAAACATTTTTAATTTCTGGGAAATATACATATAATTTCATATTTATACAAATAAATACAAATTCGAATTTTTAATTAAATAAAGATATGATTTCAAATTTTATAAGATTATGACAATAAAAATCAGATTTTATCAAATTTTATTTGATTTTGTGTTACTATTTTGTTAAAATATCTTACACTAATACAAGATATTTTTCTAAGATTATTTTTCAACTTGTACACTTGCATGGTTCTTGTTAATTCTTGTAGCAATATTTCTAGAAAATGTGCACTTGCATGGCTCATATTTACTTAGGGGATGATTCATACAATTTAGGACACACTTAAGCATATTTAGGATGCCACTTAAGTTCATGAGTTGGATTATTTCATTAATTACCCAACGAAGGTATAAAAATTGCATTAAATAAAAATTGACCTTGATATTAAATAAATATATTTTAAATACTATAAATAAAAATTGACCTTCATTTTTTTCACACACACAACACAAATCTCGCCTATAACCCACACACCCACAAAATCTTGCACTTTCAATATATATATCACACTATATCATTAGTATACCTTCCTATATACATATATATACAATTACTCCTCTTTCAAAACATATATATATAGACATATTAACCTTTATATATATATATACACACACACACACACACACACACACACTTACATTTACAAAATTCTTTCAAAACTCCACTTTCTTCTTATATCTTTGAAAACCTACACATATACATATATATACATATCCCTCCACTTATAAATATATATATATATATATATATTTATAGCCTTTTATATATTCTCCCTTCTTTTATAAATCACTTTTGAAAAAAGGTAGGAATTTTGCTTAATTCCATAAGTTCAGTTGTTCTATGCTTTTACAAACTTAAGTGCTATTATGCTAGAATAAGCCTAGGAATTATGTATTACTACAAGTTAGATGCCACCATGTTTAAAGTACTCTTTAATTGTATTTATATGCTCTAGTTATGCTCATGCCTTATTATGTCCAATATATGCTCTCCTAAAGCATGACATCATGATCCTTATGTGCAAATATGTTTATGTGACAATCTTTATTTGTGCATGCCGAGCCCAAAATATGTTTTCGGTGTGGATGGGGCTAAATTCGGCCCAGAGGCAATGGGCCTGCCGGTCTTAAAATAGTTCTCGCCATCCGTGTCCTAATCTCATCTTGCATGGACGAAGTGTTCCATATATTAGTTGTGGGTCATAGGAAATTGTCATAGTCTCGAGATATGAACACCGATGTGAACGGATGGAATTGGTGTGAATGGATGGAATATTGGGATCAATGATATAAACGATTGGTATATTATGATATGGGAGGTATAAGGAAATTATGATCACGATAGTGTGATCTAAAGGTAAAGTATTATGTGAAATATTATATCGCTATGTGCATATTTCACACACACACACACACACACACACACACACACACCTTATGCGATTAAGTAAAATTTCTACTCAACCGTCGCGTTGATTCTTCTTTACGTGAATATTTTTAGACAGAAATGAGATAGCAGATCAGAGTGGCGCAGTGGAAGCGTTTGGAAGCCTTTTACACAATAAAGTTACTTATGTATTCTTTTTGAAAATTGTAACTCTTGTATTTTGTACAAATTTTATGTGAAAATTATTATTTATAAAACTATGAGAATATTACCGTTGCGCATTTTAGTCCAATATATTTTAAAAAAATAAATTGGTGTTTTTTCGGGTTGTGACATAAAACCACCAAATGGAAGATTGAAAAAGCAAAAACTTCACTAAACCATCTAAAGAAAAAGAATGCGACATAAAATGCTTCAACCACTAATTTTGTCCTGCCTAGAAAAAGTAAATTCCTATTCAATATTTAGAAAAGCTTTTCTAGCTAAATCTCAAATTGTGTAATAATGCACAAGCTATTTATCTGTGTAAATTTTAATTTAATGCATATTAGTTTAAAAAATTACGACCTTGAAAATTGAAAATTTTTAAATGACTTCTAATTTGGTGCCCCTTTCGTGTCCAAAGCGGCAGCTCTTGTTGGGATAAATTCGGGTACTCTTAACTTATTGATCAGTACAGGCATGCTAAAGCAAATTAGTTCACAATATAAAAATTACTTTTTTATTAGTCTTATCAACGTGTTTACTTTTATAATGTAAAATCCGTTATTCTTCGACAAACGTTGATAAGCAAGGAAAGTGGTCCTACAAGTCTATGTCAAGTAGAAAATCACACTCAGGCCAAATTGTAGTTTTCAAAAAATTATAGTTTTTCAAATTTTTTCTTTCTCTAAATTCTTTATGATGGCAAATCTATGTTTGGCATAGTACCCATTACTATATAAACTAATGGATGTGGCACTGTAAGGACCCGAATTCGTATTTCGATTAAGTGTATATGATTATGTGTGTATATATATATGGATATACCTATATGTGTACAATTTACATGTCTCTATGTATGAGTTTTCATTATCTTCATACATTGTGATACATGTTCTTTTAAGTGCAATATGTACAAGTTTAGGATATTCAAGAAAATACATGGATGCATATATATATATACACACGGTTCATATATATATATACACACTTAGAAGATTTTATCATAACTTTTATGACTTTTTGGAAAAACCCTAAGAAAGGGGTAAATTGTATTTTCTACCCCTAGATATTATTTCCTTCCCTAATATGAATAATTCTATACAATACAAGACAAAAATCTACAATTTTGCTGAATTAAAAGGGGGGTGGACTGTTTTTATAGAGAAAAAATATAAAATGTTAAATACTTGTGTATATTAAGTCTTATCCTCCAAGTTTGCTAGATACAATGTATTAATACACTTGTAATATACCTTCTAGATGTATGAATACATGGTTGGCTCATGTTAATGTAGAGCTACACTTAAGCTATGTAGACCATATACTTGGCCAATTAGGGTATTAACTGGGAAAATGATTTAATGCTATTTTATTATATCTCTTCCTATTAGCTTCTATGTAATATTACTTAGGAGAAAAAATACAAAATCACCACACACACACTTGAAGAAACCAGACCCCTACTCCTTTCCTTTCTACTTGTTTTCTTTCACTTTTTCCCTACTATCCTTTAACCTTCACACACTCTCACAACTTCAAACCCTACCAAGGCAAGAAAGACTATGAAGGTAGAAATTTGCCTATGGCATGAGCTAGGGTTAGGTTTTTTATGAAACTATTAGCATTTTATCTCCTTATTAGACCTAGGAGGTCACCACAAGTTGGTTTCCATCTTGGGTCTAAGGGATTACTAGAGGTGTTAGTTATATATGTGGATATGATGTTTATGATGTTTCTATGAGCATGTTTGGTTAAATTCTTGAATAAGCATGCTGAAAATTGTTGTAATTATGCTAAAGTGATGCTTGAATTCTACGTTATCATGTTTTATACCTTTTTAGAGTCTTATATATGTGCTAGAAGCTAGAATTTTAAGTTTTCCAAGCTGAAAATTCTAGTTGTGCATATGCTGGAATTACTATTCATGCTGAAAATATTGTTTTCGAAGCGGAAAAATTCAATTTTTGCAAGGCTGGAAAATCCGAAAATTTCAAACTAAAAACCTGGTTTTAAAACTTTAAATTCAATTTATAATAAGATGGATATACAGGTTTTTCAAAGCTGGAATTTTGGGTTACGAAAGCTGAAAATTTCAGAAGTTGCGCGCTAAAATGTTTCGCGTCGCAATCTGAAAATTCCAGGTCTCGTAAATTGGAAATTTGAAATTTTATTAACTAAAAGTCTATTTTACAACCTTGGGAATATATGTGTGGATTTCCAGTAGGTTTTAAGCTGGAATTTTAGTAGTTTGAAGGCTAGAAATTTCAGTTCAAAGTTGTAAATATCGATTTCGTAAAACTGGGAATTTTGGTACCCTATGCTGAATTTGAGATGAAACAGTTTGCATTGTGATGAAATTGTGATTCAAATGTGTTGAAATTATGAGTATAAGGGCCCGATGTGTTTTCGGTGTGGATGGGGCTAGAATTCGGCCGGGCGGCAATAGGCTTGCCGGTCTTAAAACAATTCTCGCCATCCATATTCTATTCTCATCTTGCATGGACGGAGTGTTCCATGTATTGGTTGTGGGTCATAGGATTTTAGCATATACCCGGGATATGACCACCGGTGTATTTTGGTTGGGATGGGAGTATCGATTGGAATTGAATTACGGCACGACGAGATAAGGTAGCTTCCCGTAGAGTGGAAAATGGTAACAATGTATTGGAACATGATGCTCTTGCGAGCTGAAATTTATGTGATTTTATCAAAGCTGAAGTTTATATGGTTTTATGTGAGGTTTTATGTGTTTTTATGACAATATGCAATTTCACACGAACACCTCATGTCTATGCGAATTTCTACTCAACATGTGTATATGTTGACATTGCTTTTGTTATGTTTTTAGCCGGATTTGAGACATCGGAAGATAGGAATGAGGAAGATATAGGAGGACACTTCAAGGTGTTTAGTTAGTTATGTATATGTGTTGTGCTAGAAACTTGAAAGTTAAGCTTGTGTACATGTAATGAACGAATTATGTAAATCTCCCTTTTGGAATATTAGTATGTATGTTTGGTTTCATTATGTTTTACGCTAGCATGTTTTGTGAGATGGTTAAAATAGGTGTTTTTATAACTAACTAGAGGTTTCAGGGCATCACAGATGGTATCAGAGCATGTTTTTGGGACGTTATAAGTTTTAGATTATGAATTGCTTAACTTTTGAACTTGTTGTGAAGGAATGGCCTATTCAGGAGAATCGTCTAATCTTAGGTCAAGGTATCTGTGTGGAGCTGATCAAATTTCCTCCGTCCATGTCACCCACCCCAAGTAGATAAGCTTTTGGTAGAGTTAAGGTTACTCCAAGAGGAGCATGAGAAACTACAAGAGGAGTTGTATCATACTCGCCTTAGTCTAGAAGGCGCACAGAACCACATATATCAGACTCATCAACAATACCAAAGTGCTCTTGAGCTTGTGTACATCATGGCTAGGGATCTCATAGGGATTATCGAAGAGAACTTGTTGCCGAAACCAAACCCGGATGTAGTGAACACAAACTCTGGGGATGGTAGTAGACGTGCTCCATGTGATCTTGACTAGTTTAGATGGTTAGCTTTTCGAAGATGGGTTAGCCTTTGGAAGGAATATGAAGCACCGTAGAATTTTGGCTAGTATGTAGCATAATCGGTGCTTGTATTTTGCTTTTGCTTAGTATGTTGTTTTTGTTTTTATGTACGCACTTATCTTTTCATGTAGATATGTTGTCAACCTTATGTACATATGGAATAAAAGGAGTATGTTCATATTACTAAGATCGTTTTCTTATGGTGTAGATGGCTACTAAACGTTCACGCACAAATAATGGAGACTCGGACGACAACTTACGATGATAGTAGAAAGAATTACCACCATTCTCGAGAAACAAAACAATAATGATAATCGCGGGGAGACTACAAATGATGCGATTGCAAACTTTCTAAAATTAGGCCCACCCAGCTTTAAAGGAGAACCCAACGATGTTGGGGCCACTAATTGGGTAGAGGCCATGGAAAAGATTTTTGAGGTCATAGATTGTAGTGAGGAAAAGAAGGTGACCCTAGCCACTTTCTGATTGGAAGAAGATGCGGGATATTGGTGGAAACGAGTCAGTGAAAGATGGGAGGAAACAAGAAACCCCCGTACATTGGTGAATTTTGTTAGGGCTTCAATAAATAGTATATTCCGCAAGTAGTACAAGAAAAGAGGGAAAGGGAATTTCTGAATCTGGAACAGCGGGAGCTAAGCATAGCACGATATGAAGCCCGATTCACTTGATTGGCTCAGTTTGCTCCTTATTTTATCGAAAATGAGGAGAGAAAAATTTGGATATTTATTGGCGGTTTAAGGATGGAAATCCAAGATAAGTTGGCCGCGATACAGATGCCTACATATATTGTGGCAGTAGAAACTACCCTAAAAGTTGAGAGCACGATGGAACAGCTAGAAGTTAAGCGTGGACAGTTTGAAAGGCCTGCGCCTTTACAAGGTCAGGGCGGAAGGAAATTTTGGAATGAGCAACAAAATCGCTAAGACTAGTTTACCTAGTCCCCGAACGAGTCTTATTACTTTCCCATGACAGTGGAACATTACGTGCACCTATTGTGGAAAGTCCAACCACACTGAAAGCTAATGCTGGCGTAAAGCGAGAAAATGCACCCTATGTGGAAGTGATGAGCATTTTATCAGAAATTGTCCACAATTAGGAACACCATCGGGTTCATCTCAAGAAAAGGCCAGTAAGGAAGGCGGGAACTTCATAGGCAAGCCTCGGGTCCAGGGCAAAGTGTTCACAATAAATCGAGAAAATTTTTGAACCCACGGTGGTGGAAGGTACGCTTTAGGTTTTCCAACACTTAGCTAAAGTATTGATTGATCTTGGATCCACATATTCCTATATATCGTTTGATTTCTTTTCTAGTTTAATATTGCAATCTAAAGTTTTGCCCTATGGTTAGAAGTAAGTACACCGATGGGAACTTCGTGGAAGACGGATTGGATTTATGAGAATTGGGAAGTGGTAGTAGGTAGGAGAAAAATGAGTGTCGATTTGGTCTTGTTGCCTATAAATGATTTTGACGTTATATTGGGCATGGATTGGATAGCCACACATTACGCCCAAATAGACTACCATAATAAAGTAGTGCGACTATGTATACGTGGCTGTCCCGTAGTTGAGATAAGAGGAAATAAAGTTTCTCCATCAATACCAATCATCTTGGGCATAAAAGCCCATCGGTTGCTTAGAAAAGGAAATGCAGCGTTCTTAGCTTACGTATTTAACAAACAGTGGGAGAAAAAGAAAATAGAAGATGTTCCAGTTGTAAAGGATACACAAATATAAATATTTCTCCAACTCTATATATGTATATACACAAACATTATATATACATAGCATACACAAATATTATATAATATTTTTTAATTTTTTTCAAATTTTCGACGGAATTTTTCGTTCGAATTCCATTGAAATTTGAAAAATTAATATTATTATTAAAAATAAATAATTTTTATTTATTTTCAATTTTCGGCAGAATCTTTCTCCGCAATTCCGTCAAAAATTTAAAAATAAATATTTTTAATTTTTTAAAAATTTCTGAAGGAATTTTTTGCCGAAATTAAAAAATAAAAAAAAATTTAATTTTTAGCCGAATTTTCTATCGAAAATTTTAAAAAATCAGCTGAAATTTTTGTTTTTTCTTGTAGAGTAACATGAGTTTGGGTAGCCCGAGTTTCGACGTAGGATAACGATCTTTTGTATAGAGGGGATTGGCTGTTTACATTATAAGTTTAAGCTTGTCTCCTCTTACACATTCTTTTATTTGCTCTCTGTTTTTTTTTCCTCCCCCTCCATCTCTCCCCTTTCTATCCTCTTTTATCTCCCACTACTGTTCAATATAATTTTTTAAAAATTTCTTAGCAATTATTTTCTCAGTTTTTTACATTAAATTATTTTATTTTTGCTTATTAGTAATTTTGTTAATCTATTAAAAATAATTAAAAGATTTTTGATGGTAGATATTACCAAAAAAAATTAGTATTTCATTAAATTAAATTAAATTATTTATTATTATACACATGCATTGAGTGTGTCGACATTACTAGTATTAAGAATTGTCATGATGTGTAATATAATCTTCTCAACCAAAACTATGCTATCTTACATTCATGGACAAAATACAACTTTGAGTCTTTTCTTTTTGAAATATAAAATATATTGTCTTGGGGAAAGCCTTTTCAACTCCCAAAATAATATTTAAATCCTTAGAATATTAAGAAAATTATATATATATATATATATATATTTGAACAACTTTTGTATATTTAAAATTTATATTAAACGAACTAAACAAATAATTGTAGAATACATCTCCTTTAGCAATCACCACAAGAAAACGCAGCTAGTGTTTTACTTCGTTGTCCTACTCTGTCTCATAAATAATAATCATACTATGACTCTACCTTGCCCCTGTTGTACCTTAAAAGTCTTTTAAATTGAGACGTTTATATTGGGTATCTAACATAAGTTAAGTACTCGGTATGATCATCAATGAGCTCCAATCGTAAGTAAGGCCTTACGAGAGGGGCACCACATAATTGAATTGCACAAAATTATTCAATTGAATTGGAGGAAAATATGTATAGAGGTTTTTCAATTGAGTTAAGGAAACGCATGATTATTTTCAATTGAACTGGAAAATATGTCCAATTTACATAATTGAATTGGGTACATCTCGTAATTCGATGAATTGTAGTATATGTGAGATAAGCACATAACTCAATTGAATGTTAATGATCAAATGTGCAATTGATGTAAATAAAATGAACAAAATGTTCAATTGAGTTGGGGAAAATGGTCAATTATTTCAATTGAACTGTGTAAAATATTCAATTAACTTAATTGAATTTGATACACTCCCTAATTCAATCAATTATAGTATATAGGATATAAGCACTTGACTAAATTGAACGTTAATGATCAGAAGTACAATTGACATAAATAAAATGAACAAAATGTTCAATTGAGTTGGGGGAAATGCTCGATTATTTCCATCGAATTGGGCAAAATGTTCGATTTACTTAATTGAATTTGGAACATTCCCTAATTCGGACCAATTATAGTATGTGGAAGATAAGCACTAGACTAAATTGAATGTTAATGATCCGAAGTGCAATTGACATTAATAAAATGAACAAAATGTTCAATTGAGTTGAGGGAAACACTTGATTATTTCAATTAAATGAGGCAAAATTTACTTAAACGAGTTAAAGACAATGTATAATTCGATTAATTATTTATGTACCAATTTTTTTTAAAACTATATCTTGCCGAAAATTTGAAATTAATTCCCGCCAAAATTCCGCCAAAAATTTGAATTTTTATTATTATTAATTTCTTTTTTTAGTTTTGCTATACGATTTGTTTAATATGATTTCGGCGGGAATTCTACTGAAAATTTGAAATTTTAATTCGGCGGACTTTCTGCTGAAATTCGGCAAAAATTGTTATATTTTTCAACCCCCCTTCTTTGCTTCCTCTTTTTTCTTCTTTTCTCTTTTCTCCATCTTCCCCCCCCCCCCACCCCCCTCTGTCCATTTCTGCCAGTCACCGGCCAAAGCGACCCATTTTCCACCTTTAAATCCTCCTTATTTTGATTTTTACATTTTCCAAACTATTTTTACCATTTTGTTTTTCAATTTTCGTAGGTTCCTCCGTTTCCCCCCTTCTCCCCCCCACCGCCGCCTCCTCCATCTCCGCTGTAAGATATTTATTAATTTTTTTTTATTTTTAGATTTTAGGGTTTTTTATTTTGTATATTTGGGTATTTAATGATGATCGGTTGTTGTTGGTTATACGAAACAATTAATAACACTAAATTATAATTTAATGTTATACGGAATGATTAATAACAATAAATTTATAAATTTAAGTGTCGCATGTAGATGGATATTCCTACACATAGAACATGGATGTATACTTATCCTAGTCGAGAGGGCCTTCTTCCAGAAAGTTATGATAGTGTAATAAGTGTCACAAGTATGAGGAAATTTGATGTCCTTGTAAGAAATGTTATGGAAAATGGTTTTTGTTAAAACCGGATGATGTTGTAGTACATTTATTAAGAAATTGTTTCAAACCAAATTATTGGTGTTGGACAGACGGCAGTGAGGTACAACCTCCTATAGTATATCCTGGCACATCAAGTAGTAGCATAGAAAGTAACCCACTGCAAAGATATGTTGAAATGTGTTTTGAGCCTGCTAGGCAAGAAGTAGAGGGTGAGACATTGAATGATTTTGACGGGCAGCCGAAATCGTGAAACATAATATTTTTTTAACCTTGTAAGTGAGTTTAACCGAAAGGTGTGATCTGGATGTATAGATCATTCGTCTTTTCTGTTGCTGCAATGTTCATGAGCGTAAAAAGTGATTATAATATAGTACGGGATGGTATCGACGAAATCATCCAGTTGATGTTCGAATTAATGCCTTCTGGTCACAAAATTCCAATAAATTTTTATGAGGCACAAAAACTAGTACAAAGATGGGGTTTGATTAGTAAGAAAATAAATTGTTGCATAAATGGTTTCATGCTATAACACAAAGATGATGCGGACGTGGTAAATTGCAATTTTTGTGGTGTTGTAAGATATCATGAGATTGGGGGCTGTGTACATGCAAAACAAGTCTTGGTTAAGAGGATGCATTTGCCCCTTATTCCACAACTTAAACGATTATATGTATCTTTGAGTTCAACACCACGTATGAGATGGCATGCAAAGCATCGGCTTCTTAATGGAATTATATGTCACCCATCAAATGGGAAGGCTTGGGAGCACTTTGATGAAGCATATCCTGATTTTGCTAGTGAGCTTAGAAACGCGCGTCTTGCTTTGTGTGCTGATGGGTTTACACCATATTCTCAGTCCGCCACATCATACTCTTGTTGGCAAGTAATCATTATACCATACAATTTGCCCCCTGATATGTGTATGACAATGTCATACATGTTTCTGACATGCATAATTTCTAGCCCTAAAAATCCAAAAGCAAATATTGACGTATATTTGCTGCCACTAATTGATGAGTTGACGGTGTTGTGGGAAGATGGTGTTCCCACGTATGATGTATATACGAAACGAAATTTTGTAATGCGGGCTACATTAATGTGGACTATCAATGATTTTTCGGCTTTTGGGATGTTGTCGAGACTGATGACCGTGGGTAAACTGGTGTGTCCTTATTGCAAGCATTATAGTAAGACATATATATTGAAGTACGGATGAAAGAATTCATAGTTCGATTGTCATCAAAGATTTCTTGACAGAAATCACCCATATAGAAGAAACAAAATTAACTTAAAAAAAATCAAGTCGAGAAGCACCCTCCTCTACCGAAGCCTAAAGGACATGAAGTATGGGATGAGGTGCAATGGTTGCCTAAAGAAACATAACAACCAAAAATGGGGAAGCCATCTGGATATGGTGCAGAACATAATTGGTTGAAGTAAAGTATCTTTTGGGATTTACCTTATTGGAAACATAATACATCATAATTTGGATTTAATGCATATTGAAAAGAATATTTTTGACAACATTTTCAACACTAATATGGATATAAAAGAAAAGACTAAAGACAATGTAAATGCATTGCTAGATATGCTAGAGCTTTGTAGGTGGCATGAGCTTGAGTTGGTTTTAAAGCCTAACGGACAGTAGGGAAAACCAAAGGCTAAGTATACATTCACTCTTAAAGAAAAAATGATGTTTTGTGAATGGATTAAAGAACTTCGAATGGTGGATGGTTATTCGTCTAACTGAGTCGTTGTGTTAAGCAAAATTACATGGCATGAAGAGTCACGACTGTCACATTTTTATGGAACAATTGTTACCTATTGCCTTCAAAAAGTTGTTCGATGAGGTATGGAAACCATTTGCTGAGTTAAGTAAGTTTTTCAAAACTTATGTTCTAGCACATTAAGGCATGCCGATCTCGACATGATGGAAGAAAATATTTCTATCATAATATGTAAATTGGAACATGTTTTTCCACCTAGTTTTTTCGATGTGATGGAGCATTTACCAATTCATTTGATTGAAGAAGCTAGAAATGGATGCTAGATTCAATTTCGATGGATGTACCCATTTGAGAGGTAACTTTACACCAATTATTTTTAACAAACGTTAATAAAAATTTAGTTAATTGATTTACTTTTTAATTCAAAACATGTATCTTATAAAAATAAAAAAAAAGGTCAAGTAAAAAGCTCAAGTAGAGGGGTCTATTTGTGAGGCATATCTACATCGTGAGACTGTCCATTTTTGTTCGTTTTACTTCAAATCACACGTTTGTTCCTAAAGGAATAAATTTGGAAGGAACAATGATGGCGGCATAAACGAATCAATTCTACCTACATTATCAGTTTCCAATCAAGTGGTTCATTTGCAAGGTAAATATGATGAACACCAGATGAACACTATTTTGAAAACATTGCAGAATACAAAGTTGCAAGGCATCATATCCTACTCAACTGCGAAGAAGTTAAACTTTTCATTACGTTAGTATGAAACATATCTTTTTCAATAAAATATTAATAATCCTTTTCTAACTAACTACGTAAAATAATTGCAGTTATTTTTTAGAGTACTTTCACATTGGTAATGCTGATGCTAGTGAGCGTCTTGAATCAGAGTTTGATAAGTGGTTTAAGTCATATGTAAGTTACATATTTATTAACTTGATATTAATAAAAATGCCAAGCCTAAATTGATTATCACAAAAGAATCTTTATTGTATAGGTTCATAATCCAGTAAACGGGATTACAGATGTATGCTTAAATCAATTGGCTTGGGGTCCTAATATGAAATGAACACATATAATACATACTTTGCTGTTATTGATTTCAAATTTCACACTTCGTCATGGTGTGAAGAAAAAAAGACGATGAACTGTGGAATATGGGTGAAAGAAAGTTATGATGATGCAACCGATGAGGATGACTATTATGGGATTTTGAATGACAATTTTGAATCAGAATACACTGGTGAAGCAATAAAAAGGATTGTGTTATTTCAATATGAGTGGTTTGATCCTACGCCTCGAAAAGGAACTCGCATGGTACATCCAAAGTGCAAAATTGTTGAAGTAAAACAATCAGGGAGGTACAAAAAATACGACCTTTTCATAATCGTACAACAAGTCGGATAATGCTTAAATTAAGATACATTGTGAAATGTAATGTAGGAATTTCATATATATATGTGTGTGTGATATATTTGAATTTTACTTTAATGAATTAAAGTACATTATTGCACTTAATTTGATATGTGTTAAGTATTTAAAACTGCTTCTAATATTATTACATTTAATTTGTTCAATAAACATTGTACTTCACTACTTTTGTATAATTTTCATGCAACATTGAAATATATAGATGCGTCGTGGAAAGAATAAATCTTTGCATGGTAAATCGTTTAATATACCAGCATCCCATTCGGGGCTCTTCTTCTTCATCCCATCAGGGCACATCCCCAGCATCCCTTCCGGGCTCTTCACCTTCGTATCATTCTACTCACATAGGTCATAGTACGCCGCCCACCATTCTACTTTAGTTTATGCCCACCCCTTTGACGCCTCGTGGCCATAGTCCACTTGTTACACCACTTTCCCCACATCAGCATGAACTCCAAAGAGAACCACAATCTCAACACCACCAGTTCACTCAAGCCGAGCTAGAAGAAATTTAGGAGACATATGATATGACTCCACCTCCACTTACACCCGATAGTAAAATTGTTTCGACACTAGTCACTGAGTATAGGTTAGTCGATAATTAACATGTATCATATAACAAATTAAAATGATTCAAAAATGTTTATGTTGCTAAAGTTTTAAATCTTGTGAAGTTATCTTCACTACATGAAGAAAACGAAGCATATTGCGCATGTCATAAAATGCTAGTTGGACGAATCATACTTCACTTAATGGCAAGGTTCCTGAAAGAGTTCGGATGTGATGGTTTGTTGAATGGCAGATATATTAATTATCATTGTTTAATTGAATATATTATGTTAAAATTGATTATGTGAAGGAGCGAATGTTAGGTTTTTTCAATCTTCTGGAATAGATACAGGAATTTTCTCATGTTTATTTGAGTATTTCATTGTTTTTAGATGTTTAACTGATAAAGTATTGTTTATTTCATTAAAAATATGTTTATTTTTGGCTGGAGGATGAGGATCATATGAAGAGAACATTTGATAAGCGTACAGGGAAGAAAATATCTGATTTGTATCAAGGGATCAGAAAAAAGGGATGGTCGCTCGCCGTGGATATTGGAATTGGTATACTGTGTTCTCAGTCGGTATTGGGCTACCCCGGCATGAAAGAAGAAGAGTGATCAGAACAGGCCAAACAGGAATGTTGGGGGAGGTTTACATATGCTGGTGGGTCCAAATCGATTCACGAACGTCGAGGGGACTTGGTAAGTGCATTTTTGTATGTGCTTTTGGCGTATTTAATGGGTTTAATTCTTGTCTTGTGATGTAATATTAAAATATTTTATTCGTATTCTCGTAGGAGGTGAAGTTAACGAGTCCTCCTCTCAGAGGTGAGGTCCAATAGGATTTTTTTATGAGGAAAAAAGATAAGGGGCCGAATAAAAGAGCTGGTACATGGGTCACCCGAAGCCACAAGAAGTTAATGTAAGTTAGGTTTGTTTATTATATTCAAAGTTTGTCTTTAAAGTGCTAACATACTTGAATTAACAATTGTAGGAAACGTACGAGAATTTATTGCAAGTCATTCGGAGATTCAAGATGCTGACTTATCGGACCCCTCCACACAAGAAAGCTTGAACGAGTTCTTCGATCAGGCTGCCGATGAACCTAACGAAACTGACTGTAGATATAGGTAAAGTTATGCGCCGATATCGAGCTCTCGTAACCATAACTATTCTACGCCCAAAAGTTGTTCCATCCAAGTCGACTCAGCAGTATTGTAGTGATAAGATCAAGTTAATCGATTGGAGAGCAAAATATCGAGTCAAAACACATAAATGATGCAGCAGATGTTCTTGATGATATCTCAAAACTCAGCTTGCTGCTTACAACAACCCTTTCACGTCCCCCCGCCGGCCAAATACAGTGGCAACGATGATGATAATTGTGATGATTATGACACAGGCGACGATGATGGTTATGATTGGTGCAGATTTTCAATTGAAACAATTTGGTGTTTTATATATGCTACAATTTTGTTTGACTACGTTATTTATACATCTGGATAAATTATTAGCATTTGTTACTATTGCATTCGTATGAATTGTGGTAATGATATATTTTCTATGTTTAATCATAATATTTCGTGTTCATAATTTTTCAGTATTTTGATGTTATTTGTATATATAACAGGAAAAAAATTAAACTAAAATGTGAAAAAAATTCAAAATTATTCCAAAATTCCACCGAAAAAGTTTTTATTTTAAAATAATTTGGTGAAATTTTCATCGAAATTAATTTTCAATTAAAAAAATTAGAAAGATCATGCCATTGTGAAACTACCGGTAATCAGCAGATCACCGTCAGTCGGTAATCCTGAGGTAGTCCGCCAAAAAATATTTCGGCAGAATTTGTCTGCCAAAATTCTACCAAAAATTGAAAGCGACGAAGGTTTTCTAGCAGAACAATTCCGTTGAAAATTTGCTGAAAATTTGATAGAAAGTAATGCTTTCAGCAGAATTCCACCGAAAATCTACTGAAATTCACACTTTTTCTTGTAGTGAATTTTAAATTTTATCATAAAATTGAAATCCATTTTAACTAATTTATTTTACATTACCTCTTAATTAGCAAATAGACTAAATTAATAAAGAAACTAACAACATATTTTTCAAAAAAATGAAAAAAAAAGAAAAGACAATTGTCATCCTTTTTTCTTAGCTAACACATTTTCTCCCACTTTCAAGTTGTAACTAAAGGCTTTCCCACCGAGTTTCTGCCGCTTCACCACCATTCCAATCTTCTCTCATTAAGAATTGGAACCATGTGTCAGAGAATATACATATACGGACTGCGGGGTTGGGCCAATCCAACCCTAGCTCAGCCCATCCACTTTTGGCTACTATAAATAGCAAGTCATCATTGTTCACAAGGGGATGCTTTCTTAAATTCTTACTACGTGCATTACATCACCTTTCGATTACCTGCTCGAATACTCACTTAAGTGTCGGAGGGTCTTCGCCAGAGACACTTCTGGCTAGGCTAACGTGTGTTTCATCCTTATAGAGTAGGGACTGACCAGCACATTCATACATTGGTCGGTGTTTAGAACTTTCTTGCTCGAGGAAAGAATCTAACCACATCATCTTTGGCGCTAGAGGAAGGGAGCTCTACTTTAGCAAGAGAAGAATGGTTAAACTCAACAAACCACGACAGAGCCCTAGGACTCAGCTAATCCCCCGAGTACCCAGATCACAGTCAACACCGTGGAGTCCCTACAATGCTCCACCCCATCATCCTCAATTGTCTGCTGAGGCTGCTCCCGCCGTGCCTACCGGGCAAAACCTAGTTGTCTTGATGACCGATCAAATTAATGCACTCTTGCACAAGATCCACAGGCGGGGGACCCAAACCCAATGGGAATGAGATTTGCCCCCCGTGCCGTGTTTGCCTTGGCAATGCTAAGCGGGATGATGTTTGGGCCCGTGATCGGGTTCCCCCCTACGGGAGCTATGAAGAGAAAGATGGGTTCCGCCCTCTCCAATTTGTCGAAGAGGTTGTGGAGTCCTCTATGGGGGCCTCGTCGGATCAACCTGCAAGGACAGAATGAGAATACCTGGAGAAAATCTCCCACCAAGCCACCAAAATTCAAAGATAGATCAACGAGGTCCACGGAGGGGAAAGACCCCGAGAGGACATCGATGAGCTCTCTCATTTGATGGAAGATTTAAATCACCGACTAGACGAGGTATTTGGTTGATCTAGCCAAGGATCTGCCCAGAAATACTTTGTGCTTGATGAGGTGGACCCCTTTTGCTACGAGCTCCAGCGAGCTAGAGTCGCTCAAGGATACAAGATCCCCACCAGCCTGTCTTGGGATGATGGAAAGACTGATCCTAAGAAGCAGCTAATCCAATTCAAGCACGCCATGCGTGTGCATATGATCAAGGATGACTTTGCCGCCAAGCTACTGGTCACTACCTTTTAAGGTGTAGCTTTGCTGTGGTATGTTCGCCAACCTCCTGGTTCAATCAAGAGCTTTGCCGACTTGACAATTAAATTTGTCAACCACCTCGAGATAAAAAGTTAGGCTAAACTACCTCCGTCCCACGTCCACAAAATTCGGCATAAGGACAACGAGTCTCTAAGGGACTTCTTCAACTGCTTCAACACGGAGCTCCTCAAAGTTGAGAATATTCAGATAAACTTTCTCCTCGATGTCATCATGGGTGCTGTAAGGAACCGGGCATGCTCAAAAGTGCCCCACCACCATGGAAAAGGTCATGTCTATCTCTCAACAGTATATGAAGAAGGACCACTGACAAGACACCCACCTCACCCCCTTGGTGAGGTCAAGGAAAGAGATATTTGCAGCCATCAACGTGAATGACCCCACGATCTTCCGTAAGCCAAGGAAGATCCAGGACAAGGATGGCACCCCACCAAGAGGAAACAAGTATTGCACTTTTCGCAAACAAGTAGGCAACCATGATACTGAAGGATGCTTCGCCCTTAAGAAAGAATTCAATGGTTGATCGACACTGGTTGCCTGAAAATCAAGAAGTATGTCAAGAAGAAAGGCAAAAAGGTGAGAGCAGCTGCCAGAACCACTCCTCGTCATCAAAGGATGATGACTCACACTCTCCAAGGAGGGAGAGGTCCCGCTCTTCATGAAGGGAGCGCACTCTCCCTCCTTGCATCAACACGTAGCCCGCCATGTGAGATAACCTTCCCACATGAGGTGTGATTCACACTATTGTAGGAGGGCCCAACGGCAAGGTCACCAAGAGCGTGATGAAGCAGGTGGAAAGGTGCCCCAACCAAAGTCGCTATCACATCGAGGAGCGCTACCATAATGGAATGTTGGTGCCACGTATTAGAGACTTGTTAACCTTATGTTCAAGGATGAGATCGGCAGAACAATGGAAGTGTACGCGGATGATATGATCATCCAAAGAGAGAGAGAGAGAGAGAGAGAGATAGACCTCTTTCAGTACCTTGCTCGAGCCTTTGAGATCCTGAGAAAGTATGGGTTGAAGTTGAACCCCAACAGGTGCACATTAGGGTTTCGAGGAGGAAAATTCCTCGAATACATCGTGAGCCATCGGGGGATCGAGGACAACCCGGCTAAGATTCGGGCCATTCTCGACATTGAACCCCCCCGGGTTCATGAACGGGGTGTAAGTATTGGTGGAAAGAGTTATCGCTTTGAACAGGTTTATATCCCGTTTAGCGGATAGGAACCTCCCCTTCTTTAAAGCATTGAGAATGGTCCAAAATTGAAAGTGGACTGAAGAGTGTCAACGAGCTTTGCTCGAGTTGAAATAATATTTGACCAAGCCCATGCCCTGGCGAGTTCCCTAAGGGGAACCAAAGAAAAGAAGATCACAGTCTTGAGCTCTAAAAAGCCCCTCATCTGGGGAAGTAATGGCAACAGGGTCCTCATGATCGATTCTCCGGAGAACTAGATTATGGAACTAGATGTCTACCTTAAAGATGGAGTTCTCCCGGAGAAGGCTGCCCAGGCGAGAAGGATCCAACGATAGGCCTCTCGCTATACTCTGGATGGGGGGGGGGCTGTTTTGGAAAAGTTTTGATGGGCCTCCTAGAAGATGTCTAAGTAGTCAGCAGGTTAGGAGGTTATAGAAGAGATTCATCAGGTTTGTTGTGGGAACGACACCGGACTGCGTTCATTGGCCAAAAAGGTTTGTCGAGCAAGACTTTTTTGGCCCACTCTTGTTCAAGATTGCTTCGATTTTATTCGAGTATTCCAGACTTGCCATGTGCAGTACCAATCTTATTTACTAACCAGTTGCCTGAAGGGTGAACATTAACATCTCTTAGATGTTCGATCAATGGGGGATTGATATCCTCGGGCCTTCCCCTCAGACCCCTGGTCAGAAGAAGTTCGCAACTGTTGCCGTGGAATATTTCACCAAATGGGCTGAGGCAGGAAGCCGTGACTAAGATTACCTACTCAGTATCCAGATTTTCATTTGGAAGAACATTATTTCCCACTTTGGACTGCCGAGGATCATCATCTCCGATAATGGAACTCAATTCTAGAGTCATCGAGTAAGGGAATGGTGCACGAGCCTCAAGATCGAGCAAAGGTTCACGTCGGTTGGGAATCTGCAGGCTAATGGACAAGTTGAAGTTACCAACCCCACCATTCTCCATGGACTGAAGACAGCCTTGGCTGATGCTCGGACCAATTTGGCTGACTGGCTCCCCAGCTTGCTTTAGGCTTATCGGACCACTTCGCTGCCCACAACGGGTGACACCCCCTATGCCCAAGTCTCTAGATCCGATGCCGTCATCCCTGCCAAGGTGCTGCGCCCTTCTGCTCGGGTTGCACACTTTGATGAAGTCACAAATGTCACCACTTGATTATTCGAGCTTGATTTCATCAATGAAAGGAGAGAAACCTCATCCTAGTAAAAGGAAAATTCCGAGTAGCCATCGCTCGAGCTTATAACCGCCATGTCCGTCCTTGGACGTTTCAAATCAGAGATATTGTCATCAAGAGGGTGGAAGTCTCCCACCCTGTGGGCGAGCTTGATCCCAAGTAGGATGGCCTGTTCAAGGTGATAAAGATTTGCAGGAACAACGCCTATCGCCTGGAAGACATGTCCAGGAAAGAGCTTCCCCCGCCATGGAATGCCATGAACTTAAAAAAGTTCTATATATGAAGACCTCGCCATGTTGAGCTCCAGGCAGGCAACTATCTATTGTACAATCTCTTGTTAAAAACCAACATGTTTTTAATCGAAATGAAATATCAATTCTCTCGTCGAGTTAAGTTAAGTTTTTTGCTTTCATATGTTCGATCGAGCTTAAATGCTTAATCGAATTTGAGGCCTTGCCTTTACTTGTTAAAGTTTAGTGCTCAGGTTTTACCGCTTTATGTTGGAGCATACATTCAAACATTTTGCACGAAAACAATCATTCAAAAAAAAAAAAAAAAGACAAAAACAACAATAGCAACAAGACAATACTTTGATAACAAATGGCCTTTCATTAATGGAAAATAATTACATTCGATAAGAAAGATTAATTACATTCATTAATAAGATGCCTCATTGGGCTTACAGCCTTTGAATAAGAAAAATTTTACAAGAAAGCAGAAAATTTTGAAAAGCAGCTCCTCTGTAGCCCCCAGCTACACTGACCAAGGCCTTTGCTCCGTGCAGCGGCATCCCCTTACCACCGTCAAGCAGCCCCACCTATTCACGGGATTTGGCCATGTGACGAACCAGTAAACCACATTATTTTATATATGGAATTAAGAAGTATTTTTCCTATTATATGAGAATTTCTTTCATTTAGAATAAATCTACATTGCATTATATGCATTTTATAAAAATGTGACTCGTTATTAGTAAAATTTAAACCAATGAATTTCTCCTTAAATTTTTCGAAAACTTCCCACGAACCTAATGTGTTGATGTTATTTTATTATTGGTATTATTTTTTCCATATCATGAAATTTAACTTTATTTTTCTCCTTATTCTCAAAAATAATAATAAATAGTAACCTTAAATTAGAAAATATACATTTACTAGAATTAATTATTTACTGCAAATTCTAAAATTTCTAAAATAATTTTATGAAATTATATATATAAAAACCTAAAATTTATGTATATACAATACATATAATTAGTCTTTTATATTTTAATTACTCATTTGTGTCATTTTCATGAATATGTGGTAGAAAGGAAGAAAACTTGTAACTTTTCACTCTTAGTATTGTAATTAGGAAATGTGTATTAATCTTTGCCATCAAAATATAGTTTTTATATTTTTTTATCTCTCCTACAATTATATATTTATATATAAATACAAATATAGGAAAATAATTTTCCTAAAATCATCAAGTTTCCTAGTTATTTTCTTATTTATAAAAATTTAGCAATTTACTTTCTCTACAAATAATGTTTTTCAAACATCTATTTTATTTTTTAATAATTAATAATTACATATCCTAGATTATTATTTCTTGGAAAAATATAGTTTTCAAAATTAGAATTTAATTTCTTTAATTTTCGAATTTTGCTCAAAATAAATCATAAATTCCCCATAAAATTATAAAATTCCAAATTTTCAAAATTTATAAATACAATAATATATTTCCTGGAATTATAGGCACAATTTTTGAATTTTAATAAATTATAAACCTGATTTTTGGATTTTAGTTGAAGAAAAATATAAATTCTAAATTTTATCATATTTTATGATATTTTTGCAAGAAAATCTTCCCTAATGCATCATTAATAATTATTTTTGCATGGTTCACACTTACCTAGCTTATGATTCATGTAGTAGCATTACACCAAAGCCTAAATTAGTCTTCCACATAAGGGGTAAGGTGGAAGAATACATTTAATACACTAACTTAGGTGTAAAAATAGCAATTATTGAATAAATTGACCTAATAATAAAATAATCCACTTCTTCCTATTATTTCTATAAACAAGGCCAAAATTCCACCCCCTTTTTCCCCCTAAAACCAGCCACAACACACACTCACACACACTCTTCTAAATTTTCTCCCAAACCCCCTAATTTCCTACTCTTTTCTTCACTACACTACCTTACACTCCAAAAGAAAGAAAAAGAAGGTAGAAAGCTTACATTAATTACATAAGTAGAGGTTTTTCTTTATTGTTGAAGTAGGATCATCCTACTAGAGGCAAGCCTCCATACTTATGAGCCAAAGCTTTGTTAAATTCAAGCTTTAATGCTCTTGTGTGAGAGCTTTTGCCAAACATGCTCCCATGTTAATTTAGGAGCTGTTTTGATGTTAACATGAAATTATTGTTGTTATGTTGTGTGCTTAGTATGCAAGTTGTCTTTTGGATGATCACTTAGATGTTGATTTCGTTGATTTCAAGGACTAATGCTAGTTCATGTTACTACACCTTTTATGCTTGAAATGAGGCCATAGTTCTCCTTACCTAGTATTTTTTTAGTTGTAATTATATGATAGCATATGAACTTGTAGGAATTATGTAGCTTTATAAAGTGTTATGTGATCATTATATGCCTAGATGTTCATGAAACTATACTATACTACAATTTTTATGTTAATATAGCATATTTGAAGCTATGTTCATATTATTTGGAAAATACTATGTTTTTATGAAAAGTATTAGTTTTGACAAGAGATATTATTTTCATAAAAATACATGTTTTAAAGTTACAAAAATATATTTATATTGTGTTCCCTATAATTGTATATGTGAGTCAAATAAATCTTCATTATATTGGTATGTAAATATATATATATATATATATCATACATATATAGTACGAATATATATAGTACGGATGTATATATATAGACATAATGATGATTAGAGGTTTAGATAGATATATATATATGCCATACATACTATTTATATATGTATATGGAACGTATGTATATCTATATATATAGATAAATATATTTAAGGTTTCATTAATACGTAATCATAATTATCCTCCAACTATATATATGTGTGTATATATATTTGTAATACGTATATATATGTATGAATCCATATACTTATTTTAACAAAATAGATATATGGATCGGTATTAAGTATATATCTATATATAGATATATATATATCCATTTATTCGTGATAATTTTATTTATGTCAAAGTATATATGTGTTATTCCTTAGTTAAATATATCTATATATATATATAGGATATACATGTATGTATGTATTTATGTATAGATTATGTATCACTCATATTTAGACTCAATGAATTACCCAAGCTGAAAAAAGAGTTTTAAAAAGATCTGGAAGGATTTGAATGGAGGGACCGAATGTCATCCACCATTGCAAAAACCAGGAGGGTAATTGATCAGATTTTATGGTTGGACAAAGTTTAAACATCCAAGTATGTTTCTTTCTTGGATTTTCATAAAAGAAACATTTATGAAAAGCATTAATATAATCCCAGTAATTATACTTTATAACGAGTTTTAACTCAGGGCTATAAAATTCTCTTTCTTGTAAGGTACTTATACCCCACTGTTCTGCAGACATTATCTGCCTTATCACCACTGTTGTGTAAACATAGTATGCTTTAGATCCTTGAGGATAAGAATGATAAATCTGGACATTACCAGATTTTATGAGTATTAACTCATAAATAATACGGGTTTAATCCACCTCACAAGGATATGACCTTGTATCCAAATACCTTTTAAGTATTTCATAAGGATCTGAAGTTATCAGAAGATCTTTTGGTTCTATGAAGAACATCAAATCTTTATGATTTATTTTTGTATAAGGCAGAGGTTCCATTTCTTCATAAACCTCTGGGTTTTTAACCTTATCTGCATAGGATGATGAGGAATTACCTCCATCTTGTTGTGACAAACCTGGAAAGTCCTCATGATAGGATTTCCTTAAATTTTGAGGAATTCTTCCTCTTCCACTTCCTCTATGGATATTACCGTATCGGGAAGGTTGTTCTTCACCTGGAAACATTATTTCCTGCAAGTAAAATTATTAAGCAATATAAGAGGTATTTATTACTCTTGAAATAATCTTTTGTTGTTCTAAAAGTTCATCAAATTCATTTTGAAATTCATGAAAAAGAGGATTTTGAGGAAAAGGGAAAAGTTTAACCTATTCTTTATAAACATAAATCTGTTTATCAATTTTCTTGGCTTTTTGAGCCAAATAAGGATAAGGTTTAGATCCTTGAAAATGGATGTGAGCCTTTCTTATTTTAAAGAGATTAATATACTTGGCATCAATTAAGCCTAAGGAATTTAAATAATTTTGAAAATTTATTTCCCATCCAGCTTTTTCTTCTTCAGAGAAATGGAGTAGCTTTTTCTCGATCATTATACGCCATAAGATTGGACCATCCATCTGTTAAGAAGGATTATGTAAATATCCTTTTTCAACTTCTGCAATTTTTTCAATTTCAGCATAATTATTTTGAAGTTTAGTTTGAATATCCAAAACATCTTTATGACTTAAAGCAAATCTGTTTAAGATATCTGTGAGAATATTTATATTCTCATGATATTCATTCTTCAAATTATGAAGGCGTCTGAGATAATCACACTCATTTTCTTCAAGTGCTTGATCCAGACTACAATTTGTAAAAATATTAGCCATCTGCAAAACGTTTTATTAAACTATGCATTTAGCAATTTGCTTAGCAAGATAGTTTTTAACACTAAAATAAACTTCATAGTGATACATTAAAAACTTCTTATCATGATACAAAAGTGTTCTGGGATTATCCAGATAATGATTTTGTACCAAAGCAAGTTTAATTAGATTATACATTTTAATTGCATTTTTATGATCTTGAATAAGGAATTTAATACCTTTTTCATGTTGAATATGAACAAATCTGAAATTATCAGAATGAGAATATAACGCTCTATAAATTAAGCGATCAAAATCAGTCATTATTTTAAAACAACGGATTATCAGTATCTTTATTAAAACACTTACAGAATTGAGAAGTACTCATAATAAAGTAGGAAGACTTACAACCTATTCAAGCAATAAAAGATACTTTAATCTCCTTATTGATAACACTTTTCATGCTCTTAAACCATGGGAGCATGTTCAAAAGATAATTCTTATCTTGAGCACTAAGTCGTTGAGCTCTAAGTGTTACTTTTGGAGCGTCCTTAGGTGAAAGATAAGTTCCTGTATGGAGATATTTCTCAATATTGGTGATTAACTTTTCTAGATGTCTCGATCTTTGTACCATAGCATTTATTCCACGACATTTAATCATATAGAAGTTAACTGGCTGATTATACATATGTAGATATGCATCTTGTTCATTATGAAGGATAACTGAAATCCTGGGAATATTAATCCTAGGAATGATTCTGGTTCTTGGAGGCATTATCCTGTAAATATTCTCTGGTTAGAAAATCAGGAAGACTATTATCTGATCCTTTCTTATACTTAATTGTGAAGTCAAAAGGGGCAAGATGTGACTGCCATCTAGCATACATAGCTTTACTAACATCATGCTTAAAATCTTTATCAAACATAAATTTAGCAGATTGACAATCAGTAAATACAATAAAAGGTTTATTGTATAAATCATCTTGAAATTTTAAGATACATTTAACAATAGCTAAAACTTCTTTAGCAATAGTGGCATAATTCTTTTGACTATTATTCCACTTACCTGAATGGTATCTTATCAATTGTCTAGATTTATCTAAAGGGGAAATTTGACTTAAAATTCCACCAAAACCAATATCACTTGCATCAGTTTCAATTATTTTGTTCCAATTAGGATTAGCTAAATTTAAACAAGGGAGGTGACTAACCTTTTTCTTGATTAATTACACAGCCTGAGTATGTGCTAAATTCCAAGGCTTAGGAATTTTCTTAAGTCTTTCATACAGAATTGCTGTATCTTGAGCAAGATTTTTATAATAAGCAGATATATAATTTAAACTACCTAAAAATCTTTGAAGTTGTGTTTTATCTTTTATTTCATCAGGAAATTTAGATGAAAACTCAATACTTCTATTTATAGGAATTATTTTACCTTTTTCAATATTATGACCTAAAAATCTTATTTTAGTTTGGAAAAGTAACATTTTTGGTTTAGAAATTACCAAACCATTTTGAATAATGATTTTCTTAAAAATATCTAAATGTTTAAAATGATTTTCAATATTATTGGAAAATACTAAAATATCATCAATATAAACAATGATAAAATTAGTATAAGGAATGAAAATATCATTCATTATTTTTTGAAATTCTGAAGGGGCATTTTTTAATCCAAAAGGCATTACCTTCCATTCAAATTGTCCAATTGGGACATTAAAAGCAGTTTTATATTGGTCTTTTTCATAAATTTGAATTTGCCAATATCCTGATTTTAAATCAAATTTAGAAAATAGATTAGCATTATATAATCTATCAAGTAAATCTTTTTTATTAGGAATTGGATATCTTATCCATTTCAAAACTTTATTTAAAGGTTTATAATTTATAACAAGTCTGGGAACACCACGTTCTTGTTCAGCATGTTTATTAACATAAAATCCTGTACAAGACCAAGGTGATTTAGATGGTTTAATTAACCCTTTATCTAACAAAGATTTAATCTCTGTTTTACAAAGTTCTAAATATTCTTTATTCATTTGACAAGGTCTAGACTTTATAGGTATATTATTTTCTGAAAAATTATCTTCATAAGGAAGAGAAACAATATGTTTCTTTCTATCCCAAAAAGCATTTGGATGTTCATTACAAATAGTAAGAGAAAAATTATTTTCAAGAAATTTAATCTTTTCTTTTAATCTAGGGTTCTGTAAATAACTTTCAATAGTAGAAATATTAATTTCTTGTTTAAGAAAATTTATATGATTTTGTTTTTTATTAATCAAATCTTGTATTTCATTTAATAATCTAGTCTGGGGTTCAGTTATAAAATTAAACTGAATTTCTTTATTTTCAAAAGTTCGTATAAAACCATTAGTATCAATTTGTTTTAAAGGAAAAAGTTTTTGAATAAAAGGAGTTCCAAGAATTACTTGGGTAGTCATATTTTTTATTAACAAAAAACTTGTAGGTATACAGGTATTATTTTGACAAATATATGCTTTAGGTAATTTATAAGCAATATCTAACCTGTTTCCATTAACAGCAGTTAAATTATGAGTCGTTTTATGAAAATACTTTGTAGGAATTAACCCTTCTTGAATACAATTAAGATCTGCTCCACTATCAATCAAAGCAGTAAGGTTCTTAACAAATTGATTATCAATTAACAAAGTAATCTTTACATACCATTTTTGAGAAGTTACGATGTCTAGAGTTGCTAGAAAATTAGTTAATTCTGTATTATGATCCTCTTCAGGAATATCTTCTTCACTTTCCAAATTATGAGAAGCTATCTGTTTTCCTTTTTCTAAAGATGTTAATCTATGAGAAAACAAGTTATTTTCTTGCTTAAGTGATTTTATTTCTAATTTTAAGAAATCAATTTCTTTCATTAAGTCGAAAATACTAATAGGATTTTCATTTCTATGTTTAAGATTTAATCTTTTATGAACTTCATCCATAGTATATGGAGTAGTATTTCTCTGTATCCTGTTATTATCAGACTTATGTCTAGTATTATTACTAGATTCACCAGTAATATGTTCTATTAAGAATGACTTTATACTAGGATCATTAGTATGTTTTAACAAATCTAATATGGAATTTGATTTAATCATATTTATTTCAAAATCTTTAAATTGTGAAATCAATTGATACAATTCATCATGATCTTGATTCTGTTTTTCACAAGGTTCCTTATTTTGACAAGGTTCACACTGACTGTCATCTTCAGAGCTAGAAAACTCAATTTGATCTAAAACATTTATGTCTTGATCAGATTTACTTAGATTTGAACTACTAGAATTACTATCACTTTTAAGTTCAGACTCAAAAACTAACAGTATTTTACATAAAGAATCTTTAAGATCATCATCAATTTTTAAAGCATGTATTTTTTGTTTAACTCTACAATTCTTAGCATAATGACCTATTTTTCCACATTTAAAACAGGCATTATTATTTTGATACTGAGTTTTGGAAAATTTTTAAAATTTTTTCTTCTTAGGTTTAGTTTGTGGTTGAGGTAATTGCTGAGCATATTGTTGTTGCTTATACCTTGTACTCTCACGTTTCTTTCTTTTATATTCATAATAACCAGCAGATTTATGCTTTTTCTTTTTCTTATAGATTTTATCTACTTGGGGATTTTTAGGAATATTCATGCCAAATTGATCACAAAAATCTCCTAATTGTTTTTTATGCAACATATTATGTTTCTGAACTTGTTGATTAAGTTTATTACAAAGATTTAATCCTTCAGTTATGCAGGCACTAATTAATTTACCATAAGTATAATTACTATAATGGACATTTAAATTATTACCTCTTAAGGTTTTTCTAACTTTTTCAGCAAAAAGGGGAGGAAGACCATCAATAAATTTAGACTTCCAATGATCAGAATTACTTTCAGGTAATTGTAAAACTCTGCTTAAGAAGACATCCTTATACCATCTAAAAGAGCTTAAAGTATTACAACGCATATTTTGCAATAAGGTCCTTATAGTTTCAGAGTTATCTGACCATCTTCCAGTGAAGTGTTCAAAGATATTAACTACAAGGGTATAAACAGCATCTTCAACCTGTTCATTATTTTCTAGCTTAGTATTACTAAGTATTTCTTGTCTTAAGTCTTGTGTAAGATAATTATCCCACCATCCTTTAAGTTGGCTAGTAAAACCAGCAATTATCATGGAAGCTATAGATTTATCTGTATTACCATTTGTTTTACAAACAGTACTATACATTAACATTCTGTGTATTAAATTTGCTATTTGATTTATCGTATAGCCATCTATATTCCATTCATAAATGTGATTTCCACTATAACTAGTTGTATTAACAAATTCTTGTTCTTCATAAAGAACATCTTGAGGGGTAGGTCTAGGATAATAATAAAATCTTTGATTAGGTTTATCAACATATTTATTCGAATATGATTTTCTACCATATTTACCAATTTTATTGATCTCATCTCTGATAATGGTATTATAATCAGAATCTGGTTCTTTTAGTTTATTAGAGAACTCAATATTATGTAGACGTAAATCCTTAAACTTCTCATTTAAGAGTTTTTCAAATTCAGTAACAGCAGCAAATTTGAAATTCTTAATTTCTGGAGGAGGTTGAATAGTTGGAACAGAAGAATTACTAGATTCAGCTTTACTAGTTTCTTCTTTTTCTTGTTCAATTAAAACTTTATTTATTTTTTGAGTAACTCTATCAGTTTTTGAAAGAAGTTGATCAATTCTATTAATAGCTAAATTAATTTGTTCTCCAAGAATTATCAAATAGAGATTTGAATAATTTTGTTGTTTAATTAACTTATTAAAAAGTTGAGCATTACTCAAAAGAGATTTTTCTTCAACTATTTTTGCAAAAGCATTATAATGTCTAGATTGATTATCAGTTATGATTTCAAAAGTATCTTGTGGTGGATATATTCCAGTAACAATTTTATTTGAAGAAATTTGATAATTTCTTTCCAAAACAGAAATTTTATATTCTAAGGTTTCATTTATTTTATAAATAAACCATTGAACAAAAGGTATTATTTCATTAATATTAGAAAGATGATTATAATATTCTTCAGAAATTATTTTTAATTCTGAAATATCAAAAGTTTTATAAAACCATTTTTGGAAATTATTCCAAATAGGAAGTTTAAATTCATCTTTACATTTTTGTCTTGCCAGAGAACCTAGACTAAAATCAATTTTGGTGTAATTCATTAGGAAACTATTTTTAAACATGGTAACCCATTTCACTTAATGTTAGATCGATTTCATCGATTTTCTTAGTTGGTGAAACAAAATTATCTGAATCAATTTTTAAGTTTTTATATGGGTCATTTAAATAGATTGTTGATTCTAATGATTTATCAGATCTAGCGGGACTATCGCTATCATCATCTTTTTTAATTTCAGAAAGTCTTGAAGTTGAAGACCTTGAAGGAAATTGAAGTTGATAAGGCTTAGGTGAAATAAAAGAATATCGAGACTGACTCGATTCTGGTCTTAAACCCATTCTTGGTAAAGAAAGTTGTCTTTTAGGCATAGTTATAAAAACATTACCTTCTTGAGTTTGTTGAATATCAGTAGGTTGGTCTGAAATATTATTCAGAACTGGGGCGGCTTTTTCCCTTACCCAATTTTCAGGAAATTCAATTTCATTCCATTTTATGGCTCTTCTAGTTGTAATATTAGATTTACTAAAATTAGACTCAATTACTATTGTTTCATTTGCCATTTTATCTTGTTGTCTACACTGAGGATTAAGTGTATGCAGTGTTTTATAATAAATTCTGTAACAAATGCAGATTACTTCTGATCCAGGCGCATAATTATAACCATGGGTTTTAATATTTAGAGTTAAAGAATCAAAAATATTACTATCTGTAAAAGATAGTTGTAAATTAGGAAAAACATTAAAATAGACTGGGCCATGAGCCAAGCTACTTTCTATGATTCCCATTATGGATTGATCCCAATTAAGATTTCTACCATCTCTTAAGACAGCTAAGAAACTTTCAGGTAAACCTTCTAAAGTTAAAGGTTTAAAGGCTATTTGAACAAGTCCTATATGTAAGAACTTATAAAGATTTCTATATCTTCCTAAATCTCTCTCATTAAGAAGATGTAAAATCATTTCGTCTTTATTTAAAGAAATAGTTTCTTCAATTGTTTTAACAACTTGTTTCCATGAAAGTTTATCTAAAGCACCTATTTCATAAACTTTATTTATGTTTATTTTAGGAATAGACCATTTGTTTAACAAATCTAGGTCTTGAGGTAATTCTACTTCATGGCAAACACTGTTTTTAACAGTTTGTTTATCAGATCTAAATATGTTTTTCAACATAGGATTGCAGTAAAGGCGTATGTTAAAAAATATTTTCACTAAGTCAATTCAATAACATGGCTCTGATACCATAAGGAGCAGGACCCTCATTCTTGTTCTGGGATATTTTACAAAATGTATGAATCTGTCGTTATTTTGTGGGGAAAATTTTTACAAAAATTATTCTAGACCTGTCTTTGGTATCCAGTCTTACTCCACACAACCCTAAACGCCTTCCATGGCTTCAGCGGGTACAACAGGACTTGCACTCGAATACCAAGACTGTATCTAGAATACTTTAACCTTAAAAACAAGACTGATTCATCACTTCAACCCATAACAACAAAGGTTGCAAGAAGATTATGTTACCATTAACACACCATTGTCATGACTTAGCTTCCATATTTTTTAACATACTATACACTTAGCAACACATTATAAAAGCTTATTAAAGCAATAAATAAAAGGGAATTTAGAACTTACCAAGATTTAATCTTGATATAGAACTCTGAACTTTATTTCTTCGATATTAAAATACAGCTTTACAAAGAGGAAAACTAAAAACGATATGAGGAGGGACCAAAGGAGTAGGATACAAAACATACAATATTTTTAAAGGAGTAGAAAAATCTGATGCCTATCAACTAAACAAAGGCTCCTTTTATAGGAGAATTCACACGAAAACAAACAAAAGAAAAAATAGTAAACAATCACTATTTTACAATAGTTGATTAAACAAAAAGTAAACAAATTATTGTACGAAGGAATCACGAACAGTGAAATGGCAGACAGAAATTATCAGTCTTGCAACTTTATCATCCTTGAGCATCTTGGCACAGTAAAACAGTAGACGCACTTATTGTCCTTGAATTTATCTTCTGGCAACAAATATTTAATTCGTAAAAAAGAGAATAGGAGCTTGTCGGCTGAGCATCTTAGAACAGAAACGTCAATTATGAGATGAATTATTGATTTCTGACGTCAGGGTTTACGTCATGCTGATTTTGTGAATTACAGTAATGGCTTCTTTCCTTGGGCTTTATCCAATAGAGCAACCATAGCATCAATCTGGATTTCAGATTCATCTGCATATGGGTCTTGAGATTCTCCTGCTAGAACTTCTTCTTTTGAGGAGGAGGACATTGATGAAAAATCTTCAGTATGAAGATCATAATCAAGTTTTTCCTTTAATTCCCTCTGCACTTGAGATAAATACTCTGCAGCAATTTCCTTTTGTTCTTCCTTTGTTAAAGGACCGGATTTCTTTAGACTGTGTTCTTTAATAATTTCTTGTAAAGTAACTGGACCACTTTGATTGGCCTGTTTTTGATATTCATGTATCTTCATTTTAATGAGATTTATTGTTTCCTGGCCATGTAAGGCATGGGATTTTGGATCAAGTAAAAGCATCTTTTTCCAAAAAGAAGTGAAATAGATGCGGTTTAAACAAGGAAGGTTTTGAGAGGTATTACCAATTTCAGGTTCCCAACGCCATATCCATGGTATTGAGAATTCAATGAAAAAATGAAAAGAAGTTATTCCTTCTGGCCACAATTTTAATTGTTTGGCTCTTTGGACAAGGGGAGAATGAATCTTATATATATGTATATTTATGTTTCGTTATATTTTAGTCAATATATATATATATGTGTCATGGTGATATACATATAGATATATACATATGTGTATATATATATACACATACTACTATGTTTGGATTATAGTTTAGTTTAAATTACATATTTGATACATATATATATTAAATACATTTATGAAATATTATCTTCTATTATTTTATTTCATATTGATGATGTTCTTTTCTAAGAAGTTGGACTAATATGTCGAAATATGGAAGCAAGACTCCCAAGATTAAGCTATGTGCATAAATGATGATTATGTGAAACGAGCTCAAAAATATATTGGAATGGTTTGGGTGAGTTCTGCGGAACATACCAACAGGGTAGCCGGCTGTAAGAGTTCTCACTCCCTCCATCTCCTAATCCCTCCTTCGGTAGACGTAGTGATCTACTCAAGAGAGTGGATCGTAGGAAAATTTGGCGTAACCCCCGGGGTACGACCATTAGAGGATAAGGCAGGCGAGAGTAATGTGCTGGTTGTATATTTCAGTCTGGGCAGTCATAAGGGTCGTTGTTAGGTGACGAAAAAGGTTTGAAATGAAAACCTACGTATTTATGTGCAAAGTAAGCATATGCGCCTATGTGCAAATCACATGCACGAGCACCTTATGGGATTAGGTAATGTTTCTACTCATCTACATGTTGATTATGTTCATATGATATGTTTTAGATGAGCCCGAGACTAGCTTAAATGAGGTCAAGGAGGAAGAACACTTTGAAGCCTTTTATTAGAAAGAGAGCTATAAATTTTCGTTGCGTACTTGTTGTTTTGCGATTGTCAGCTTTATGTATGTTGAAAACGCACGATTGTATTCGGCATTTTGAACTTGATGTATCATTTTGACGTTATGTTTTATATTTAAGTATATTTTTTTATTACTTGCTTTTGAATGTAAATTATAATAAGCCTGGTTATCGGGGTCGTTATAGGTGGTATCAGAGCTTAGGTTTAATCTTAAACTGTGCTAGGTAAGGATCCTCGGCATAAGATTTTGGAATAGAAAGGAGATAGGGTTGATCCGAGAAGATTAGTTAGGAATGAATTTCCTAGGGTGGTATTTGCCATAATGAGTGGCAGGTATGGCTGGGCCGGCCGGCCAGTACATACTTTGTTCCCCTAAATGGCAAATGCTTGACTAATTTGAAGTATAAGGCAGATTTTCTTGGGTAATAGCTTTAAATGATTACTAATGGAATTATGTGACTTATGCTCTACGTGTGTGAAATCCACCTCTTGAACCTATAGAAACCAACTCTAGAGTCACATCGCCCGACAGTCGGTAAGGGTATATGTGAACGTTGCTAAAACCTCTCCATCCAATGGATTTCATATTAGGTTGAATTATGTTTTGCGAAAACGTATCTTTCGATATAATTACTATTGAGAAATGGATAATTAGTACTAAACTGGGGACCTTGAGATTTGGAAAAAGTAGAAGTTATGTTAGCAAGATTCGCACCGTACTTTGTTCAAATTGAGAAAAGAAATTTGGAAGCTTGTGGTGGTCTAAGGCTCAGAATTCAAGATAGGATTCATAATTATACTATGGTAGTAGAAATGGTATTGAGAATTGAAAAGTACAACAAAGCAATTGTAAAATTAAGACACTTTGTGAGACTGAAAATCTAGGGGCGGCCTAAGTGGAATGAACTCTGGAGGGTATATCAAAGTTGCAAGGATGGATGTGCAAGGTAATCAAATAAACCTCCAGTTGTGGAAGGTACGTATTTAGCTTGTTTCATTTACCCAGAATTTTGGTTGATCCAAGCTCACTACATGTTTCCTAGGCTAGAGGTTCAATCTAACATTTATCACATGAATTAGAAGTACAAATTAGAAGTAGCCGCCATCCAATATTGATGAGTTATTTGATTAAGTACAAGAAGTTTCAGTATATTCTAAACTGGATTTGAAATTAGGTGAGAATGCGAGGGGGAATTTTCGTAGACATGGGAAAATAAGAACAAATTATGGAATAGAATAAAGATATATACTAAAGCAACTCGGAATGATGAACTTAAGTATAGTTTACTATTTAGACGCAGTGTGTAACAATTAAATGTCGACATTCTTGTAATAGTTAGTTTCTTAGCCAACTCTTTTCGTAGGTCCTCATCATTACTTATTCAAAAGACTTCAAAAAAAATTCATTTTACTTGAAAACAACTTTTTATAATCCCCATAGGAGATATACTTGTTAATCGAACCTTGAAACCTATATTCTTTATTGAATTGTTTCTAGAACTACGAGTTTGATTATGACATACTATTTTACCCCTATATATATATATTCACAATATCAATATTTCATTGGGATATCTTTTACAATCAATATCCATTGTTTGAGGTAAAAAAAGAAAAGGCCAATTTTGTCTTTAACTTTCTTTTAAAATGATTACTTCAAGAGCAATTATTGTCCTTGTTTTTATAATAATTCTCTTTTGCTTTTACGGCAGTCTTGAAAGTTTCCTCTGTTAACAACCCTTTTATCTCCCTCTTGAAAAGTTGTAATATAGGAAATTCCAAATACTTTGCTCACTATCGAAAGCTTGAACCTTCTAAGATTTATGCCAATCCGAAGTTTTCTTTATTTAACACCTCAATTGACAAAGATGTTATTCAACCTTTTACACATTCTCGGTCTTTTATACTATTCTTACTTTTATACTTCAAACATGAAAATCTATCGAAACAAGTCTTAAGGATTGATGAGTTATCCTTGATCTCTAGTAAAATTCTTCATGTATACTCCTAAATGATATTTAAATAAAAATGTTGACAAATATTTTCAAATCCTACTACATTTATGGCTCACTTCTTCCACTTGTTGATCTTTTGTTCCTATGAAAAAAAAAATTGTTTCAACTTTGCCGTATACATCTTAGATCTGATTTTGTATCAATCCGGACTATCACAACCCTTACTAAGATTTGGAAAAAAAAACACTTGAACCTATCACCAAAGATTTTGTTATAGGATTACTTTGAACCTAGCTAGGCAATAATGCAATATAGATAGTTGTGGAGAGAGTTATGAAAAGTTTCCACTTCATTTTGTGATTTAGAATGACAGAAAATTATAAACAAGACATAGTTGGATATCATGGTGTCTCAGTTAGTATAGTCTTGAATAGAAATTCACTGTTTGCTCTAAATTTTGGCAAGAATTACAAAATGTTTTAACCTCTAAGTTAAATTTTAGTCTTTATTTTCACCCACAAACTGATGGGCAGACTAAAAGAATTATCCAAATTGTAGAAGATACGCTTAAGTCCTGTACCTTAGGTTTTGGTGGAAGTTGGGATCGACACCTAGGTCTTACAAAATTCACTTACAATAATAGTTACCAAGCCACGATAGGAATGGTGCAGTTCAAAGCTCTTTACGGGCGTAAGTGCATATCCCCAGTATATTGGAGTAAAGTAGGTGAAAGTACACTTCTAGGCCCAGAACTAATTCATGAGACAACTGAAGCACAAAGTCATCAAAAAAGTTATGCCGATAAAAGGAAAAAAGACCTGGAATTCGAGGAAGGTGACTTTGTATTCCTGAAGGTTTCACCATGGAAAGGACTAGTAAGGTTCAGAAGGAAAGGGAAGCTAAGCCCCCACTATGTTGGACCTTTTGAAAGACTAGCGAAAGTGGGAAAAGTTGCTTACAAATTAGCCCTACCTCTAACTTTAGCAGAAGTACACAATGTATTTCATGTCTCTATGCTTAAGAAATATCAGCCTGATCCCTCTTATGTTGTGAACCATGAATCCCTCGATATTGGCAAAGACCTAACTTATATTGAAGAACCAGTTGAAATCTTAGACTTCTAGGAGCACACGTTAAGGAAAAAAAAATGATTTTGTTAATATGCGTTCTATGGCAAGTATCATGGTATGGAAGAGAGCACTTAGGAATGGCTAGAAGAGATGCAGGAAAAATACCCATAGTTGTTCGATTAGGCGTAAGACACAATTTCAAGGACGAAATTTTCTAAGGAGGGGAGGATATGACGACCCGATAAATCACATTATTTTAAATCTGGAATTAAGAAGTATTTTTACTATTATATGAGAATTTCTTCCATTGAGAGTAAATGTGCATTGTATTGCATGCATTTTATAAAAAATGTGACTCGTTAGTAGTAAAATTTAAACCTATGAATTTCTCAATTTTTTCGAAAACTTCCCACAAACCTAATGTATTGATGTTATTTTATTATTGGTATTATTGTTTCCATATAATGAAATTTTATTTTATTTTTCTCCTTATTCTCGAAAATAATAATAAATAGTTACCTTAAATTAGAAAATATAAATTTACTAGAATTAATATTTACTTCACATTCTAACATGTCTGAAATAATTTTATGAAATTATATATATAAAAATCAAAAATTTATGTATATATAATATTTTTTATGTATATTATAATGAAGTTAATATTTACATGTATATTTTACAATAAATATTAGCTATACAATTATAATTTTTAATTTTAAATAATCTTTTTTTATTTTTTCATATTATCACATATATATTTTTTTTTAAGGTTTTATATAGGGCAAATTACATTTATCTCCCCAGAGGTAAACACTATTTACAAAAAAATACCCTAACCTATGACAAATTATAATTAACCCCTTGAATTGAGGGGGTTCTATGTTATTTTGATGAAAAGTCAGCTTTACCCCTAAATGATTTAAGCAAAAAACAAAGAGAAAAAATAACTAAAATAGAAAATCCAAAAATACCCTTTTATCATTTTTTTCTTCTTTTTTCTCTTTTCTTTTTTCTTCCTTTCTTATCAGGTCTCTCTCTCTCTCTCTGTCCTAGTCGGTTGATATGGCAGACAACGGTAGAGGATGGCGAAGGGCGGTGGTGGAGCCTTTCGATCTCTCTCTCCCCCCCCCCTCTCTATCTCTCCCCCTCTCCATTCTCAATTTATCCCTTTGGATCTCGGTGGTGGGGCAGCGATAGAGGACGGTGGTCAGTAGCGACCGACAACGATAGAGTGTGGAGATTTCTTTTCCTCTATATCTCTCTCCCCCCGACCCCCTTCTCCCTCTCGATCTCTCAATCTCTCGATTTCTCTCTCTCCCTTTGAGCTCTATGCGTGGCCGCGGCAAAGAACGGTGTTGGGGAGGTGGCGGAGGATGATGGCACTACACAGTGGAGAGAGGTGGCGGGGGGCAGCGGTGAGAGGCGGTGGAGATGTGTGCATGTGTGTGTGTGTGTGTGTGTGTGAGAGAGAGAGAGAGAGAGAGAGAGAGAGAGAGACATCTCCTAGAAGAAGAAGAAGGGGGGGGGGGAAGGAAAAAAAAAGAAAAGAAAAAAGAATTTATTTAATTATATATAATATGATTATAATTTTTTTAATCAAATATGAAAATAGTAATAATTTTTGGTATTTATCAAAACAACGTTTATAATATTATAAAATATTTTTATGTATTTTGTATTTATTAAATATAAATGACATACCAAAATTATATATTTTAAAGTATATGTTTATAAATATTTGTATATATTATATAAAACATTTAATATTTTAAAAAAATATTTAAATATGTATAATGTTTTTAAATGTAAATATGTATAAAATGACAAAAAAAACCCTCCAGGGCAACATAGTCATTTCAATATGGTCAAACACTTATTCCTGTTTTCAGAAGGGTAACTTGAAAGTTTAATTTTTCTTTTTGACTATGGTAGGTTTAATTTACAATTACCCCTCAATTTAGGGGGGTAATTGTAATTTCTCATAGGTTGGGGTGTTTTTTATAAATAGAGTATACCTCAAGGGAGGTAAGTGTAATTCGCCCTTTTATATATTACAAACTCAAATATGTATTCAAGTATTTATAGATTTATATTATATACTTTAATTCATATTATGTTTCAAGATCTACATATATATCGATATATTACAAAATATGTGTTAGCTCAAGTGAACAATTTTCTCTGCGCTTTTTTTTTTGAGCCAGCACATGACATGCCAATATTTTTGGAGAAAAATAATCCTATATGGTGTCTTTAGTCTTTCCTTTTACATTCATAACTATGTTGAAAATGTTATCAAACATATTCTTCTCAATATGCATTACTTCCAAATTGTGACATATTAAGAGATCTTTCCAATACGGTAAATCCTAAAAAATACTTTGCTTCGTCCAATTATGTTCGATACCACAGCTAGAGGGCTTCCCCAATTCCTATTGTCTTGTTACTTTCGGCAACCATTGCACCTCATCTCACACTTCATGACCGTTAGGTTTTGGATGAGGAGGGTCTTTCTCGACATAATCTTTTTTAAAGTTGACTTTGTTGCTTCTATATAGATGATTTATGTCTAGAAATCTTCGTTGACAATCAAACCATGAATTCTTTCATCTATACTTCAATGTTAATGCCTTATTGTAACATTTGCAATAGGGACACGCTAGTTTCCCCATAATTATCCATCTCAACAGCATCCTGTAAGCCAAAAACTCATGATAGTCCACATCAATGCAACCCATATAACAAAATTCCACTTCACATATGCATCATATATTGGAATGCCATCTTCCCACAGCGCCTTCAATACATCAATTAGTTGCTACAAGCCTACAAATATATATTAATATTCACTTTCGAATTCTTAGGGTCAGGAATTATGCATGTTAGAAACATGTGTGGAATTGTTATGCATATTTCAGGGAGCAAATTGTATAACGTAACGATTACTAGCCAAGGTGAGTATAATACGACATATTGAGAATAAGGCTTAAACCCATCAACACATAGAGCAAGGCGCACATTTCTATGCTCACTAGCAAAATAAGGATATACTTCATTAGAGTGTTTCCAAGTCTTCTCAATTGCTGGGTGACACATAACTCCATCAGACCACCAATGCTCCACATGCCATCTCATATGTGGTGTTGAACTCAAATAGGCATATAATCGTTTGTGTCATGGAACAAGAGGCAAATAATGCATCCTCTTAATTGAGACTTTTTTTGCATGACCATGGCCTGTAATCTCACAATATCTTGCAACACCACAAAATTTGCAATTTGCCGCAACCGCATCATCTTTGTAATACCGTGTACAACCATTTGCACAACAATTTATTTTTTTGCTCATCAAACCCAATCTCCTTACTAGCTTTGGTGCCTCATAAAATTTTGTTGGAATTTTGTGACCAAAAGGTATTAATTCGGACATCAATTGGACGGCTTCTTTGATACCATCGTATACTACATTGTAGTCACTTTTCATGCTCATCAACCTTGTAGCCATAGAAAGGGGTAAATGATCAACACATCCAAGCCACACTGGTGGTTAAACTTTCTCAAAAGGTCAAAAAATTCCTGAGTTTCACAGTTCGACTGCTCCTCAAAGTCGTTTTGTTTTTCATTATCACCCTCTACCTCTTGCCTAGCAGCATCGAAACACATTTCATCATACCTATGCAGTGGGTTATTTTCTATCTCGCTACTCGATGCACCATGATATGCTAGAGGAGGTTGGAAATACTAATAATTTGATTTGAAACCATGTGTTAACAAATGTACTACATCATCGGGTTTTAGCAAAAACCACTTTCCTACACAACTCTTACAAGGACATTGAATTTTTCCATACTTAATGAAGTCTAGGCAACTCTTTGCATGTTCAACAAAATTCATAATATCATCATAACATGCCGGAAGAAGACCTCCTCGACTAAGGTACGTCATAGTATACATCGACGTCTATGCTCAGGAATATCCATCTACATGTGACACCCAATTTTTTAAATTTTGTGTTACTATTTGTCTCGAATAACATTAAATGAGTAATTTTGCATTATCAAAAAATTTTGGCATAGATTCCCCAATAAATTGAATATCACCAAAGAATGAAACAAGCACAAAGTTCGCAATAGTTAATTACAAAAATCAAATTAGTACACATCAAACACACAAATATATTATTATTATTATTTATATATATTTTATTATCGAATATGCACCATTTTCTTGTTTCTCCTCAACACACAAGCAAATAAAAATCAACAACAAACAATGGCAAGACTCTAGCCCTTCCCCCAATTCATGTACTTCATCCACACATCATAAACTAACCTACTAACTACAAACTAATTAGTTACACACACACACACACACACAAGAACTATATACCATAAAACTAGTCGCACTTACCTTTGCACACTTAACTCGCCAACTAAAAAGATTGAATTTTATGACCAATACTTACAATAAAATCAAATGTCAAATTTTTTCAAGTTCTACATTCAAGTGTCAAGATGCACATATTAAAAATATAATTAACATATTCAGAAACTTTGCAAAATTCAAGTTTCAAGTTTACATAATTAACATATTAACATATTTTACATATCCAAGTATCAACTTTACATATTCAAGTTTTCAAGATTACATCCTATATATTAAAAAAAACGTTTTCAAGAATACATAATTAACATATTCAAGTTTCAAGTTTACTTATTCACACACTTAACAAAATTCCACAACACATAATAAAAATTTACAACATATATACAAACTAACTTTACTAAATTCACAACACATGCACTAGCTTTAAAATTTCAAAATTTTTATAATAATATTCAAAACATAACAATTATATAAAATACCAAATTATACAAAATCACAATAACCAAACCCTACAATTTTAATTCTAAAAATTTTAAAAAAAATACCTAGTGGGGATGGGGGACGGGGGACTACGATGGTTGTTTCCGAGGAGGTGGTGGTGGGGCTACAAATTGGGAAAAAAAATGGTAGAGGGGGTAGGGAGGTGTGAAAAGTTAAGACATGGAGGAATTAGAGGTGGAGGATGGAATTTTTAGGCGGTGGCCAGTAGAGGACGATGATAGCAGCGCGGGAAAGAAGAAGAGGAACAGGTGAGACATAAAAATTGGGTTGTCAGCAAAATTTTTGTGAAAAGTTCCATCTTTTAATTTTCTGCATAATTTTTAGGTGAAATTCAACCGATAATGATAAAAAAAATGTTAAAATTCAAATAAAATATTCTGAATTTAAATATTCAAACAAAAAAATTATCGGCTGAATTTCAGCAGAAAATTCCTCCCAAATTTTTAAAATATATTCTATAGAATACTTCACTAATAATTTTTAAAAAAATAAAATTAACTTCAAATTTTTTGAAATTAAATAATCAATCATAAATAAATTAAAAATATATTTTTTGGTGAAATTTTGGCAAAAAATCGGCCAAAATTTTGAAAAATATTTCACTAAAATACATCAAATAAATATTTCTTTTCATATTTGACAGTGAAAAAAATTATTAATTACAACATTATATTATAATATGTCTACTAACATCAATAAATAATAATATGACATGGTTAAAACAACGTTCAATAGCATGTTCCATTAGTCACTTTCATCAATTGAATTAAGTCAACATATCTCTACACGTTTTACCAACACTCAATTGAGTCGATTGGGTGCTTCTCACATTTCAATTGATCAAATTAAAGGATTCACCCAATTTAATTAAATCAATTAATCATTTTGCCCAGGACAATTGAAATAAGCCAATATGTCCCCAAATTAAGTTTGACATTTATTCAATTGAACTTTGTCAATTGCACATTTGATTAACAATCAATTGAGTAAAGTAGATGTTTCTCGCACTTCAATTAATCGAATTAGATAACGTACCCAATTCAATTAAGTCAAATAAATATTTCGCCCAATTCAAATGAAACAAGCCAGCATTTTCCCAAATTCAATTGAACATTTTCTTCAATTGAATTATGTCAACTGCACGTTTGACTAACATTCAATTGAGTCAATTGGATGTTTCTCACACTTCAATTAATTGAATTAGATAATATGCCAAATTCAATTAAATCAATTGAATATTTCACCCAATTAAATTGAAATAAGCTAGGGTTTTTCCAAATTCAATTGAACATTTTATTCAATTGAATTGCGTCAACTGCACATTTGATTAACATTCCATTGCATCGATTGGATGTTTCTTACACTTCATTTGATCGAATTAGAGGATGCACTCAATTCAACTAAGTCAATCGAACATTTTGACCAGTTCAATTGAAATAATCGTGCATTTCCCTCAATTCAATTGAACATTTTCTTCAATTTAGTTAAGTCAATTGCATATTTGACCAACGTTCAATTGAGCGCTTCCCAAACTTCAATTAACCAAATTAGATGATTTTCATAATTCAATTGAGTCAATTGTGCACTTCGCCATCCCAATTGAAAAAAAAAATCAAATGTTTTTCCCAATTCAATTGGACAATATTTTGTGCAATTCAATTAACTGAGTCTACTACATATTTCAGCTTAGATTACATCTAAATTAAATGCATGTTTAAACACGATTGTCAATCTTCTTATGTACATGCATGCTTATACACAATTATTGATCTTCTCATATATATGCATGTTTATACCCAATTCTTACATATTACATATACAATAATATCAATTATGGTTGAATGCAACAATAAAATATACAATGTTTTTATTCTCATGGTAGTTAAATTTCTATATTATTACCAACATTAATTACCATGTATGCAGATACTATGTGCTATATAAAAATTAATTATATTAATTACAATGGATTTATAGACAAAATATAAATAATTTCAAATATTTTCGACGGATTTTCGGCGGAAAGTGTACCCTATCCCTTTTTCCCAAATATTCCATATCTCCCTTCAATATATTCCACACGATGATTTTTTCAACCAAAAAAGAAAAAGTCAAAATTTTCGGCCGAGATATTCTACCGATAATTATTTCAAATTTCAGCAAAATTTCCGTTGAAATTTAGCCAAAATTCTTTTTCCAAAATTTTATCATTTTTTTTTTACTTTTCAGGGGGCTTAACCGCCAAAATTCCACCAAAAAACTGAGGCATAATTTTGGCGCCAACTTTGGCACATGGTTTTCTACGACTTTTCAGCGGAAGTTCAATAGATTTGTTCTAAGAATATGCCAATAAATAAAAATTGATAAGAGAGATCAGAACAATATTTGTTCTAAGAATATAGCTTGTGCAAAAAAATTAAATACTTTTTTCGATAAGTAATGTGTAATACGTGAGTTGGGTATCTCAATATTAATCACATCATTGTATGTTGCACTATTCTATTGTAGAAATGAGGAATTGTATGCTATTTCAAGTTATTATATATAAAACAATATATATATATATATATATGTATATACAAGCAAGTAACAATGCATCTGGTGATGGTTTCAACAATTTTGAGTCTCTTGCCATCTAACTAGGTCTTAGGCTAATTTTATTTATATTAGATTTTGTAAGTCCTCCCGCCTAGATCTGATAAGATTTTGCAAAGTTTATAATATATATAAGTCTTTATCTAAAAATATATTTTAAAAATAGCTGACTAAATGAGATTGCATATGTATCTTTTCAACAATTCTTAGCAAATAATCTGGGAGACATTATTTTATAAGTTTATTTTATAACTAATTGGCAAGCTAATCAACTGTTTTAACACCTCCCTGAAAAATCATATTAGTTGTTTTATAATGAACAAGAAAATATTGTTACATGCCCATCAAATATTGAAGATTAGATCACATGGGCAGTAAATTATCGTATTACATTGATATAATAGAAATATATATGAATGCAATAAATATTAACAAAAACTTAATAGATATTTATAATTTAATTGTTAAAATTTAAATATACAATTAAATGATTTTATTTTTATTTTGGAAGCTTATCAAGTGTGTCAACTGGTAGTGTGATTAAAAATATTGGACCCGAGCCTGGAGCACAAGGCCAATTAAGCGCGTTCATGGCACTGCATACTTTTTTTTTTATCTGTAATCAGTAAATTGGCCCTCATCTGTGTATTATTATGCCATCCAAGACTTTAAAAATATAATTAAAAGAGATTAAAATAATCTTGCATGTTTCAATAATAATAACTTTAATGGTAAAATTGTTTACAATTTTGTTTCGAATTTTAGTCCCGTGTAGTGTCCTATCTAAAAGAAGTGACTCGTTGAAAATGGCATCCCCTTCACCCATGGATTAAATTTGAAACATTCTGGTAGTTCCAGTTGACACCTATAGGATGTTCCAAATTAATTATATATATAAAAAAAGAAGTCTATTCATTTATCAAGCGGTCAATGTTCATATAATATTTAATTCCTTAATAAAAAATGTATACATAAAAACTATATTATGAATACTAAGTATTTGATAGATGAATGAGCCAAATCCATGCTCAATCATACAAGAATTTTTCCCACAACTACCTTTCACTCACTCAAATCCATAGCGCTACTTTATTAGAACATTGTCTTACAAAGTGCTGTATCATTTGTTTCTAACATTACCAGTTCCGAAGTTGGTGGTGGACACCCTACAATATTGAGAGCGGGGCAAATCACTCAACTTCACAAGCATCTTCTCATAGTATTGAATGTGCTCCATCCTGTTAATGAAGGGGAAAAAATGCCCTTAATCTGGAATCAGTACGTATACATAATAATAATAACAACTAGCTATAAATTCACACTCGATGCGTGTATAATTACAACTGCGATATAATTTAATTTTTTTTTAAATTTTGAATAAATATAAAATTAAAACTTTATTAAATTTTTATTTAAATATATGTGTTTAGTGGTATTATAATGATTAGATTTATAAAAAGACAAAAAAAATAATATAGTTGAATCAGATTAAATCATATAGTTGAAATATATAAATAAAAAAAATAAAGTCTAATAATAGATAAGGAGAGGAGATAGGAGAGAGAAATATAAAAAGAAAAATAATAATATTAAGTTCAATAAAAAGAATAATAATAATAATAATAATAATGAGATAGCAAAAATAGATGGAAGAAGAGGTTTCCAACTAAATTATATTATATTATATTATTTGTAATAAAGCAAACTCTAAGTTCCATTTCTTATATGCATAATGATTGTAATAAGTTTTTTTTTCATTTAAATAATTCATATAATATAAATAATGTAAGGAACTTCTAGTTTTCAATAAAATGGTCAAGTTTTTTTTTTTTAATCCAAAAACACCTCTAATATAGTAGGTTTTTCAAATGAAAATTTCAAATCTACGTTAAATAAGAGCCCTTCCTCATAAATATGTTAAAAGATACTTTTGTATTTATTTTTCATTGGCATAAAGTTAAATGGACAATATGGTAAGTAACCCAGTGCAATGCAAAGGGTAATGGAACAAAGAAATGAATATAATTACCAGTACGCAAGGCACTCAAATGGTGCATACTTGCCATAGATTTGTTCAATGATCTCTATTAGAAATTTTGCTTTGAAGAACACACAAATCTTGAGCCATTTTCAATGACCTTGACCATCTAATTAATTGATTACAACAGAAAATGAGAATATCGATTAGGAATTCATTACACTGATATTATTTCATAATTACAATGACCTCCTCTCTAAAAGGAGACCGAATTACCATCAATTAAAAATAGTTTAAAACTTATGAAAACACCAAATTTTCAAATGATGATTTTGTAGTTTGGTGTTTAAAGATGTTTAAACAATATTTTTCATTAAAAATCCTAATGGAATTAGTGGTATTTTGTCATATGATGAAACATGGAAGGTAGGGACTGTAATTATAAAAGATAGGAGGGAATTGGTAATTAACCCTACAAAATATATAGACTCGGACTAAATTAGAACGCAACACTAATGTGAAAATTTGTTTGAGATATATATAACCCACTACTTAATTAGATATCTGTTTGTTAAATTAGGCATAAGTTACGTTTTGACTATGTCTCTTAACAATGACTTAGCAGATACTAGTTCCTAAGTGTATCTGCAGTTTATATTTGCATAATTTTGAATCAATTTGCCAATTTCAAGTGACTGAGAACTATTAAAGTGAACTAGAACAATAAATAAATAATTACTCACGTGCAATTGCAGAGGAGCACATACTTGACAATATCTTCAAATAAAGTTGGGGAATGAAAAATGCGAGCAAACCCAACCTTTTTTGCTTCTGGATGGACCCTGTGAAATTCTTCCACCATTATTCCATCTTCTTCAGAAAGTCGCAACATTCGAGTCACTCGAGCCTATACATACATGCACAAAATGTATAATGGTGTCACATATCTTATATTAATTATTAATATACGCCACATGTATGTATATATATATAATTGAAAAGTGCACAACGTACGAGTATTGTTTGCCGTTCTTGAGTGGAAAGCCTGATTAGTTGTTGATGGGGAAGATATTGAATGACAATGATCAGAAGAAAGCTTTTACGTGGAGACTGAGTTATAGAAATAGTGACAATAACATTGTCGTTGAGGTACAAAGGACATATGAGGGTCTTTTCAGATGGAATCCATAAATTGGGAGCCATCATGAAGAATCCATGATTACATACTGCTCTCTCAAGGTTAAAATTTTTACCTACTGCTACAGTTATTGTTTTGCCCTCCATAGTTAGCACTTAACAATAATCAGACCTAATTTGTCCCACTCGATCTTGGCTTTTGATCTTGCATATATTTCCAATGCTTTTCTTAAAAGGAAACAAATCCAAACAAACGTCTACCTCTTTTATTTTTTTAATTTGTTCATTAATGCATGTTTGTAGATATGCATACTCATATGTCTACATGTATACATGGTATAGATATACACTACCAATCGGACCTAATTTGTCCCACTCTATTTTGGCTTTTGATCTTGCATTTATTTCCAATGCTTTTCTTAAAAGGAAACAAAATCCCAACATGCATGGACTTGTGTTTCTTGGAAGCCGACCTTGATCTTCTCTTCTCTCTATCTATTTATTTATATAATTACCTATCAAAGATCTGAAATTATCTTATAGGCTGTCATTTATTTTAAGATGACTAATTACCTTAAGATGAATATTAATTGTTAAATGATGGAGCTTATTTGAAATCTTTTTCAAATGGAAGTAGTTATCTAATTTAAGATATGGATGAAGCAATGGGATTTATTTATTTATTTTGATTGATAAGGAAATGGAATTTTAAGGACCATAAAATTAATTAAGTCATGCTACAAATGAACTTTTAAAAATAAATATGGTTAAAAAAAATAAAAAAAGGGAAAATTATTATATTGAATAATGGAAGAGATCAGTGTGTGTGTGTGTGTGTGTGTGAGTGAGTGAGTGAGTGAGAGAGAGAGAGAAAGAGAGAGACCGAGAGACTGACTACCAAAAATATAGCTTTATAAAAGAGTATAGGTAGTAGTATATTATAAATAGTACAATTAATATTAACTAAATTAAAAATAGATCCATTTATTTGTTTGAATTTTCCCAAGATTATTCGTCCAATGTTAATTTTACTTCAATATTTCCCGATTGCTACTTATCAGTAATTAATTTATGCCTATTTAATGAAGTTGTAAAACAATTTATGATGCTCATAATATTTTACTTTAAATAAATATATAATTTAATAGCCTACTATTGATTAATTTTATTTTAATTTTGTCAAGTAAATTTTTGAATTTATTTATGGTTATGATAGGGACAATTACTATTGTGTGATATTATACTAGTTATGGAATAAATTTTTCGTTGTCTTGTTAATAGATTAACGCAATATATTTCATACTTATTTACGGAATTGAAATTTTTATTTTCTATATGTCAGTAGTTGCGCTTAATGTAAAATTAAATTCTTGATTTGAAAGTTATTAGAACACGTCACATATTTACTTTTATAACTCTAAATTAACCCTATATTTTAATAAGAAAATTGTGCTATACTTTTTTTTTGATTCATTGTGATACGATATAAACATTTAGATAAGTATTAAAAGGATAATATATATTTCATTTTTTTATCCTACTTATCAAAAGAATAGTAGTTGAGAATTAATTAAAATTTATCAGTTAATAAAAGAATACTTTTAAAAATATTATCATATCTGTGTGTGTGTGTGTGTGTGTGTGTGTGTATTGGGAATTATCAGAAGAGTAGAAATAATTTCAGGATAATTGAATTTGAAAATATTAGGAGACTAATAGATCCGTGAAAAAGGAAAAAATCCGCCACGTGGCAATAGATTAAATAAGTACCTAATATTCACTAGCTTATTTTAAACAACTCGTATGAAATTTAGTAAAGAGCAATTCTAAATTTGCCAAAAATTAAATTACTTTATTATTAAAATATTATTTATTTTGTACAGTTTAGGACAATAGAAGAACCAAAAAAAATATGGAGAAGCTTTTTGCTTTTCTTTTATTCGATGATTAAGATATATATATATATATATATATAGAAAAGTTCAAAAGCCATACCAAGTATATATTACAATGAGGTATTTTGGGCAAAATCTTATCATAAAGGAACGTACCGGTAATTAATGGAATGACTTAAGATTCGGGAGAATATTAAAGACCAATTGGGTGTGGTATGGAATATTAAGGATTTTTCTCTTGGCATATAAAGATTCATATCTATCACTATATATAATAAATTAGCCTATTATTGAGTAATTAAATAGCAGTTGTTATATATCCTATTAATAAATCAGAATTGTCATTGGAACTCCACTCATGCTTTCACATTAAAAACTTGATCAAAATATCTATTCATTTAAAAATAAGATTAAATACATTTTACCCTCTTAATTATTCACACTCAACCTTGCCTATTTTATATTTCACAAAGTATTTATACCAATTTATAGTCTAAATTTAATTTTAAACATGTTTTAACTCGAAACCAAGCTATTTACTCTTCAATTAAAATAAACTTTAGACTCTTTTAAATTTATATGAATAATTATATTTTCATTAATTACTTCAATTTGTGCATTTTTTTCCACTTAAAATTTAGTATACTCATTTTATTAAAATATTTTAAATTTATTTAAATATATCATAATATAATTAAATATAAATAAACATATTTATATTATGGTTAAAAAATATTAACCACTTTTATTCAAAATAGTAAAACTCTAGCTACTTATAATTTCTACCTATAAATTTATCTATACTATTAATAAAGAATCTAGGGGGGTTTGGTCTCCATGTTCTCTTCAAACCTTCCCCTTTTTTTCTCTCATCTACCACGTTATTATATTTTCTCAAATTCTCTCTCTCCTCTCACTATACCACTTTTTTTTTTGTTTTTTGTGTTTGTTTCTTATTGTTATAATTGTATTTTAAAATTATTTCACTTTTCACTTGTCATTAATTTAATAATTAGTTTTAAAAAAATATGCTCATGAAAGAAAATTAGTAAATATTACAGTTGCATTCTACAAAAAATTAAATATTTAGTTAAAGGGAAAATTATAAATTACCCCCCGGTGGTTTTCAAAATAGGCTGAAAATCCCCTCGTGGTTTAGAAATATGCAAAAAACCCCCTATGTTTCCCTAAATCATGCACGCTTTCCCCTTCCGTTCCCAGATAACGGAGAGTACCACTAACGCACGTGGAGTGCGAAGATGAAGCCTATTTCACCCCTATTGGACCTTAGTTGGTGTGGGTTTTGTCTAAATTGCCCCTCCACCCTTGTATATATGTTTGTAAGGGTACCATTTAACACTTTGCCAGGATTTTCTGAACCAAAGGGTTTCCTCCCCCACTGTTGTTCAAGTAAGGCTGTTTTTTTTCTGTTTTTTTTTGGGAAGCAGAAAAATTAAAACTTGAAATCCTTATGCATTTAACATTTGTCTGAACCTTTTTTGTTTTATTTTTGGGAAAGTCACTAAATGTCTCGTTCTTCAAATCAAGAGTTGCCTGAACTTGAGTTGAGGTACACAAACCCTAATTGCTATTGCCAAAAACATGTTGTAATTCGAGTTGTTGGACCTGGTAAAGACAGTGTGGGCAAATTATTTAGCTGTTGTCGCTACAATAAATGTCGCTGGTTTGAGTGGCTAGAACCCCATACTGTTTCTATGAGAAATGCACAAGGAAGCTCGTCAAGAATTTCAGACTTTGAAGAGGTGGAATCAAAGAAAGAAGATGGAGAAGAGTTGGCTATTTTGAGACAAGAGCTTATTACTAAACTGCACAATGTAGAAAAGACACAAGGGTTGATGAAAACTCTCATTGTAGTTGTACTTGTTTTGATATTAGTTGTACTATTGAAGTAGGGAAACATATGTATTGCAATTCTTAGCCTATAAGCTGCTTTCATGTAAACTCCTTTGAACTTCAATGCAAAGTAATTATCATTACCAAAATATGTTTGTGCACATCACAACAACAATTCAAAAGACACTTCTTGTTTTTTGTGCACAGTACAACCAACTAGCCAAAAATAAAGTGAGTTACAATAATCGAACAAAATATTTGAACAGACCAATTACAAAAGCAATTTTTATACATCTCCTTCATGCACTTAGCTTGTAAGAGGAAGATACTTCTTTGAGTCTTGAGGAGATTGTTGATTTCCTAAAAGTATTAGGTGGTTGTTGTACAACTTGTGCATGATGATGCCCTCTTTTCTTTGACAAGGACTTTGGTTGAGGTTGCTTTCTTTTTTTGGACAAGGGCCTTGGCACCTACATTTAAAAGAATGAACACTTACATTAATAGGTAGGTTGAACATTTAAAAGTGTGAACATTAAAATAATGAGTTATTACTACCTGAAATGGCACTCTAGATGGAGAGAGCATTGTCTTCTTTGTTGATGAAAGAGCATTTGATGATGTTGGCATCTAAATATGATGAAATAACAATATGATTAATATGATATGTCATGGTAATTGATGAACACTGATTACAAAAATAATACCTCAGGATGTGGAATTTGAGTTTCATATGGACTGCCTCTTGAGACGCTTGATGTAAAAGCTGTTGATTGTGCTCCTTCACTCTCCTCATGTGTTGGGGTATTGTGTTGCTGTAAAAGAACATGTTAGCTTAAATGTGACGAAGCAATTCATAACATTGATTAGTTCACCACTAACCTTGAAAAACCTAGACTTTAGTTGAATGGGATTTTTGCAAGATCTCATATTATGGCCTTGGGTTAAGCACTTTGAACAGGTTGTAGTTAATCCCTTTCTTGACACCACATTCCCATCTTTGATATCATTCGCATCTTTCTTTCTAACCTTTTTTGGCCTTCCTGCCCTTCGTTTAATGATAGGATGATCCAAAACCCCAAGGGGGGATTCCTCAAAATCATGCATCCCAGGTATGGGATGAATCATATGGCTGTAAACTCTCAAATACACATGCTTCTTGAAAAAATCATGCACAAAATTCTCAACATTTAGTCTGTGGTAATTAATTGAAGCAAGTGCATGGCAACAAGGATACCCTACTAATTGGAACATTCCACAAGTGCAGCGCATGTCATTTAAATACACTACATGGTTCTCCATATAGTGCATTACCTCATACTTATCCTCTTCTGCCCATGATGGGAAGCAATGCCTGCTCTCCTTTCTTTGTTGTTCAATTTTCTTTGCAATGTTGGGGCAAATATTTCCACTGTAAGCCTCCATGCCTTGTTTCTTTGTTTGGATTCTTTTTATAAATTTTCTTCTAATCCACTCAAACTTCTCTATAATTGGCATATCTCTAGCCTCCAAGATCATACTGTTGAAAGATTCTGTCATGTTGTTGACATTGACATTAGTTTTTGTTCTTACAGGAAAATAACATCTTGCCCAATGATGTGCCGGTGTCTCATACAGCCATTCATATGCAGTTTGTTCCTCTACTCTCTTTGGCATGACTCTTTGAATTTCCTTCATCAATCTGAGGTGCCTCTTGACACTGTAAGTAGATGCCGCCTTCTAGAATAGGTTCTTCAATTGCTCTCCTTTGAACTTCATCTTGAAATTATTGTATAGGTGTCTCATGCAAAATCGGTGCTAAGCATTTGGTGCGTGATGTGCAGCAGCCTCAAGTAGCCCTTTCTGTCTATCACTTATAAATGCTCAACCCTTTTCATCATGAGAATCTAAATCTCTAAGCAACAACCCCAAAAACCAATCCCAACTATCAAATATTTCAACCTCTACGTAAGTCATAGCTATAGGATACAAGTTCTCATTCCCATCCCTACCCACAGCAGATAACAACTGACCCTTGTATAAACCCTTCAAAAAACATCCATCAAGCCCTATCAATGGCCTACACCCATCTAAAAACCCATCCCTTAAACTACTTAACAAAAATACATCCTTTCTAAGACAGGTGGATTGAAATCCCTATTAACTTTGAGCACTAAAGTGCTCCCTGGATTGTGCTTCACAACAGTTGCACAATAGTCATAGAGTCTATTATATTGTTCCTTTATATCCCCTTTGATTAGTTGTTTTGCATACCTTTTGGCCCTATAAACCTTGTGAAGACTAACATCCACGTCCACATCCCTTCTAATCTTGTTCTTTAGTGATATTATCCCCTCATCTGGATTATCCCTTACAAATTTTTCTATTCTTTTGCCTATGTACTTATAATTAGCTTGCTTATTGTAAAAATTGTGAGCACATACATGTCTTCATGTTAATGACTTGATCTGAAATGTAGTGCCTTTCATTATAGTTGAGGCATGAATCTTCCAATTACACCCCTCTTTACACACTGCAGTGATTTTTTGCCTTTCATTTTTTATGAATTTTAGGTCCCATCCCCTTTTAACTACCCAATTCCTTAAGACAACCCTATACTCCTCTCTTGTATTGAACCTAAGCCCCACAAACAAGTCCACATCTTTTGTTTCCATATCTTCACTCCAGACAGGATACCTAACCCTATCATCATCGCTACCCTCCAAGGATTCTAATTCATTATCTTTGGCAAGATCACTATACCAGTCACCTCCCTCTGTGTTTTCCTCATCTCCATCATTTTGCTCATTGTTTTCTGCAACTTTTTTCTTCTTCCTATCTTTCACAAAAGACTTATACAATTTTTTTTGTTGTCTAGGTGACCTAGACTCCATTATGTCATCATCAAGTGGACCTTCAAAATCCTCACACATCCAAGAAGGACAACTAGACCCACTAGAAGAATCTGTCTCATCCTCCAACACCCCTTCCCTAATGTCCTCTCCATCCCCAACACCCTGACCACCCAACTCAGGCCTACTACTCCCACAATGATCACCTGTGACATCCCCAACACCCTGACCACCCAACTCAGGCCTACTACTCCCACATTGATCACCTATGACATCCCCAACACCCTGACCACCCAACTCACCCTCATTCAAATCAGTAGCAAATTCACTAACATTATTCACATTATCATTGAATTCATCATTCATATTAACATTCAAATCATCATTCAAGTCAGCATTTACATTATCACAAATCACATTTACAGTATCAGTCTGCACAGCATCACAAACCACATTTACATTATCACCTAAGTCTTCATGATATGTTAAGGCTAGGTGTTTTTCCACCTCATTAATTACATGTCCATCCTTCTCTAATGCCAAAATGGGACTTTCCTTATCCTAAACATAAAGCAAAATATTTGGAATGCCTTTAAAACCCCTACTTAGTTCTAACACACTCTGATCCCCCCTAAATATTCTAATCCCATCATCCAACTCATGCCCAGGAAGACAATAATAAAACACAACATTGCAAGCTTTTCCCCTAGCCTTGACATACATATCAACCAAATCATTGTAAAAGAATCTCTCCTTATCTACATTAGGGAACCAAACCTTAAAACCCCCAAAATATTTAACCTTTGGGACCCACACAATTGAACCCCCCACCCACAAATAGAAGTCAGCATGATCCCCCAATGTCATTTTCTGCATTACATAATACAGATTTATTTAGATAAATACCCAACAAACAAATAAAAATATTCAATTTAAAGCAAATAAGAAAATAATTTCCACACTAATCCAAATTCCCTATACCCCAGTTCACATGTATTTACAGCACCATGTTAGGGTTTGGGACCAAATGTCCAACAAATGATAACAAAAACATACTTTGGGGTGGGGACCAACAACCCATTACTCAACGATTTTGCAAACAAAAATCATACAAACACATTTATTTTTCGCATAAAAAACATCTAAAAGTGGAAAGGGACATAAAAAATGTACCTTTCATATACTAAGTCGTTCGACAAGTAGTGTTCTTCCACTTTACTTTTGCTTAATATTCGATATTTTGAATCGTCGTCCCCAATTCTCTCAAAATCATGCGTCCCAACTGGAAGATTTCTTCAGTTCAGCATTTTTCCCCAATTTTTCTCGTCCAAAACCCTAGAATTCTCTAAATTTTCTCTCTACGATTTTGGGCCATTCCACTTTCTGACAAAAAATAGTAATAAGGGTAAAACAGGCAAATCGTTAAAAAATTAACGCCGTTAAGAGGGAACTGACGGTGAGGGCACGTGTGCATGATTTAGGGAAACATAGGGGTTTTTTTGCATATTTCTAAATCATGAGGGGTTTTTTAGCCTATTTTGGAAACCACAGGGGGGTAATTTGGAATTTTCCCCCTGTTGTCATTGATTTAATAAAATTAATTTAATAATTAGTTTTAAAAAAATATGCTCATGAAAGAAAATTAGTAAATATTATAGTTGTATCCTACAAACAATGAAATATTTAGTTAAATTATATCATTTTTTATTTTGCACACACATACAATGCACCCCGTAACTAGTTAAGTTAAAGAACTAGAATACGCTTTTTTATTTAATTATTAGGTATTATGACAATAACTTATTAGTTTATTCTTATTCCATCAATATAATTAAACTATCAATTACTTTTTGAAGTTAAAATAACTTTTTTAATAAGTAATAAAGAATTTGAAGTTGAATTTAGAATGCTAAATGTAGAAAAAAAATTGTACAAATAGGAGTGTTAGAGCAATTATGACTAAGTTTTTAAATGGGTGGGATAAGTGTCATATTTGATAGTTTAGGGAAGTTAATGAGACATATTAAATAATTAAGGAGGTAAAGTGAATCCAATCATATTTTAAAATAAACGGGTATTTTGGTCAATTTCTCAATAAAAAAGAAGAATAGAGTGCCAATAACAATTTTTATAGTGCTAACCACAATTCCCCCGATAAATTAAATGAAATGAGCATGTAGTGGGTAAAACTAAATTTAGAACTTGATTTTTCACTTTAAAATTGAATTAATCCCTATTTTTATTTTTTAAGTTTCATTCTCCACTCTATATTTCCGTTGAAAACTCCTATTAGAAAATAGAGTTTTGTTTTTTGTTTTTTCAAAATATTACATTAACTAAAAATAATTCCCTAACTATTAATCTTTCAAAAGTATTTTCCATATTACATTTTTAAAAAAGAAAGTAATTTTCATATTATTACTAATTATGTTGCCACATATATTGCCATGGTAGGCAAAAACTTATTAATTGAATTTATTTCGTTTCCCCTACTTTAGGGGCCCATAACTATTTATTTGTTGTGATTCTTTCTTTTTCTCATATCATTTATTCTAATTTATCAAACTTTTATATATTTTTTCATCACACCAATTTCTACAACCAAGTGGCATATTATTTTAAAATTTTACTTATTCTTTTTTTATCATTAATCTAGACTTTATACAGTGGTAAGGTAAGGAATTATAAATATGTTTTATTTTTTATTTATATCAAAAATTTAATAAGAGATTACAAAATAAGATTCTCATTTATTTTGCAAAACTTTTAAAATTCAAATTTAACTACATGAATCTAGTTAATATCGTTCATTAGGCAATTACAATTATTTCTTGGTCTATTTGAGTTTGAAAAGAGTCATTGTTAAGGATTCCTTGAAAGGTAAAAGCTGAGATCTCGCAGCCAAGACCATGTCCGTTGGCTAATTGCGATGCTTCTCCATTAGAGATATGTTCCTATTATACTAGAGGTTCCACAGAATCATTATAAAGAGTTCAAAATCAATAGCATGTAACTTAGAATAGATCTCTCGGATCCAATCAGACGCCTTGCGGCGCCAACCCCTAATTTTTCGCCAAGGAATATTAGAGATAGCCAAGGCCTACTGAGCAAAGGAACATCTAAGGAAAGCATGCATGGAGTCCTCATTGACCTCTCCGCAAACCAAACAACCATTAGCTATAGGAATCTTAAAAGTGCACCAGATTTGATGAGATCGGGATAGCTTCATTGGCCCGAAGCATGCTCATAGGTATCTAACAACGACTAATGTAGCCCATTTTCTCCTCCATGGCTCGAGAGAAGGTCAAAGTATTATCCGCAAAAAAAATGTGTGAAATTCACGAAGCTGCTTGACAAATCGCCACTCTCCTAATCTCATCCCGAGTCTCCTTAGCCTACAAACGGGAACTTAACACACCTGCACCAAAAAAAAAGAAATAAATAAGTTGATAACGAGTCTTCTTGATGGAGACCTCGTTTAGGGTGAAACAAACCAAACTCTCTACCATTCATGACTAGCGAATAGGAAATAGACAAAACACACAAAATAATGAGATTAAAAACATGCATATGAAAACCTAAGCGAAGAAGAGTGTGTTCTATAAAACACTATGTGACATGGTCATGAGCCCTACTCATGTCAAGTTTGATCGACATGTGGCCCTATTTCCCTCTTGTTCTAAGTTTTGGGTAGTGGTTCATGTCAAAAGAAAAGAGCACATTATCAATTATCAACCTTCTCGGAGTGAAAGAAAATTAGGATGGGGAAATTATACAATGAAGGAATGGTTTCAAATGATCAATGATGTCATTAGAGGCTATTTTACAAATGACGTTGCAAAGGGCAATAGGTCTAAATTGGGTCATAGATTCATGAAATCTACTTTTGGGAATAAGTACAATATGTGTATGATTAAAGGTCAGATTAAGCACCTGTAAATTAAGAAATTCAAGCACACATGCAGAAATACCCAGACTAATCAAATTGACCAAGTTGATCATAATCTCAAATCAATTCATCAATTTAACCATAGTCACCAACTAATGAAATTGGGCATGATACACAACTCAATTGATCAATTTGGATATAATCCCCAACTTAATTGATGAAATTGACTATAGTCCTAACTCAATTGACCAAATTGATCATAATCGTCAACTCAATTGATGAAATTGGCCATAATCCCCAATTCAATTGATCCAATTGGTCCAAATCACTAAGTTAATTGATGAATTTAGTCATATCCTCCAACTTAAATGATCAAATTAGTCATAATCTCCAACTTAATTAATGAAATTGATTATAATCCCTGATTCAGTTGATCAAATTAGTCATGATCCCCAACTCAATTGATGAAAATAAACGTAAACACCAAGTCAATTGATTAAATTAACCATAATCCCCAATTCAAGTGATAAAAATAGGTAGAGTGCACAATTCAATTGATCAAATATGGCATAATCCCCAACTTAATTGATGAAGTTGACTATAATCTCAATTCAATTGATTAGATTGACCATAATTCTCAACTTAATTGAGCAGATTGATTATAATCCCCAACTTTATTGATCAATTAGATTAAAAATCATATCTCAATTGATCAAATAAATTATAATACCCAACTCAATTGATAAAATTGACTACTACCCCTAACTTAATTGGTTAAATTAGTTATAATCTCCAACTCAATTAATCAGATTGACCAACTAAGTTGATCAAATTGACCATAATCCCCAACTTAATTAATGAAATTAGGCATAATCCCCAACTCAATCGATGAAATTGGGCATAATTCCCAACTCAATTGATCAAAATTGACATAATCCCTAACACAATTAATCAAACTAATCATAATCCCCAACTTAATCGATCAAATTGGGCATGATCCCCATCTCAATAATCAAATTGGGCATAATCTCGGACTCAATTGATGAAATTGGGCATAATCATTCAAATTCTGCAACTTTAGGATGTTATACTTCACATAATCATTCTAATTCTACAAACATTGAACATTATTACGTAAATTATTATTTTTATATGTTATTTTCTTATTGTATTTTTGGGAAAATCTGAGATTGTGCAACATTGTTCTTTCTCGTGGGTTCACGTGCGCAACATATGCAAATCACTTAAAATGAGGAACTTGTTATGCAAAAGTGTGTCATTCTACTACAACTTTAAAATAATATAGTTTAAGGAGTTATTCAAATTCTACAAAAACAATTTATGTAATTTACATCTAATCTATCTACTTAAGATAGTACAAATATACATCTTTCTTCACAACGTTACAATATATACTTCAAGTAGTCATCCAAGTTCTGCAAAAATATATCATTTTACAGCAACTTTACATCTTAATTTAAAACATCCTAAATAGAGAATTTACAACATAAAATCTATTGTATTAAAGTTGTAGGTTCTAGATACTAAATTTTTGTATCCTAAAAGCGAAAACCATTTCATCGAATATTTTCTCCCAAGCAAGCCTATGCCGATCACGTATATATGTATCCCACAACCATCCCGACTGAACTACATAATCTGCGCACTCTACGTCATGTACTCTACGCCTTTTAATAAGGTAAAAAGTGCTCTTTCATCGTGTTCAGTCCATGTAGGAGGTGGAAGAGGGGCCCGTGGTACCTCGTACCACTGCTCAGTGTCCGAGATTGCACTCCTTATTTCCCCAAAAATATCACCTTCCATGAAAAAAATTAGCACAAGTAGGAACCACACTCTATCCTCCAACTCAACAACATCAACACGACAAATGTCTTCAATTTTTGATGAAAGTCTCTCATGAACAAATAGGAAACTACACTTATTTGGAAAAGTTCTTGCAACTGAATGAAATGCTTCATATTTCTCAATCACTGTCGAGCTAATTGCAAACAAGTTTTCTATGGCGTTGTTTCGTTTCTGCATGCTATACTTGAGAACAGTGGCGGAGCCAAAAATATTGTATAGTGGGGTCACTAGCTACTTAATAAATAATATGATATTAAAATCACTAAAATACATACTCCATACCTCGTTTCTTCTTCAAAAATTACAGAGTTCTTTCTTTTGTGTGAAAATCCCAAATTTTGTGGGAGTTTGTAACATTCTTCTTTTTTTCTTCCTTTTAGTATTTATATAAAGTTTGTATGAAAAAATGAATATGTGAAAAACCAAAAAGAAGTGGTGGGCTTCTTATAAACTTTTATGTTGATTCAATTACACACATATATAGTAGGTATGTATGTATATATACTGTATACATGCAGAATATAATAATAAGTTTGATATTTGAACCCCATTACATAAAGATTTTTATATTTTTTTTAGTAGGCTCTAATAACAATAAAATTTAGAATTTATATTTTTTAATACATAATATTAGATTGAAGTGGGACTTTTTTTAGTGGGGTTATTGGACCCCACAACTCCCATGTGCCTTTGCCCGTGCTTGAGAAGCGAGAGACAGATTTCCAAATGGAAAACGGTTAGGCAGAATAAAAAAGATTAAAAAATAGATAAAGTAAGAGTGTATCAATCGTTTGGGAGATTGGGGAATGACCTCTAACTTTAATTTTGAAATAGATACCTAAGACTAAGCTAAACTCTATTGGGGAGTAAACTATAAAGTGGAAAAGTTTAAAGGATTTAGTAATAAGTCTCCCTATTATTAACTACAATATATATATATATATATAATATTATAATAAGTCTCCCTATTATTCACTATAATATACATATATATACATAATATTTTAATATTTTACAACATTTAAAAAGCATATATGTATAAATTTTTGAAATTATCAAACCAACATACACTATGGTTGCGTTTGGTAGGGGTTTTATGCGTGGGATTATATAGGTACTCCATCCATAATTATATTTGTTGGCAATTTTTTTGGTCCTTGATATAGCTCATTCCACAAGGGAGTGGGATAAGCAATCCATTGATTTTGAGCTTGGTTGATATAACTTTCAAATTACCCATTTAACCCTAAATCCCTTTAGTGTTGCTGAGCCAAAAAAATATAAGAATAAAAAAATCAATCACCAAAATTATGCAATTATTCAAGATTAACTAGGGACAAGCTTTTTATCAAGAAAAACAATTTAAAATATTTATTGATTTTGAATGTATATTTTTTTATATCATGTGTATATTTTATTTCCTAGGCTAGGTTCAATCAAATTTCACTAATTAATAGTAAATTATAGAAACATATTCAAATAATGGTTAAATAAATTAAAAGCTTATATAGAGTGTTTTGATCTTTATGGAAAAAACAATTTATGTCATTTACATCTAATCTATCTACTTAAGACAGTGCAACCAAACACTCTTTTTGGGATATCCATTCAGATAAAACTAATGACTAATTATTTTTATACAAAGGATTGATACCATATTTTTGGCCATTGTATCATATGGTGTGTAAATCCTATACATCTATCAAATGCAACCTACATATATATATAATGTATAATATATTTTATGTATATTATACCCAAAAATTCTTTTTAGACACGTATTATATAATCAACACGCATTGTACACATATTTTTTTCTCAAAATTTTTCTAACATACGAAATAACTTATATCAACACAAGTGTAATTAACAACATATAAAGAAATTTATTATGATTAAAATATTTCTCCATATCAAAGTAAAATAATTTTATAGGAAATCAAATTTTATGAGAAATAATTTTAAATATATGAACGGTAACTCACCGTGTGCACAAATTTATTATTCGCATAATAAAAAAAATCATACAAACAATAACTCGCCTACACTATATATGAGTTACTATTCACAGATTAAAAATTATTGCATGTATGAACTATGGGGAAATGGTGTAAGAATTTCATTGTATGGTAAAATATTAAAAAGAATATGAAATTATATTATTTTGGTAAAAATTTGGGAAATTACTTGCGTTTTGGCTTTAAAAAAATAACAAAATAATAATACAGATTGCTAAAAAGCTTTACCCTATATTTTAATAAGAAAATTGTTCTATCCTTTTTAACCTGTGATAGTCTGTTATTCCATTAATTCTGTTTTCTTTTTTTTTTTTTTGCGATTCATTGTGATACGATATGAACATTTAGATAAGCATTAAAAGGAGAGTATATATCTCATATTTTTATGCTACTTATCAAAAGAATAGCAGTTGAGAATTCATTAAAATTTATACATGTATATATATTAAAAAAATTATCAGTTAATAAAAGAATACTTTTAAAAATATTATCATTTCTCTGTGTGTGTGTGTTGGGAATTATCAGAAGAGCAGAAATAATTTTGGGATAATCGAATTTGAAAAGATTTGGAGACTAATAGATCCTTGAAAAAGGAAAAAATCCGCCACATGGCAATAGATTAAATAAGTACTTAATATATATATATTTTGATTACAGTGAGTACCTAATATATATATTTTTTTGATTACAGTGAGTACCTAATATATATATTTTTTTGATTACAGTAAGTACCTAATATATATTTTTTTGATTACAGCAAGTACCTAATATTAACTAGCTTATTTTAAACAACTCGTACGAAATTTAGTAAAGAGCAATTCTGAATTTGCCAAAAATTAGATTACTCTATTATTGAATTATTATTTATTTTGCATAGTTTAGGACAATAGAAAATCCAGAAAAAATATAGATATAATGTTAGTTGGCCGATTGGTAATGTGTGGGGTTGCACTCATGCTTGTCTAGGTTCGAATCTTGCGAGCAATATTTTTAGGAAAAACTACACTTAGACCCCCTGAAGTTTTGTCAAATTACAATTAGGCCCCCTTATGTATGAAAAATTACATATAGCTCCCTTGAGGTTTGGGTCTGGCTAACGGATAGCACATTTCGGTCATTGATACATTGTGATTTGCTTATATAAGCAAAAAATCATAGCGGAACTCCAACTTTACCTTTTTCGAAATGGGTTAATTACATCTAGTACCCCTTTAAAGATACGAAACTACAGTTGGTTCTCCAAAAATTTTCAATATTACCAACCCATACCCTGAGAAATTTCAAAATTACAAATACCCCTTTGTCAGCCGGTTCCCGATCATAATTTTTTTAACTTCAGTTTTACCCCTATATTCTTCAATTTAAAAATTTTTTGGACTAGGAACGATAAGGGTATTTTTGGAATTTCATAAAAAATTGATGACGTCAGCAGAATATGATTGGGAACCTACTGACTAGGGGGTAATTATAATTTTGAAATTACTTAGGGTATGGGTTGGTAATATCAAAAATTTTTGGAGGAGTAGTTTGGTATCTTTAAAGGGGTAGTAGATGTAATTAACCCTTTCCAAAAATTCAAACTTTTTTGTAGACAATAATATTCTTATTAGAATTAATAATTATCATTCAAGAAATAGACAAACTTATCATTTTATATTTAACTTGAATTATTGGATTATTTTTCTTATTTTTTTTCTTAATATTCTGACAAGGACAATAAAGTCATTTTTTTTTTTTTTTAAAAAAAAACCGGCACGAGCCCGCCGTGGGGTTTTCGCAGGGTCCCCTCCCTTATATTAAATAAAAATCATGAAAAAAGAAATACACCAATCCTATCCATCACTAATACAATAAGAGTATAAACAAAATAAGCAACAAAAAAGCCGAAGAACAAAAAATACAAGTGCCGAATCCAGAAGAAGAAACTAGTGAGTTTTAGTCCTATATCTAAAACTCGGTAAGCCAAGCTGATCAACACGAGCCATGCCCACAATTCGTCCCATGATTTGATTTGGAAGAAGTACCTGCGTGGTTCTAGAATGACAGGCGTTTTTAGCTAGCCAATCTGCAACTTGGTTAGCTTCGCGATAAACATGGGAAAACTGGACTTCCAGGGAGCGGCAAAGATGATGAATCTTGTTAATTGTGCTTTGAACAATCCACGGACCTTTGTTCTTCTTCAAAAGGATGTTAACAATGTCTTGTGCATCAAGCTCCACCCAAATTCTACCATATCCCAACTGTTTCGCAAGCTGTAATCCTTCAAACACAGCATATAACTCAACTTCAGCAGCTGGCAGAAACTCCAGAGCAGTTTGGAACGCAAAGAGGACCTCCCCACTTGAGTCACGACTTACTCCCCCTGCTCCCGCTATATTGCCTGTAGCAGCGCCATCCGTATTGAGTTTGATCCAGCCATGCATCGGTTTAAGCCATTCCACAGCGAATATTTCTCTACGTCGTTCTGCTGGAAAATGAATACCAACTTGAGAAGCAACGTGCTCATCACCTGCCCAATGCTGGGATTTAAACAATCCTCCGCTGGAAATTAAGTGAATATGCCGCCACACCTTGTATATGATAGATTTGGAAGGATTCTTTTTATTATCATATCTTTCGCTGTTTCGAGCAGTCCAAACATACCAAAAAATCAGCGCAGCAACCACAAAGCGAATATGGCTCGCTCCTTTAGAGGGGGAAGAATTACGCCAAAAAACCAACATAGATTTCACATGATCAACAACTGGAAGATTAAGATGAAAAACATCTGCAAAAAAATGCCAAACTCGAGACGCTTTGGGACAAGTGATAAACACATGGTGCATGGTCTCTTGGGCGGGGCAGCAGGAGCATTTGGATGGCAACTCAAAGCCTTTACGTTGGAGTTTGTCATCAAGGGGCAGCCACTTGTGCAGCATGCGCCAAAGAAAGATCGAGATGCTTGGGAGAAGCAAACATGACCAAATCTCCCCAAACAGTGGCTGTTTAGTAGCAGCGTTGCGTATTAACTCATAGGCTGTCTTGGAAGAAAATTTTCCTGATGGTGTTGGTTTCCAGAGAAGATCGTCACTGTCTTCGGTGGCTATAGGCATTGCTATCACCTCTTTCGCTAAATTGCTGGGAAGAATTTTAAAAATCTCATGGTGATCCCAGCTGTCATTCTGCCAGAATTTACGAACAGCATGAAGGGGATAATCATCTCTTGGAACTAGGTGTTGAAGAACACCTGCCGGGAGCCAATGATCATGCCAAAAAGAAACGAAGCCATTCTTTAAACCCCAGAAGAGGTTCGGTTCCACCACTTCTTTAACACGACACATTCGCCTCCAGATATGGGAACACGTCATCTTTGCATGCACTTCTCTCGGGTGAAGAGCAAGAGTATATTTTCCTTTAAGGAATTTGGCCCAAAGGGAATTTTGAAGCCTAAATCGCCACCACAACTTGCACGAGAAGACATCAACCATGTCCTTTAAGTGACGGACACCAAGACCTCCCTCATCAAAAGGTTTACATAAAGATTGCCAAGCACACCAGTGTATCCGCTTGCTGCCCCCATAAGATCCCCAAAGAAATTTATTAAAAACCTTGGACATCTTGTCAAGAGTGGAGTTAGTAGGCTCCAGAACTTGAAAGATGTACAAGGGGATAGACGAGAGAGCACTTTTAATGAGTTGAAGACGTCCTCCAAAGGTCAGAAATCTGTTTTCCCAAGTCATAAGTTTGGCTTTAATTTTTTCCACAAGAAAGTGACATAGTGAAGCTCTCTTGGCACCGGTATAAAGAGGAGCGCCAAGGTACTTGATGGGCAGAGTCCCCTGAGCAAAACCCGTAAGTCGCTTGATTCGGCAAACACGATCGCTTGGACATGCTTTTGACACTACGAAAGAGCTCTTAGCACTGCTGATTTTCTGCTTAGAAATTTGCTCATATTCCCCAAGGAAGCGCATCAGCCTTTTAACTCCAGAAATACAAGCCTTGGTGAAGATAATGATGTCATCGGCATGTGCAAGATGAGAAATTATGACTTCGGAGTTTTCAATATACCGCAAGGATGCATAAGTAGAAAAAAGATTGGTAAGTCCCCTCGAAAGCCACTCTGCTGCAAGAATGAACAGCGCCGGAGAAAGGGGGTCACCTTGTCTAAGTCCTCGAGATGATTTAAAAAATCCAGCTGTGCCCCCGTTGATAAGAACAGAGAACCAACAATTAGAAATGCAATGCCCCACCATGCGTAGCCACTGTTCGGGAAAGCCAAGTTTCTGTAACACATTGAAGAGAAAGTCCCAATGTACACGATCGTAAGCTTTCTCCATGTCAAGCTTGATAATCATCCGGTCCCCGCGGGTCTTCTTATTGAGAGAATGCATCAATTCTTGAGCAAGGAGGATGTTATCAGATATAGTACGTCCAGCAACATACCCCGATTGTGAGGGAGAAATAATGTTGGGCAAGATGCTCGCCAATCGGTTGTAGAGGATTTTCGTTAAGATCTTATTGGAGACATTGCATAAACTGATGGGACGGTAGTCCGTCCAATGTAATGCAGCCTCTTTTTTGGGAATGAGGACAAGAGTCGTGCAAGTGAAAGCCCTGGGCATCGGATTACCCCTGAAAAAGTCTAAAGCTGCCTCTTGAACATCTTCTTCTATAATGGACCAGCAGGTTTGAAAAAAATGTGACGAAAATCCGTCTGGTCCCGCAGCTGAATCTGGATTGATCTCAAACACAACTTGTTTAGTTTCTTCTTTGGAAGGTGGAGAGCACAAATAAAGTGCATCTCGATCGGCGATCAGATTTGGGATATGATCAAAATCGCCGTTGCCCCTGCTGGTGGTAGATGCCGTGAGAAGCTGTTCAAAAAATTGTGAGGCAGATTGAGTGATATCTTGAGGGCGAGTGAGGTGGTGTCCCTGATCTGAAATGGAATGAATGGTGCTTCTATGTCTCTTCTTCTTCATCAGATTGTGAAAATAGTGTGAGTTTCGCTCCCCGTCAACCATCCATCGAGCAGCTGATTTCTGTCGCCAAAAATCCTCTTCCATTGCAAGAGTTCGATTGAGAATGGTTGTAGCTTTGTTCATCTCAATCAGGTTTGTTTCATTGGGGTCACAATCAAACATACGTTCTGAGACTCTAACGGCTTTTTCTGCTTCTTCTACCTTGTCAGAGATGTTGCCAAATACTTCTCGGTTCCAAACTTTGAGACATTCCTTTAGACGGATCAGTTTGTGTTGGAGTCTTTGCATTCCCATGGCATGCGACGGCTGTTCCCAGTTCTTCTTGACGACATTCTGAAATGTATGGTGGCGCGTCCACATTTTCTGGAATCGGTAAGCAAAGGGGCCTGTTTTGGTTGTTTCTGCAGGCTTGATGAGCATTGGTGTATGATCCGATTTGTGTCGGATGAGATGGGTGGGCTTGAAATTTGGAAAAAGATCAAGCCACCCACTCGAGATTAGAATACGATCAAGTCTGGCCCATATACGTTTGTTGGTCCATGTAAAAGTTTGTCCAACGTATCCCGGATCGATGAGGCCACACCCATCAATGCAATCGTCAAAATCTTCCATGCTACTATTGCGGGCTGTGGTGCTCCCCTTACGCTCCTCCGAATATCTGACAACATTAAAGTCACCGCCAATCAGCCATGGGTCCGCCGTGGCAATGGCTTGCATCGTTGCCCATAATTGTCTGCGGCTAGAGCGGGTGTGGCGACCATAGACAAAGCTGTAGAAAATCGGACAAGGGAGCTGTTGTGAAGTTACTTTGATATGCAAAATTTGATCTTCGTTGATAATTTCTTGGAGTTGTAAACCTCCACGGAAGAAGCACCATATATGATTGGATGTGTTGGCAAGAACACCATCGAAACCCATATAATGTGCCATGTAACGAGCATCAAGCTGGATTTTAGGTTCAAGTATGATCAACAACTGGAGTTTATGATTGCGTTTCCATTTCTTCACTTGGCGATGTTTAGCGGAGTCGCCAAAACCCCGTGAATTCCATATTAAGGCATTAATCATGTGTTCCGTAAAGTGGGGGCGGAACGAGCTTTACTCCGTGTGAGTCTCGGAGGGAGATCTTCTCTGGGTTTCCCTTGCTTGGCCGTTGTTTTGCTGGCACTTGGGTTGGGCTGGAAGGTTGGATCACTGCTGGAGGTTTGTTGGGAATGGGCTGCAGAATATGGATCTTCCCCGCTAGCATCATGGGTCTCGCAAATCTGATTTTCTAGATGTGTTTTGATCCCATTATTTTCTGGAGGAGAATCGTCTTCGACTTGGGCCAGCCCATCTAAGATGAGGTCGATGTGATCATCTTCCATTGGGTCCAGAATAGTTTTGCCTTGGGAGGAGTCAGCCTTCTCAGCCAGCGCCTCTGGTGAGTTGTCGAGCCTTGCGTCATCCACGTTGTCAAAGTTGTCCTTGTCACCAAATTTGTCCTCGTCTGAGTCAATATGATGTAGGGCTGCAAACTTATTCACCATGTAATTCTGTTTGCCGCTTCCCTTAGCCTTCGGAGTTTCCAAAGTTTGTGGGGGATTTCTTTCCTTATGCGTTTCAATCAAGACGTCTGTTACCACGCCTGTTTTGGTAAGAGCATCTCCATCGGAAGGGAAAGATTCCATCTCAGCTGGACTTGCCTTTTCTGCAGAATTGTTTCCTTTGACGGTGTTTCGATTTTTGGAAATTACAATCCAGGGTTGGTGATCAACGCCGCCGGAGCTGTTCGCCTGATTGGGGTCGCCCGTCGCCGGCGAATGGTTTTGGTCGGCTGACTTCTTCTCCGCTAGAGACTCTTGCACGATGGTGTCGTCGGAGTTGGAGGGCCGGACCCTCTGCTGCTTGACAGCATCCTGTTTGTTTCTGCAACTTTTGTCGTCAAGGAATTTTCGAAGCTCGCCATGGACTTCATCCCCGACTTGTTTGCTGTTAGCATCATCCTCTTTCAGAAATCTGCAGTCCTTTGTACGATGATCTCTTTTGCAGCACTTTGTGCAGTAGGAAGGGAGATTTTCACATATAATAGGCTGTTCAAAGAATTTGTTACCATCAACTATTTTAACAGATTTTCTGATCTGCTGTGTTACATCAATCTCAACACAGACCCTCGCATCAGCCTTGTTAATGTCTGCCGTGGGCTCATCCACTCTCAAAGGGGTTCCAATACATCCAGCAATAACATATAAACTTTGAATCTGAAAATGGTGGAATGGTAGATCTGGTAGTGTGAACCACACTGGGCAAACAGGAGATTCAAATTTTGTGCTAAAATCTGGAGACCACTTGAAGATTCGCATGGGGTAACCACTAAAATGCCACGTTTCGCGCATAAACACCCTCGAATAATCTTCTTGATCGTACAAATGAATTAAAATATGCGTAGAGTTTATAGGAACTAACCGAAATCTTTTTCTGAGGTACATCTTGCTGAAACAAAATCGTAAATACCCAAGAGCTGGCCGTCCGTGGGAGAACTTTCCCACAAGAGCAAATTTGAAAGTTTCGCATAATCTGTCCCGCTGCTCCGTGGTGAAAACAGCAACTTTCTCGCCGTTGTGTTCAATGATTGATCCCTCCGGCGTGAAGGTGGAGAGGTCAAAATTCTTTTTCTTTTCCCTGTCGTCCAAGGGAAACGGATCTGCTGCTGCTGTAACTCCGGCATAAGTCCGGCCGGGTGGTCGCCCAGCAGCTTGGGGGAAATCCGACGGCCGAAGGGTGGCCCCGCTCTGGCCCTTGCTGGCCATGGTGGTCGTGGGAGCGAGGCTTGTGGCCAGTGCCGCCCAAGAGACACCAGTGGCGATGGCCTTCAGCCCAAAATAGGCGTGCCTCCCAAAAAACAGAAATTCTCTCTCTATACCCGTGAGCTCTCCACTTCGTTCCTAATAATAAAGTCATTTCATTATCTTTTTCTTGAATATTAATCGGACCCAAACTTTAAGTGAGGTATGTGTAATTTTTCATACTTGAGGAGGTCTACCTGTAATTTTGACCTAACCTCAGGGGGCCTAACTATAATTTTTCCATATTTTTACAAATTTTTTTCTACAAGCAAAATGTCATAAATGCCCTTATCAAAATCACGTGTCATGCATGTGATATAATTTCAATGACTTTTTTGGCCAAAATTTGCTCCCAAAATGGTAAAATCAAAAAATCTTAAAGTTAGGATGGCAATCGACGACAAAAAAAAGTGACAAAGTTTAAAAAACGCCATAGTTTGGATAGCAAAAAAATATTACTGCAGAAGTAAAAATGAAGTATAATACACAAATGTCAAACCAAATTAGTGCTTATTTATACATCACCGGGATTGCCAGAAAATAAATATGTAAATGTGTCTTTCCACTTGTACAATCACACATAATTACAGAGACAAAGCTCTCATGTGTAGTATTTTAGGGTTTTAGCCTAATTATATATATATATATATATATATATCCAAATGGCTAATTAATTGACATCTCTTTCATATAATAATGTAATTATTCTTTTGTTAATAATAATAATAATAATAATAATAATAATAATAATAATAAGTCGTATGAAAATCAACAACTTGAAATTTATGAGATAGGGAAAAGAATTGGCCAATTATACATTTTCTTTTTGATTAAAAATAAATAATGATGATAATAAGAATAATTATTAGTAGGGTTAAATATATTTAACCCCCCCCCCCGGGCCAAACTGTAGTGCTTTTTACACATTATCATACAAATTTTTACGAATTTCATTTTACCATACATGAGAACTTTACATTCTTTACACTTAGCCCCCCACAGTCATGTTTTGGCAATAAAAGTGAATGAAAATAGGACACTTGTCTTTATGCGAGAGGTCACTTATTGCTAAAAAATGATAGGAGGGGACCAAGTGTGAGACATGTAAAGCTCAAATGGTAAATTGTAACTCATAAAAATTCATATGGCAATATGTAAAAGAGTTAATTATACTTTGCCACCCAAACTGTGCATGTTTTTACACTTTGCAACCTCAAGTTTAAGTGTTACTAATTGCCACCTAAAGAGTGTCATTTTATTGATTGCCACCTAATTGTATTTTTCAACCAAAAATCCTATCTAGAGTGGCGACACGTGTTGCTACTCCAACTGGCATTTTGGCCGAAAAATGCAATTAGGTTACAACCAATAAAAAACAGAAATTTTAGGTAGTAATTGGTAATAGTAATACTTAAAATTTGAGGTTGCAAAGTGTGAAAACATCCTTAATTAGGGTGGTAAAATTTAATTAATTCTATATAAAAAGCAACATAATTTGGGAGATTAAGTGTTTTTTTATCCCTTATTATTATTATTATTATTATTATTATTATTACTATCATTATTATTATTGTTGTTGTTATAACTACTACTACCACCACCACCACCACCACCATCACTACTACTGCCACTACTACTACCACTACCACCAATACTACTACCACTGCTACTACTACTACCACCAATACTACCACTACTATTACTACTACGACTATCACTACTACTACTACTACTACTGCCACTGCTATTACCACCACTAGTAGAAGAACAACTACTACCACCACTACTACCACCGCCGCCGCCGCCACCACTACTACCACCACCACTACTACTACCACTGCTGCTACAACTTTTCTTGATTTATATAAATCAAAATATACCTAAATATTTGAGTTTCTTGCCATTGACATTTTGACCAAGTATTAGCCGCAAGATATTAACCTACCTGTGGTTTTATTTTTACATTATATTCAATAAAATACGAGCTCTCTATCATTTCAGAAAATCCTAATCCAAAATAATTAATCCTCACCCTTAAACTTTCAAGATATTATTAATAAACTAATCCCATCAAGAAACAATACATCACTACGTGGGATTAATATTGTAAAAATCCTCTGTAATCAATGTTAGGGCTTTTGTCAAGGTTGATTTTATATGGCAAGGAGTAATGTAAAAATCAAGCTACTATGAGGAACAAAATGGCAAAAGCAAAAGCCATAAAAACCTAATTTCATGTGGGTTAATTGAAATTGCAATCCCCTCCCCCCCACTGATTCATATCGCTAGATTTGAGGGTTTTAATCGTAGGTCAGTCGCCATTATGCACAAATTTAGTTCACTAAATGGAGGAAACCAAATATAGAATTAGACTTAATGAAACCCACTTATTGGTCATAATGCTATAAACCAAACACTTCCTAAATTGATAAGTAATGTAAATATTGATTTAAATTTTAAATTGCAAATATATTTTATATTTTTGAAATATAGAATTTCATAAGTTCTAATCATTTCACTTAATTTTATAGTAAGTAATTTAAAATAGTTAAATAATACTACTAATGAGTTTGGGCTTGTTCAACTGGGTTTAGTTGTTTCAAAAAACTAAATATATATATTGATGGTTAACCTATTTTCTCTTGGTAATCCATAAGAAAATCTATTGAAAAATTCCACTTGATTTTCCCTTAATAATTCATTGAAACTATATCCGATGACCCTTTTTCTGAGAGGCATCCTTCCATAGGAATTCCTTTGGTTTTCCATGGTAAATATGAAAAAACTAATAGATACCATCAGTTTTTCGTAGGTAAATTTCATAGAAAATCTCATGTCAATCGAAGGAACAAAGTGCTTGCCGCAAGAGGGAGACTCCAACTAAAGAGATGATCATACTGCCTCTATTGAGGCTTCAAGACTCCATCCTCCTCAAGGGGTTAGCGAGCCGGTTGCAATCGTTTGATAAAAAAAAAATTGATTTTGGCTCATTTTCGATTTATTTTACACCGTACTCGTTTATTTACTTTTGTGTATTTTTGACAAATACACTGGCATACTTTGTGCACATTCACACACGCACCTTAAGCCAAACTACGCATCCGGCTCATTCCTAGCCACCCGTACTCATAGGCAACAACTCAATTCTACAAGCAAACAATTATAGAAAATGCAAATTATTCCCCTATGTAATGCGTAAGTAAAAAAACTATGAAAAAAATAAATAAGTTGAAAAAAATCATGTTTTGTAAAAATGGTTCATAACTAACACTAAATAGATCCATTGTAACAAACACGTTGACTTTGAAAATTATTGTATTTTGACTACTAAAATTACTTTTTTACCCTTCTTCCTGCCCTTTCGCCCACTCCACATCCTTCTTCTTCTTCTTCTTCTTCTTCTTATTTCGGGCCTTTCCACCCCCACCACTTGCACATAGTGTGAAGTGTATATTGAATCAGTATCTAGACTGAATAATACTGGTAGTGAGCTAGGGATAGAATCTCCAACCTTATGACTACCTAAAATAGATAAGTCAAAACAAGAACCATTAAACAGGGCAGAGTTGTATCATGTGCAATAAACCGATCTAATCCTACTACAGTCAACCTCTGGTTGTACGTAGGGATTAGATCCCACAGAATGATATCATACAAGATGGTTCCATCGACGGTCCATTCTACCCAACAAATCCCTCTTATATGTACCCAAATAGGAATTCTCTCAAGGGCGTTCCCAAGGAGATAATCATGACAGAATGAATATGGCTTACATTTCAAAAATGTAATATTTTTTGGACATAGCTTACTACTAGAAAAATAGGGATTAGCAACAGAAAATCTATGGCTAGTGGCCACGAATTTTTTGTGGCTAAAATTAGCCGCAGCTAAAAGAAGGAACAAAAAAATCCATGGCCAAATTTAGCTACGGATTTTCCGTGGCTAAAAAAAATTACAACAAGGTAATTGCTGACCCAAAACCACCCCCTCCCCCAAAAGAAACCAAATTGATAATGGTAATATTCCATGGGCTCCATAGGTTTTGAACCATGGATATCAAGGCTATGATTATGGTGTCAAACCAGTACGCCACTTAACCTTTTTGGTTATGGAATAATTTTCTTATACTTAACATACATCTATGTGATACTTCTAATTGAAATTATCTAAATAAATTTTATTAATTTTATCAAGTTTTGTAATTTATTAGTTTTACTAATTTTTTAGTATATCAACCAATTATCTTTTAAATTACAAACATTTACCTTTGATATTATCAAAATTAATACCTTAAAAACATTTATTTCAACAATTTCAAATGCTAATTTTATTTTCCTATTAAGTAAAATGAACAATAACCCTCAATCAATTTAAATACATAAATTAAATATTTGAATTTATTTTATTGAAATAGTTATTTAAATGTGTCAATTGATTAATTGTCAAATTTTGAATCTGTTGATCTGACGGTGGCAAAGAGTTTTAGAATTTTAATTGATTTAATTTTGATAAAGTCAAAGGTAAATGTTAACTTTACCCAAGTTTCACTTATAAATTCCGAATTTTGTAATTTATTAATTTTGATAAAGCCAAAGGCAAATATTTTTAATTTAAAAAAAATAATTGCTTTGATAAATTACAAAAATTAGTAAAATAGTAAATTAAAAAATTAATAAAATTTATTTAGATCATTTAAATTTAGAATTTAGCATAAATACTAGTTAAGTATAGAAAAAACTAATTCTTAAACAAAAACTTAAAGTGATGCAGTGCTTTGACACTCTAACCTCAACCAAGAGGTCCATGGATCAACCACCGATTTCCGATTCATTATTGTTTAACTCTCTATGTTGCAATAAATATTATTCCAAACTAAAAATATAAGCCAAAATAAAAAGAAATTTATTTAGCCATGGAAAAAATTCCGTGGCTCATCCATGACTAAATTGGCGTCAAATTTCACGCCAATTTTTGCCGCCAAAAATAGTTACGGTGTTTTCATGGCTAAATTTAGGCACGGAAAATCCATAGCTAATTTGTTTTTTCGTCATTTTTTTCCGTGGCTAAATAAAGTTTTTTTTTATAGTGGCTTATATTTTCAGTTTGGAACAATATTTTATTGCTACATAGAGAGTTAAACAATAATGAATTGGATAACATAAATTAGACATGATAAGTCATACGAGAATATCTATAGCATATAGTTCAATGCCTTAGAAAGGAAGGTAAAAAAGGCACTGACCTTAGGGGTTTATTGTCTCACCAAGTTGATGGATTAGATTGACTACGTCAACTCAGTAACCTCCTAAAATTCGCATTAGCAACTAAGGTTAGCATACTACACTGTAATCGCTTAACTAGTAGCCATTCTATAAGGAATAATATAACTAATTAGGCCCTTGAAGTGACATAATATTTTCATGTTTATAACCCTATAACTTGGTGGTGATAAGTGAACTAACTTGTGCTAAATAACTATTTTAGGAAAAATATTGAGCATAGATACATCAGTAAGCAATATTCTTACATAAGTGCACATTTGTAGTTTTCAAGATAACTTTATCTTCATGTATGCATATAGTTTAAAAGAACAACCATAGTCTTTCAAATATGTATGGCATATAGGTAAGCCTACACTTATGTATATGTACAACACGTACATAGGCATTTTCATAGAATAACTAAAGCATAATCATATGTACATATAGGCATGATTTAATTACTTAAAGTGAAAAGAACTTGAATCTAAAGCACATAAGAAGTTTAGGGTTTAGACATACCTTCTAATAGTGTAAGTAGACTTTAGGGTTTCTTCTATATATGTATCAATGCGTGTATTTTGGTGTGTGAATAGTTGTGTGTGCAGTGTGCTATGTGTGTGAACTGTGTGCTTGTGTGCGTTGTAATTTCCAATTGTAGGGGATGGGGGGGGGAGCCCTCTATTTATAGGAGTTTACTCAAGACACAACCATTATTTTATTGCTAAATCTTTAGTCCTTTTCAACACAATTGTTGCGGCAAATTTTTAGGTCATCTAAGTGTACAAATCAAGATTTGATAAGGGTTTAGATGTTAAGAATCTCATCTTTTGCATCAATGTGTGTTTTTGGCTAAATCCTGGCCATTGATTTTTGCTTAAGGACTAAAGGCAAGATTATAACCCTTGGATTAAGATAAAAGACTTTTAAGTAACATCAAAGTGTTATGATGAAATTAGGGGTGTAAACGGATATTAAACGAAGCGAATGTGTAGTATCCGGATCCGTGTCTAATTAAGTTTTCCGATATTCGTATTCATATCCAAATTCGATGGATATTCAGAACTCATATCCGAATTCGAATCCAATGAATATTTTGCGAATTCGGATATATCTGAATCTGTTTAGTATTTCTAAAAATCTGACAAAATTATGGATATCCGGATATCCATTTTCACTTACAATATCCATTGAATATCGAAATTCGCTTATCCGAATATCCGAATCTATTTATATAAATAAATAAGTAAAATTTATATAACTTATCTAATTGAAATTTATATATATATATATAAGTAGAGTATGCTAATTAATATATGTAATGTTATTATATTTACTTATATTTTTATTCCATTTTAAATTATGGAAATATGAGTCAATTAGATTTTTTTTCTTTCTATTTTACGTATAAGAAGACATCAGAATATATAGATGCATACACACACTACTTCTACTACTACTGTTGCTGCTGCTACTACTACTACTACTACTAATAATAATAATAATAATAATAATACTAATACTAATAACAATAACAATAATAATTTTTTTCTAATATTATTTGTCGGATACAGATAACGGATATAATTAAACGAATATATTTGTCAGATACATATTCTGAGTGGATATTAAACGGAGCGGATATACATTACCATATCCATATCCGTTTATTATTCAGTTACTTGTAATTGGGCACAGATAATATACCCTATAAATGGATACAGATGCGAACAATAAACTGATTTTCGATTACCCATTTACAACCACAGATGAAATAGTCCTAGTAAGTGCACAAGTGTGCTTTGTTCTTCAAGTAATATACACAAGTGTCCTAGGGTTTATAATAATGAAAACAAGTGCCCAAACAAGTGTCTTCTATTTATTTAAGATTATCTTATCTTAAAAATAATAGGTGCAAGTGTCTTAGGAGGCGTTTGGCCCGTTGTTTTTGAACTCCTTTTCTATTTTTTAAAAACTAAAAATGCAAAAATCCATTTGGCCCACCATTTTGTTCGGCCCACCATTTTGAGTAAAGTCATTCTTCAAAAGACGCTTTTGAAACACCTTATTTTTGAGAAGAGGTTTTACCGTGCTTTGAAAAACATTTTCTCATTTTCTCCTTCCCAACCCAAAACACGGACTTAGGCTCATTGTGCACTTAAAACTTATGTTCAAGAGTGAAAAGAAAATTCTCTCTCTCCCAGTCAGATCTGGAGTTAGCCTTCTTCCACATCGACGAATCAAGCTCGTTGGTTTCAGATGCAAAACGCAGCAAGAAAAAGAACCCACGACCCTATTTCAATGAGGTAAGGTTTTAATTTTGGTTCTTTTTTAATTTTTTGGTGAACTTTTTAGAAACCCACCTAAAATGAGGGGTGAAAGATTTGAAAAATATGCTCCTACATGTTACAGGTTTGTTCATTTTATTATTATGCTATGATTTCGTATTTTTTTGAATAACTTTTGTTTTATTGTCATGACTTTTGACAAGAGGAATGGTTTTTCTTATTTTGTAATTGTATTCGAAAAAAAAATGAGGTTTTTGCAATTGTCTAGAGATTGAGAGCCAAGAAAATTCTAAAGCAAAAAGTTACATGATAAAAATGTAATGTTGGTTTGAATTAGTTCCTGAAGTGTTAAAATCCTATTGAATGGAGTTATTGTGTTTGAGTTTGATTAAAAATTAAAAGAGGAAAAAATTGAGGTTAGTGTGTTAAAGATAAAAAACTAATGAGGATTTAATCTTATTTTTTTGTCATTTCTATTTATTGGAAATGCTCTAAAAGTATCAATCTTGTGCTTGTTTGCTTTAAAGTTTGGGTGAGTTTTCAATACATTCTAGTTGATGACTAATCCTTATGAACGCATTAAGCATATATTAGCTACTTAGTGCAAAAGTAATACTCATTAATGTGTCTCATTAAACTCTCTCATGGAATTGATTGTTCTACCATCTCACTCATAATTGTTGCCAATTGGATGAAATGTGTTGTGTAATTAGATGATTTAACTTGAATGGAAACAAGAAAAAGAAATACGGGCTAATTAGATAGTAATCTAGTGAGATTTATGCATGAGGTTTAGCAATATAAGACCTTGTTCTAGTGTTAAGTCCTTATATAAATTATGAAATAATTACTAGTAGTTGACATCTTGTGTCACTTTAACTTTGTTCATGTGAGAGTTTATAAGTCAAAGTGCACTAGTAATTATGTGTTACATGAATATTCTTTTAGAGCTATTGTTTGTTGCATTCCATTTTGAACTTTCATTGGGTTAGCTTTAATATTAACAAGAGTGCATTATATTTGACTTAAACATGGTTGTAAATGGAGAACAATGAGGATTTTGGTGATGATAAATTGAATTGGACCCCGTGTTTGCACAAATTTTCAGCGTTCGTGCCGAAGTGGTCGCTCAGGATTCAAATCCACTAGGTCCGATGGGGAAGCAGCAAATTCGAAGTAAGCTAGTGGAACGTTCGGGTGCGGGCATGCCAGTGTGCAAGAGCCCATCCAGGTCTCTAAAATCCCTTATTCCCTTGATTTGGGATTTTTGCAAGCGACGCTACCTTTTTGGTATAGGATCGAAAACACCTTCTATTTCGCCGCAGGCCCCATGATTCTAACTCTTCTCGACTTGGAGCAATTGGCCCAGTTCAGCTCTTCTGGCCTCCCCATTGGCGTCGATGTAAAGTGCAATAACCTTGACATTCTAGAGCTTTCGCACTTATCCCGTGAAAATAAGCCCATGACCAGCTATGGGTATATCATTTCTCACTTTGTTAACAAGGCCACCCCTATCTACGATGAAGACCATGTCCATTTTTTAGCATTGTGGCTATGTAGATACGTCTTTTGTAGCCAATCCTGCCAATAGACTATGGAGTTTTATTATATGACCGGGGCGTTGACTGCGGGTGGTGAGTTAGCTTTTGTTAACAAAGATCTGTGCAAGCTAGTCAAAGTGAGGCAAGACCCAAAAAAGAGAGAAATCCACCATGGAGGCCTCTGGTTGTTGCAGATGTGACTACAAGCCTATTTTCCCCATCTGTGTGCAAGATCAATGGGCTTGAGGATGGAAAAGGAGCTCTTAGCCACGTTTCTAGCACGCGTCTCCATCTCAACTGCCAACCCTAAGCGAGCCTTTGATCGTTTCTACTTTCCTCGAGATGGTAGGATACCAGAATGGGATGCCCTCTACAGTGGTGACCCGGTGTTCTATCACCATAGGTCTATGTCTTCCCACATTAGCGATCGAAGGCGATGGGCTTCCTATGTTACTGCTAGAGACTTGCCATATTCTTTTCATTTTGACAACGTGGTGTCTAGCCTCCTTTTGCCATATGCTCCTCACTATGTGGCGCATCAGTTTGGCCCGATTCAGTCCTTGCCTACCCCAATCATGACAATCAATTCGTCACGTTTTAAGCTAAACAAGTATAAAAATAGGGGTGCTAATGTCTTCAAGAGTCTAACAGAAAGTTCTTGGCATCTTCTACATGAATTCGAATTCACTTAATTTGCCAAAGACCCTAGAGCCACTTCAGCCTTCCAGACTCGGTGGAATATATATTTGGATCTTTCTTGGACTGAGCATGCTTATGCAACTGTTGCTCGTTTCATCTTTTCGAATGTGCCCCCAAAGGTTGCCATTGATGTGCCTTTTCCTGAGGACGTGCTTGTCAAATTTGCTGCTGGCAATAAAGGTATTGAGAAATTTGAATGATTTTATAATTTTACCTGGAAGCCCTTTAGATGTGACGAATGCATTAGGCAAGCTTTCATTACCTTCTAAGAAAACAAAGAAAAAATGATTGCTGAGGTAAAAGAGCATTTTAATCCTGTTAGGAAGAGGTTAGCGGATAAAACCCCGCATTGGTCTACGTTTTATAACCCCTTATGCTTGACTTGGCCCCTTTTACCTGACTTCGTCCCTTTGGTGATCATACCTAATCTTCCCCTTGAAAGGCCTATGAGCTTCCATGACGAGGTTAGTTTCAACAGTTTGTTCGTTGATGACCCGTGGGAGTTCGTCTGGTTGAGCTCTTTAGACTTGCTACCCTTTTCGGAGTGACGCAGTAACCATAGAAGGGGAAGGTATCACCTTCATCCCTATTCCTAGTCCCTTCTTGCCTTGTCATTGAACCTTTGTCTTTATTTTGTTTCTAGGCTCGTGTAAGATGACTGACGCTATGGTGACCGCTGCCGCTGCCATTCTTGCTGGAATTCCCATTCCATCTCCTGATCTTGCTCCTGCACCAGCCCCTATTCAGGTGGGTACTCGTCGCTCTGCCCACCACTTTCATTCAACAAAGATTGAGTGCGCGATTGAAATGTCTAACTCTGATGATGATGAATCTGACATTTTCAGCCAGGTATCTTTCTTTTGAGTTCCTTTTATCTCTCTGATTTTCATCGTGTTGATTTCTTTTATTCATAGGCCCCTTGTCGAAGCAAACACACCATCACTGCTGCTCCTAGTCCAAGGCCTAAGCTTGTCAAGCAGATGGCGACAAAAAGGCGCTTGGTAATATGCCTTCCTCTGCTCTTGAACTTTCCCCTATTGGTACCCTATCTGCTTCCACTGGTCTTACTCCTCAAGCGGAAAGTGTTGAGGAATCACACTCCGAAGAGATTGATGTCTACAAGACTGTCGACAAAATCTATGCTGACCTGACTCCAGCAGGACATTCACTTGCTGAGATTCCAGACGTTCACCAATCCGAAAGGATAGCGATGCCGCCGCCGCCGCCGCCGCCTCCTCCACCTTCTGCCAAGAAGACTAAGGTGATTTTTATTTCACCTATCCCTGTTATGGTGCTCACGCTTTCCATTTTTCTAACTTTGGTTTTCATAGCCTACTGCTCAAGCCATTTCAATGGTACCTGCGCCGGTAGCTCTCAGGTAACATTGTTCCTCTACTGATTACCTTGGTTTCTTGCTGGTTTGTGTGCTCTAACTCTTCTTTTTCTCACAGGCAACCTCTCCTCGATCACTGCCAGGTTCAACCCCTTTAAGCAATGCCAAAGCAATGGTGGACTTGCTGGACTCAATTTTGGGGGATGACCCCATTCCCGAAGTGGCCACACACCTCTCCGATGCTCGTGTTCAGGAGCTCAAAGGGCTCCTTGTGGGGGTAGATTCTAAATACGCTCCTATCATCCTCGGGACGAGAAAGAATCTTATTGATGAGATTTTGAGGGAGGCTGCCCGCCTTGCTATGGCTCCCAGCAAGAGAATCCAACAATTATCAAGTATTAAAAATAAGATGGATTAAAATTTAATTCAAATAAAATAAAAAAATTAATATTTTATTTACAATATTTATATTTTATTTTAATAATAATTAAAAAAATTGATTATGAATTCTAAAAAAAAACTCCATTTCTTTAATTATACCAAAATTACTATTGAGATCAAACATATCGTATTAATATACAACGTTTTAATATATTTATTCAAATTATTCTTTATAATAAAAATTTATAAAAATATATACATTAAGTTATTTATTTCCCATGCCTTGGCACAGGGCTAAATACTAGTATATTGTATAAAAGGCTATTTGGTAAAAGTTGTTACATCTTATATTTTCACCTATTTTTATTTTTAATTTTACTATTGTTGTTATTTCACACATTGTGGAATTTTTTCCCCCTAAGAAGCTGTGGTTTTTTTCTTTTCATTTAATATGTTATTTCAGTAATTTTTTATCCTTATTTATCAATCATTCTTTCCTTGATTATCTAACAAACCAAAGGGATCAATACTATCAAAATTTTATATTTTTATACTATTTAAAAAATATATTTTTATCTATTTATTTTACAATTTTTTTCTTTGATAAATAGTGGACTACATATCAAATTTAAACACACATACCTTTTATCAGTTATAATTTCATTTAAATTTTCCGTGCATTAACATGGAATTTATGCTGGTAAAATGATATTTCATCATTTGATTTGAATTATAATATGATACATCTTATATAGAATATAGGTAAGTATTGGATCATTTTGGATACTAGTGAACAATCAAACAAATTAATATTTAAAACAAAATTATAATTTTCTTAAAGTGGTTTCATTAGTTGAAGAACAGTTCAAGGAGCTATTGCTTTTATTTTAAGAATGGGATTGGGCCATTTGATTTTAAAGTGGAGTGCCATTGTATAATGTGGAAGTTGGACCATAACATGTAACACTAAAATTGATGGGTCACTTTGAGTAACGTGGACTTCATGAAAAATGGCAAATTTTATAAAATAGCATGTATTCCACTTTAAGTAACTGTTAGAAGATTGGGCTTGCTTGAGAGCTGAAAACTATGATGTACAAACATGGGCACGATCGACAAGGATACGATGATATGAAAATTTTCAAAATTTTAGGATATAACAGGGTTCCGACATGATTATTAAAATATTATGTTATATTATATGTTTATAGTTTATTAAATTAGTATGTGTGATAGAGAAATAAAACTTTTCATCTTTAAAATAGACTGTCGTGAAGTTTTTCGGCAATAATTTTTAATTGAAAATATGTAAAAAAGAAGAGATAGATGAAAAACAAAATGTGAAACAAAGAGCTATAGATAAATAGTTTGAATTAATTAATTAGTTTAAGATAAAAACAATTTTAACTCTTTTATTTTCAAATTTTCCACTATCGTTTTTAAAATTTGAAAAAAAAAGGGTTAATTTTAAGCTTTCCAAACTATTAAAAGAAACTCAATCATGTCCAGAACGTGTCGGATTTTTCCTTTCTTCTTTTTATTTTTCAGACATGTAATTCTCATGTTGGGCATGTGTTGTGGCCATCTCCATGGTTGTATCCAACGCTATACGATTTTATTTTCTGAAGTACCTGCGCATTATAGATTGAAAGATTCACAATATAAAACCAGCAAATGGAAGATTGAAAAAGCAAAAACTTCACTAAACCATCTAAAGAAAAAGACTGCGAAATAAAATGTTTCAACCACTAATTTTGTCCTGCCCAGAAAAAGTAAATTCTTGTTCAATATTTAGAAAAGCTTTTCCTGCTAAATCTCAAATTGTGTCATAAAGCACAAGCTATTTATCTATGTAAATTTTAATTTGATGCATATTAGTTTAAAAATCGTGACCTTGAAAATTGAAAATTTTTAAATGACTTCTAATTTGGTGCCTCTTTCGTGTCCAAAACGGCAGCTGTTGTTGGGATAAATTCAGGTACTCTTAACTTATTGATCAGTACAGGCATGCTAAAGCAAATTGGTTCACAATATAAAAATTACTTTTTTATTCGTCTTATCAACACATTTGCTTTTATAATGTAAAATCCGTTATTCTTCAACTGACGTTGATAAGCAAGGAAAGTGGTCCTACAAGCCTGTGTTAGGCAGAAAATCACACTCAGGCCAAATTGTAATCTTCCAAAAATTATAGTTTTTCAATTTCTTTTCTTTCTCTAAATTCTTTATGGTGGAAAATCTATGTTAGGCATAGTACCCATTACTATATATACTAATGGATGTGGCGCTGTAAGGACCCGAATTCTTATTTCGATTATGTGTGTGTGTATATATATATGGATATACCTAAATGTGTACAATTTACATGTTTCTATGTATGAGTTTTCATTATGTTCATACTTTGCGATACATGTTCGTTTTAAGTGCAATATGTACAAGTTTAGGATTCATTCTTATTTTAGTTAATCACCATACGAATCATAAAATTCAAAAAAATACATGGATGCATATATATATATACATGGTTCATATATATATATATATATATCTAGACTTAGAAGATTTTATCATAACTGTTATGACTTTTTGGAAAAATCCTATGAAATGGGTAAATTGTATTTTCTACCCCTAGATATTATTTTCTTCCCTAATATGAATAATTCTATACAATACAAGAAAAAAATCTACAATTGTTTTGAATTAAAAGGGGGGTGGACGGTTTTTATAGAGAAAAAATATAAAATGTTAAATACTTGGTGTATATTAAGTCTTATCCTCCAAGTTTGCTAGATACAATGTATTAATACACTTGTAATATACCTTCTAGATGTATGAATACATGGTTGGCTCATGTTAATGTAGAGTGACACTTAACCTATGTAAACCATATACTTGGCCAATTAGCTTCTATCTCTTCCTATTAGCTTCTATGTAATATTACTTAGGAGAAAAAACACAAAATCACCACACACATACACTTGAAGAAACCGGCCCCCTACTCCTTTCCTTTCTACTTGTTTTCTTTTACTTTTCCCTACTATCCTTTAACCTTCAAACACTCTCACAACTTCGAACACTTTCACTTCTTCAAACCCTACCAAGGCAAGAAAGACTATCAAGGTAGAAATTTGCCTATGGCGTGAGCTAGGGTTAGGTTTTTTATCAAACTATTAGCATTTTATCTCCCTATAAGTCCTAGGAGGTCACCACAAGTTGGTTTCCATCTTGGGTCTAAGGGATTACAAGAGGTGTTAGTTATATATGTGCATATAATTTTTATGATGTTTCTATGAGCATGTTTGGTTAAATTCTTGAATAAGCATGCTGAAAATTGTTGCAATTATGCTAAAGTGATGCTTGAATTCTATGTTATCATGTTTTATACCTTGTTAGAGTCTTATATATGTGCTAGAAGCTAGAATTTTAAGTTTTCCAAGCTAAAAATTCAAGTTGTGCATATGCCGAAATTACTATTCATGCTGAAAATATTGTTTTCGAAGCTGAAAAATTCAATTTTTGCAAGGCTGGAAAATCCAAAAATTCCCAATTGAAAACATGGTTTAAAACTGTAAAATCAGTGTATAATAAGCTGGATTTACAGGGTTTTCAAAGCTGGAATTTTGGGTTACGAAAGCTGAAAATTTCAGAAGTTGCGTGCGAAAATGTTTCGCGATGCAGTCTAAAAATTCCAGGTCTCGTAAACTGGAAATTCAAAATTTTATCAACTAAAAGTCTATTTTACAACCTTGGGAATATATGTGTTGATTTCCCGTAGGTTTAAGCTGGAATTTGAGTAGTTTGAAGGTTAGAAATTTCAGTTCAAAATTGTACATGTCGATTTCGCAAAACTGGGAATTTTGATACCCTATGCTGAATTTGAGCTGCAACAGTTTGTATTGTGATGAAATTGTGATTTAAATGTCTTGACATTATGAGTATAAGGGCCTGATGTATTTCCAGTGTGGATGGGGCTAGAGTTCGGCCAGGCAGCAATGGGCTTGCTAGTCTTAAAACAGTTCTCGCCATCTATATCCTATTCCCATCTTGCATGGACGGAGTGTTCCATGTATTGGTTGTGGGTCGTAGGATTTCAGCATATACCCAGGATATGACCATAGGTTTGTTTTGGTTGGGATGAGAGTATCGGTTGAAATTGAATTATGGCACGGCGAGATAAGGTAGCCGTCCGTCGAGGTGGAAAACAGTAACAATTTGTTGGAACGTGATGGTCTTGTGAGTTGAAATTTATGTGATTTTATCAAAGCTGAAGTTTATATGGTTTTATGTGTGGTTTTATGTGCTTTTATGACAATATGCAATTTCACACGAACACCTCATGTCTATGCGAATTTCTACTCTACATGTATATATGTTGACATTGCTTTTGTTATCTTTTTAGCCGAATTTGAGACATCGGAAGATGGAACGAGGAAGATGTAGGAGGATGCTTCAAGGTGTTTAGTTAGTTATGTATATGTGTTGTGCTAGAAACTTGAAAGTTAAGCTTCTGTACATGTAATAAACAAATTATGTAAACCTCCCTTTTGGAATATTAGTACGCATGTTTGGTTTCATTACGTTTTATGCTAGCATGTTTTGTGAGATGGTTAAAATAGGTGTTTTTATAATTAACTAGAGGTTTCGGGGTGTCACAGATGGTATCAGAGCATGTTTTTGGGACGTTACAAGTTTTGGATTATGAATTTCTTAACTTTTGAACTTGTTGTGTTGGAATGGCCTATTCGGGAGAATCGTCTAATCGTAGGTCAAGGTATCCATGTGGAACCGCTCGAATTTCCTCTATCCATGTGTACGCACTCCAAGTAGATGAGCTTTTGGTAGAGTTAAGGTTACTCCAAGAGGAGCATGAGGAAACTTCAAGAGGAGTTGTATAATACTCGCCTTAGTCTAGAAGGCGCGCAGAACCACATATATCAGACTCATCAACAATACGAAAGTGCTCGTGAGCTTGTGTACATCATGGCTAGGGATCTCATAGGGATTATCGAAGAGAACTTGTTGCCGAAACCAAACCCGGATGTGGTGAAGATAAACTCCAAGGATGGTAGTAGACGTGCTCCATATGATCTTGACTAGTTTAGATGGTTGGCTTTTGGAAGATGGTTTAGCCTTTGGAAGGCATAGGAAGCACCATAGTATTTTGGCTAGCATGTCGTATAATCAGTGCTTGTATTTTGCTTTTGCTTAGTATGCTGTTTTTCTTTTTATAGACTATGACGACCCCGAAATCCCTTTATTATTATTATTATTATTATGGCTATTATTAGATTAATACTATCATTATTGGCTACATACATGCATACATTTTTAATTGCAACGTATAAGGTACATTACATAAGGGTACATCAACAAAAGAGAGTCTCGACTTGCTAGTTTACTATTGATACATAGCAAAAGCAAAAACCCAAAACAGGTACGCAGCGGAAAATCCTACATCCTTCTTCCTAATAAAATGCTTCAAAAGGTTCCTCCTCCTCACCATCATAAAAGCTATCTTCGGAAGCATCTAAAATATAATATAACATGGAATCAATATACGTTGAGTAGAAACACTTCTTTATACACATAAGGTGCTCGGGTGTCAAGTGCACATTAGTTACACATAGCACATCTATAATTTCACACTTTCTACCTTTCGTCACCTGACAGTGACCCTTATAACTACCCGGGCCGAAATAACAACCAGCACATTTCTCCCGCCAGCCTTATCCTCCAATGGTCGTATCCCGGGCATACGCCTTAGTATTGTTCTACGACCCTCTCTCTTGAGTAGATCCCTCCATCTACCCAAGGGAGGGATTAGGAGATGGAAGGGTGGTGAACTCTCCCGGCTACTCAATAGTATGTCCCGGTGGAACACCCCCCAGACCATTCCAGCACATATGGGCCCATCCACACAATTGCAATTTGTTCACATATGCACATAATCATAGTTTAGCAAAGTAAGCTCCACACTTATAACTGAAAGCTTTATATTTGCTTATTAAGCATATGTAAATAGATAGTAGCAAAATATGTAAATAGATAAAATATAAATATAAATATATAAACATAACTAGTATATATATATAAATATAAAGACTAAAATATAACTAGTATAAATATACTTAAATATATATATAGATTAAAAGATAACTAATATAAATATATAAAATATATAAAATGTGATATAGATAAGTTTACATATATAAAGATGATAGAAAAATATATAAACTATATAAAGTGTGATATAGATATAAGATGATTGAAATTATCTACATATATATATAAACTAATAAAATGAATGTAATTATATATATACTTATACGTACCATATATATATATATATATAGATTAAAGTAGTCTTACTAAGTATTACTAAGTATATAATTAGTCTATAATAAGTAGACATATATATATACGTACATAACTATATATATATATATAGATATTGTGACACCCCCCTCGCTAGGATCATCCTATACGAGTAGGGCTCACTTAACGGGCTTGCTGAGTACCAATTTTTCCAATCGGTACGCAATACTTGCAACTTATTTAGTATTGCCCAATAATAAAAATTGAGATAAAATAAACACGCAATTGACTTATAAGAACTATAAGATACAACTATCCAAGTACAACACTTTAACTAGTGAGCTTCTGTTTTCCATTAAACTAGCAAATCTTTTATACAGAATAAAAGACTATATACTAATGACTTGTAATGCACTGATCGCCTTAACTGAGTTCCCTCAATCTAATTTCCTGAAACTGAGGCAATGAACAGAAAGAAACGAGGGGTTAAGTCCAAATGACTTAGTGATGCCAAATATAGATAAGTATATATATGCAGAAAATAAGATCCATAAAACCAATAGAGTAATGAATCAAGGAAAAGTGCATTGTAGTATGAAGAGCGTACATACAAACTGAACAAGACGGATAGTGAGCCATGAACGGAATCTGCAACCTTATAACTACCCAAAACAGATAAAGATAACAGAAACCCTTATGCCTCCCTTGTCAAGGAGCGACCTCGACATTAAACTGAACGGAGATGTATCACGCGTCCGTGCAATACATCGCTCCAATCCCTACTACAGTCATCCTCCGGCTGTATATAGAAATTGGTTTCACGGAATGGTATCATATAAAAAGTTCCATCGACGGTCCGTACCGCCCGATAGAATTCCTCTTATAAGTACCTGGGCCCAACTTCCCAAGGGCGTCCCCAAGGGTAAACAGATATAACAGAACAGATATGGCTCACAAACTCTTGATAAAGCAATAACTTGTTTTTACACCCGGGATACATAGAAATATAATTAAAATATGATATCCCAAAGGTGTCAAAAATCATTTCGAAACAGATACAACTGGCAATATCAGATAGTTCAATATTTCGGAAATAACTTGACTTGTAATTTGGAGAAACATTTTGTTGAAACGCGAGGAGCAAGATATAATTTTAGAAAGATTGGATAACAGAAATACGACAGGGTAGGCTATACAAATAATAATATTTATAGCATATAGTTCATTGCCCCAGCAAGGAATGTAAAAGGCACTCACCTAAGGAGTTTATCAAGTTTATAGACTTGAATTGACTAGATCGACTTGGTACCCTCCTTCTCAAGAGTGTTTGAGGAAATAGGGGGATATATAGAAGGCTAATAGGTATATGTATGTAAAAAGAAGGGTTTATGTGTATATATATGTGTATGGAAGATATGCTATAAAAATAGAGTGTTTTGTGGGTTGAGAATGGAGTGAGTGTGGGGGTGGGTGGTTTAGGCGGGATTTTGAGTGTTTGTGGAAAAATGAAGACAATGGCCCCCTTTTATAGAGTTTAGGGCAAGAAATAGGATTTTTATATTATAAGGTCAATTTATGCATAGAGGATAGGATAAGATAGGATAAGATAGGATAGGATAAGATAAGATAAGATATGATAAGATAGGATAGGATAAGATAAGATAAGATAAGATAGGATAAGATAGGATAGGATAAGATAAGATATTTTTGTAGTTATCCAATTTGTTATGCCTATCAAGAATCTTATCAAGATCTTAGCATTTAAGAACATTTATTAGGAGAAAATGACAATAGGTAAGAGAAAATGACATTTTTGGATAAGTATATGTATATTTATGATAAAACATGACCTTTTATATAATATATACATATAAATTCGAAATTACATGTATACATATGTATATTTTGAAATATAAATACTTATACATAAGGCTTTTAAATAAAGTAATAAGTTGTAATTCTTGAAAATACTAGGAAGTACCGGGTCATTATAGATCTATATATATAATTTCAATGTATAAAATTGGGATGTCACAGATATATACCTAATATAATATGAACTAGCTAAATGAATAGATAACAATACTTTAAATATTTATCTATATATATACGTACATAGATATATATATATATATATATTTCTATAATCATCAAAGTAGGCATAAAACTATACAATAAAGTATAATAAATAGATATGTGGAGCTTTCTTCACAAATACTTTCAAGACAACATAGGATATTCTCCTACTAGCTCAATTAAAGAATCATGGTCTCATACTACTTCATATAAAGCATAGAACTCACATAATAATTCAAATAAAACATAAGAATGCCATGTTATTGTAAAAAGGCACAATAATCACATAGTTTTCCAAGAAAGCATAGTAAGCACATAGAACTCCAAATAAGCATACTATTCACATAAGATCTTCAAGATCATGCTCATAATACTATCCATCCTTCAACTTCCTCCCAACAAGAGTTAAACATGATAAAATGAACTATAAAGTAACATGAAGCTAGCAACATAACTAAAACCCTCAACTTGGAGGTATGTTTGGCAAAAGCTCTCACTCTAGGCCATTCAAGCTTGTTCTTTTACATTGCTTGGGCACAAGAGTATGGAAGCTTGCCTAATCTCCTCAAGAAGAAGAAGAAAAACCCTCTACTTAAGGTATAAAGAAGAGTTCCTACCTTTGTTCTTCAAAGTGTGTAGTAATTTGGAGGAAGTGAAGTGTTTGGAGGAAAAATGAAAGAGAGTGTAAGAGCAAGAGAGAGTGCACGGTTTTGGGCTGGAAAAATGGCTGAAAAATGAGGATTTTGGTATATATGGTCCTGTGTAATTATCTTCCATGTATTAGACACAAATATCCAATTATTAAATTCAACTAAATACCTATTCCATACATTATACATGGCTATATATGCTTACACCTATTCTTACTAAATACCATGTATATATATGTGGGTATGTGTGTGTGTGTATATGTAGCCATGTACATCACCACTAATATATAGTTATTTATGTATATGAGGTTCAAGAGTATGTATTAGTAAAGATATTTTGATAAAATATAAAATAAAATCAACTAAAATCAAACAAAAATATATATATATTCTGAAACTCTTATTTATTAAGTATTTTATTGCTTATTTCTCAGCAAAAAAAAACGAAATTTGGGATTGGAGAGGTGAAAAGACCAAAATACCCCTTGTTTTGCCAAATTTTCGAAAATTGCCCAAAAATAGAAATAAAATTGTAAAATTCGAAAATTAATTTTTATAAGTCAAATAAAACCTAGAATATTTATTTGTATTATTATTTTAATTTTTGGATAATAATTAAGCATTTTAAAAATTAGATTTCGAATTAATAACTTAAATACAATGTTTTCCGAAAATTACTAAAATGCTTGGAAAAATAGGTAAAAGTTGAAAATAATCTATTAAAAATTTCTGGAAGTTTAGAAGGATCAAATGCATAAAATTTTAAAAAAAATATTTGGAATTTATAATATTTTATAAATATTTAGGTAGTAAAATGCTCACTAGTTCACAAATAAAATCATATTTGAAAAAATAATCTCTAGAAATCAATAACTCACAAAATAATCCTATAAATTTTGTATAATATAAAATAGGTAAATAAGGGATTTACCGGGTCGTTACATCCTCCCCTCTTTAGAAAATTTCGTCCTCGAAATTGAGTCGAAGCCTAATCGAACAACTGTGGGTATTTCTCTTGCATCTCTTCCAGTCGTTCCCACGTACTCTCTTCAATGCCATGATCCTTCCATAGAACACGAACTAATTTTATGGTTTTGTTTCTCAAGGTGTGTTCTTGGAAGTCTAGGATCCTCACTGGCCCTTCGACATAGGTCAAGTCTGGACTAATGTCGAGGGACTCATGGTCGACAACATGAGAGGGATCAGGATGGTATTTCTTAAGCATAGACACATGAAATACGTTATGTACTTCTGCCAAAGTTGGGGGTAAGGATAATCGGTAGGCAACTTTCCCCACTCTCGCAAGTATCTCAAAAGGTCCAATATAGCGTGGGTTAAGCTTGCCCTTTCTCCCAAACCTCAAAACACCTTTTCTTGGCGAGACTTTTAAGAATACGAAGTCACCTACTTCGAACTCCAAGTCTTTTCGTCGTCGGTCAGCATAACTCTTCTGACGACTTTGTGCTGTCTCCATCCTTTTCTTTATCATCTTGATCGTTTCTGTTGTCTCACGAATCAAATCTGGGCCTATTAGCTTACTTTCACCCACTTCACTCCAACAAACTGGGGATCTACACTTTCTTCCATAAAGAGCCTCAAACGGGGCCATGCCTATCGTGGCTTGGTAACTATTGTTATAGGCGAACTCTGTGAGGGGCAAGTGTCGATCCCAATTCCCACCAAAATCTAAGGTACACGCTCTAAGCATGTCTTCAAGAATCTAGATAACTCTTTCAGTCTGTCCATCTGTTTGTGGGTGATAAGCCGTACTAAAATTCAACTTAGTCTCCAAAGCCTTCTGCAATCCTTGCCAAAATTTTGAGACAAACCGAGGGTCTCGGTCAGATACTATACTTACTGGGACACCGTGTAAGCGAACAATCTCATTTTTATAGATTTCTGCCATCTTATCTAGCGAATAGGTCTTAGCAAATGCAAGAAAATGGGCGCTTTTTGTGAGTCTGTCCACGACCACCCATACTGCATCGTGACCTCTTTGTGTTCGTGGTAGTCCCATAACGAAATCCATCGTAATGTGTTCCCATTTCCACTCAGGGATTGGAAGAGGTTGCAATAACCCAAAGGGCTTCTGGTGGCTTGCTTTAACTTGTTGACAAGTTAAGCACTTTGCCACAAACTCTGCTATCTGCCTTTTCATTTTGGGCCACCAGTACTGTCGTCTCACATCTTGATACATCTTGTTTGTCCCTGGATGTATTGTGTACTTGGTGTTATGGCATTCCTCTAATATCTCCCTTTTCAGTTGCTCACTGTTTGGAACACATATTCGATTTCGAAATCTCAAAATTCCATCGTTTGGCAATGCGAACTCCTTTTCTTGGTCGAGTTTAACCCTCTCTTTAACCCTTCGGAGTTCGTCGTCCATTTCTTGTGCTTCTTTAATTCGCTGAAGTATCACGGGCTGAGCATGTAGTTGTGAAAACACAACTCCAAACTCCCGTTCTTTAGGTTTCCAACTTGAGATGTCTTCTAAAAATTTCCATTCTTGTATCATTAAGCAGGCTAGGCTAGCCTTCCTACTTAAAGCATTAGATACGACATTCGCTTTACCCGGATGGTATAGAATGTCGCAATTAAAATCAGCTAGCAATTCTAACCATCTTCGTTGTCTCATATTCAACTCTTTTTGAGAGAATAAATACTTGAGACTTTTGTGGTCAGTAAATACTTCAAATGAAGTACCAAAAAGGTAATGTCTCCACTTCTTAAGAGCAAAGACAATGGCTGCCAGCTCTAGATCATGCGTTGGGTAGTTTTCTTCATAAGGTTTTAACTTCCTCGAAGCGTAAGCTACTACCCTTTTATTCTGCATAAGTACACAGCCTAGTCCTTCTTTGGACGCATCTGTGTAGACTACAAATCCTTCATTCCCCTGTGGCAGAGTTAACACAGGGGCGGTGACCAATCGATCCTTCAATTCTTGAAAGCTAGTTTCACAATAGTTATCCCAAATGAACCGCACTTTGGCTTGCGTTAGTCTGGTTAAGGGGCGAGCAATCTTGGAGAAATCCTTGATAAATCTCCGATAATACCCAGCCAAACCCAGAAAACTTCGCACCTCCGTGACAGTCATTGGTTGCTTCCATTCCACTATGGCTTTCACTTTTCCTGGATCAACTGCAATCCCATCCTTCGACACTATGTGTCCTAAAAAGGCCACCTGTGTCAGCCAGAATTCACACTTGCTGAATTTGGCATACAATTTCTCTTCCCTCAGCGTCTGAAGTACTATCCTCAAGTGCCTTTCGTGCTCTTCTTCCGACTCAGAGTAGACCAGTATGTCATCTATAAAGACAACTACAAATTGGTCTAGGTATGGTCGGAATATCCGGTTCATCAACTCCATGAACGTTGCCGGGGCATTCGTTACACCGAATGGCATCACCACAAACTCGTAGTGACCGTACCGAGTATTAAGGGCGGTCTTAGGGATATCTTCCTCTCGAATTCGTACTTGATGATATCCGGTTTTCAAATCCAGTTTTGAATAAACTGAAGCTCCTTGAAGCTGATCAAATAGCTCATCAATGTTCGGTAGAGGGTACTTATTCTTGATGGTAACTTGGTTAAGCGGACGATAGTCGATACATAACCTCCAAGTTCCATCTTTCTTCTTGACAAATAGTACCGGAGCTCCCCATGGTGATGTGCTCGGGCGGATAAACCCTTTATCGAGTAATTCTTGTAGTTGGGTCTTAAGCTCATTTAACTCAGCAGGGGCCATCCTATAAGGAGTTTTAGAGATCGGAGCTGTTCCAGGTAACAACTCGATTACAAACTCAATCTCCCGATGTGGAGGTAAGTCCTTCAAATCATTAGGGAAAACATCGGGGTACTCCTTTACTATGGGCACCTCTTCAAGCATCTTCTTATCTTCCGACTTATTCATGATATGGGCTAGGAATGCATAATTGCCCTTCCGTAGCAGTCGATTGGCTTGTAGGGAAGAGATAATGGGTAATGCGGGTGTGGTTTTGTTCCCTACGATTTCAATGATAGGTTGATTCGGGAAACAGAGCCGCACAACTTTGTGATGACAGTCTACTTGAGCGTAGTGTGTTGCTAGCCAATCCATACCCAAAATAACATCAAAGTCATGAATGGGTAGTAATACTAGGTCAGCAGTCATCTTTTGGCCACCAATTTCTAATGCACAATCTCGATAAACTAAGTCCGTCTTCCATTTAGTTCCAAGGGGTGTTGTGATTTCTAATTCGTAAGGTAAGGCCTCAGGTTGAACTTGTAAACTAGTAAAGAAACTAGTCGATATATATGAATGCGTAGAACCAAGATCCATTAACACTTTAGCAAAATAACGGTCAATGAGAAGCGTACCTTCCATGACCGCCGAATTCTCGACCTCGGCCTGGTTCATAGCAAAGACCTTCCCTTGAATTCGTGGCTTCTCCACTTGCTTCCCATTGCCCTTTGTATTCTTTCCAGTATTCGGGGTTGGCACTGGTTTGTACTGAGGGCAATTCAATACGAAATGCCCACGATTCCCACATATTGGGCAATTCCTAGATTTATTCCAGCATCGGTCTTCCGTATGATTTGACTTCCCACAATATGAACAAGCTATATTTTTCTGATTCTGAGACGAGGGACCAGAAAAATTTCCTCGACTCCCCTGCGCGTTTAGCCTAAACATCTTGTTAGGTCCTCCTAGGGCTCTCCCACCTTGCCTTCCTGTACCAGCCGCTCGTACCAGCTGTCCCCTTTTTAACTTCAATTGTTCCATAGTGCTCTCTACCTTTAGCGCCGTTTCAACAGCTGCCGTATAGGTAGGTAACTGGACCGCTGCCAACCGATCTTGGATTTCAAGTCGCAGTCCGCCGATAAATTTCCAGATCTTCCTCTCCTCATTCTCAGCAAAATATGGTGCGAATCGGGCGAGCTTGGTAAACAAGGCTTCATACTTTGCCACGCTTAACTCACGTTGTGCCAAGCTAAGAAATTCTCGTTCCCTTTTCTCTTGGATAACTCGGGGAACGTACTGGGAGTTAAATTCTTTAACAAAGTTTTCCCAAACAGGAGAAGTGTGAAGGGATACCCATTTGGTGCTTATGCGTTTCCACCAATGGCGCGCGTCGTCCTCTAATCGAAAAGTAGCTAAAGTGACCTTCCGCTCCGGGTCACAATTTAGCACTTCGAAAATTTTCTCCATTGCCTCCAGCCAGTTCGTGGCTTTGGTGTCATCAGGTTCACCTCGAAAGATCGGGGGTCCTAATCTTAGGAAGTTAGTCAAGGTGTCGGCAGTAGTTTCCCCCTAATTGTGATTGTTGTTATTGTTGTTATTTTGGTTCTCGAGGATTGTAGCTATCCGTTCAAATACAACCGTAAATCGCTCGTCCTGGGGCTCAGTCTCATTTCGAGTTCTCTTCGGCATCTATATCCAAAGATAAAATAAACTTAGAGTGAGGAACTTAAAGAATAAGGAAGTCAAGTACTATCTTATATAGGCCAACTATAAATACACCAAAAGTTCGGCACGTTAGATATATACACAAGTATCATGCCATCCATGTACATGCAAAATACTTTGACATGATATTAGCTAGGCATCCTACTAAAGTAGCAAGCTATAGCATCCATACTACTACTTACTACACCACTACCTACATACTACAAGCATATATACACATATGTACAAGAGATGCATCACACCCTCTACTCAAGGGTGATCGGATCGAACTGGGTCCCACTTGGGATCTCCGAGACAACGGCCTCGCCTACAGGACTGGAGCCTAGCAGTGTAACAGTAAATCCCATCAGCTCTCTCATCTTCCTGTGGATTATCTCGACTGCACGCTGAAAGCGAGCCTGAAGGTCGTAGAGTCTGGCACGTGTGCTCTCGAGACTCGACTGCAAACAACTCACCTCCTCTCGAAGTTGGAGGTTCTCGTCACGTAAGTTGGCTATCTCTATCAATAACTCATCGGGGTCTATCTCCGTAAACCTAAAAGTATTAGAACTAGAGGCAACCCTCCTATGAGGCATGCATCCACGGCTACTTGACGGGCGATCCATCTACATCCAACATACCAATATTAGTCCCAATAAATACCAAAACATAGGTTCTCCCAAGAACTACGCTCTGATACCACCTATGACGACCCCGAAATCCCTTTATTATTATTATTATTATTATGGCTATTATTAGATTAATACTATCATTATTGGCTACATACATGCATACATTTTTAATTGCAACGTATAAGGTACATTACATAAGGGTACATCAACAAAAGAGAGTCTCGACTTGCTAGTTTACTATTGATACATAGCAAAAGCAAAAACCCAAAACAGGTACGCAACGGAAAATCCTACATCCTTCTTCCTAATAAAATGCTTCAAAAGGTTCCTCCTCCTCACCATCATAAAAGCTATCTTCGGAAGCATCTAAAATATAATATAACATGGAATCAACATACGTTGAGTAGAAACACTTCTTTATACACATAAGGTGCTCGGGTGTCAAGTGCACATTAGTTACACATAGCACATCTATAATTTCACACTTTCTACCTTTCGTCACCTGACAGTGACCCTTATAACTACCCGGGCCGAAATAACAACCAGCACATTTCTCCCGCCAGCCTTATCCTCCAATGGTCGTATCCCGGGCATACGCCTTAGTATTGTTCTACGACCCTCTCTCTTGAGTAGATCCCTCCATCTACCCAAGGGAAGGATTAGGAGATGGAAGGGTGGTGAACTCTCCCGGCTACTCAATAGTATGTCCCGGTGGAACACCCCCCAGACCATTCCAACACATATGGGCCCATCCACACAATTGCAATTTGTTCACATATGCACATAATCATAGTTTAGCAAAGTAAGCTCCACACTTATAACTGAAAGCTTTATATTTGCTTATTAAGCATATGTAAATAGATAGTAGCAAAATATGTAAATAGATAAAATATAAATATAAATATATAAACATAACTAGTATAAATATATAAATATAAAGACTAAAATATAACTAGTATAAATATACTTAAATATATATATAGATTAAAAGATAACTAATATAAATATATAAAATATATAAAATGTGATATAGATAAGTTTACATATATAAAGATGATAGAAAAATATATAAACTATATAAAGTGTGATATAGATATAAGATGATTGAAATTATCTACATATATATATAAACTAATAAAATGAATGTAATTATATATATACTTATACGTACCATATATATATATATATATAGATTAAAGTAGTCTTACTAAGTATTACTAAGTATATAATTAGTCTATAATAAGTAGACATATATATATACGTACATAACTATATATATATATATAGATATATACCTAATATAATATGAACTAGCTAAATGAATATATAGATTAAAGTAGTCTTACTAAGTATTACTAAGTATATAATTAGTCTATAATAAGTAGACATATATATATACGTACATAACTATATATATATATATAGATATATACCTAATATAATATGAACTAGCTAAATGAATAGATAACAATACTTTAAATATTTATCTATGTATATACGTACATAGATATATATATATATATATTTCTATAATCATCAAAGTAGGCATAAAACTATACAATAAAGTATAATAAATAGATATGTGGAGCTTTCTTCACAAATACTTTCAAGACAACATAGGATATTCTCCTACTAGCTCAATTAAAGAATCATGGTCTCATACTACTTCATATAAAGCATAGAACTCACATAATAATTCAAATAAAACATAAGAATGCCATGTTATTGTAAAAAGGCACAATAATCACATAGTTTTCCAAGAAAGCATAGTAAGCACATAGAACTCCAAATAAGCATACTATTCACATAAGATCTTCAAGATCATGCTCATAATACTATCCATCCTTCAACTTCCTCCCAACAAGAGTTAAACATGATAAAATGAACTATAAAGTAACATGAAGCTAGCAACAAAACTAAAACCCTCAACTTGGAGGTATGTTTGGCAAAAGCTCTCACTCTAGGCCATTCAAGCTTGTTCTTTTACATTGCTTGGGCACAAGAGTATGGAAGCTTGCCTAATCTCCTCAAGAAGAAGAAGAAAAACCCTCTACTTAAGGTATAAAGAAGAGTTCCTACCTTTGTTCTTCAAAGTGTGTAGTAATTTGGAGGAAGTGAAGTGTTTGGAGGAAAAATGAAAGAGAGTGTAAGAGCAAGAGAGAGTGCACGGTTTTGGGCTGGAAAAATGGCTGAAAAATGAGGATTTTGGTATATATGGTCTTGTGTAATTATCTTCCATGTATTAGACACAAATATCCAATTATTAAATTCAACTAAATACCTATTCCATACATTATACATGGCTATATATGCTTACACCTATTCTTACTAAATACCATGTATATATATGTGGGTATGTGTGTGTGTGTATATGTAGCCATGTACATCACCACTAATATATAGTTATTTATGTATATGAGGTTCAAGAGTATGTATTAGTAAAGATATTTTGATAAAATATAAAATAAAATCAACTAAAATCAAAAAAAAATATATATATTCTGAAACTCTTATTTATTAAGTATTTTATTGCTTATTTCTCAGCAAAAAAAACGAAATTTGGGGTTGGAGAGGTGAAAAGACCAAAATACCCCTTGTTTTGCCAAATTTTCGAAAATTGCCCAAAAATAGAAATAAAATTGTAAAATTCGAAAATTAATTTTTATAAGTCAAATAAAACCTAGAATATTTATTTGTATTATTATTTTAATTTTTGGATAATAATTAAGCATTTTAAAAATTAGATTTCGAATTAATAACTTAAATACAATGTTTTCCGAAAATTACTAAAATGCTTGGAAAAATAGGTAAAAGTTGAAAATAATCTATTAAAAATTTCTGGAAGTTTAGAAGGATCAAATGCATAAAATTTTAAAAAAAATATTTGGAATTTATAATATTTTATAAATATTTAGGTAGTAAAATGCTCACTAGTTCACAAATAAAATCATATTTGAAAAAATAATCTCTAGAAATCAATAACTCACAAAATAATCCTATAAATTTTGTATAATATAAAATAGGTAAATAAGGGATTTACCGGGTCGTTACATATACGCACTTATTTTTTCATGTAGATACGCTGTCAACCTTATGTACATAAGGAATAAAAGGAGTATGTTCATATTACTAAGATAGTTTTATTATGGTGTAGATGGCTACGAGACGTACACGCGCAAATAATGGAAACTCGGACGAACAACTTACGATGATAGTAGAAAGAATTACCACCATTCTTGAGAATCAAAACAATAATGATAATCACGGGGAGACTACAAATGATGCGATTGCAAACTTTCTCAAATTAGGCCCACCCAGCTTTAAGGGAGAACCCGACGATGTTAGGGCCACTAATTGGGTAGAGGCCATGGAAAAGATTTTCAAGGTCATAGATTGTAGTGAGGAAAAGAAGGTGACCCTAGCCACTTTCCGATTGGAAGAAGATGCAAGATATTGGTGGAAACGAGTCAGTAAAAGATGGGAGGAAACAAGAACCCTCGTACATGGGTGAATTTTGTTAGAGACTTCAATAAACAGTATATTCCAGCGAGTAGTACAAAAAAGAGGGAAAGGGAATTTCTGAATCTGGAACAACGGAAGCTAAATGTAGCACGATATGAAGGCCGATTCACTCGATTGGCTCGGTTTGCTCCTTGTTTTATCGAAAATGAGGAGAGAAAATTTTGGATATTTATTGGCGATTTAAGGATGGAAATCCAAGATAAGTTGGTCGTGGTACAAATGCCTACATATGTTGTGGCAGTAGAAACTGCCTTGAAAGTCGAGAGCATGATGGAACAGTTGAAAGTTAAGCGTGGACAGTTTGTAAGGCCTTCGCCTTCAGAAAGTTAGGGAGGAAGGAATTTTGGAATGAGCAACAAAATTGCCAAGACTAGTTTACCCGGTCCCCTGACGGGTCTTATCACTTCCCCATGACAGCAGAACATTACGTGCACCTATTGTGGAAAGTCTAACCACACTGAAAGCCAATGTTGGTGTAAAGCGAGAAAATGCACCCGATGTGGAAGTGGCGAGCATTTTATCAAAAAATTTCCACAATTAGGAACACTATCGGGTTCATCTCAAGAAAAGACCGATAAGAAAGGCGGGAACCAAATAGGCAAGCCTCGGGTCTAGGGCAAAGTGTTCGCAATAAATCAAGAGAAAATTTCTGAACTCACTGTGGTGGAAGGTATGCTTCCGGTTTGCCGACACTTAGCTAAAGTATTGATTGATCCTGGATCCACTCATTCCTATATATTGTTTGATTTCTTTTCTAGTTTAATGTTGCAACCTAAAGTTTTGCCTTATGAGTTAGAAGTACACCGACGGGAACTTCATGGAAGGCGAATCGGATTTATGAGAATTGAGAAGTGGTAGTAGGTGGGAGAATAATGAATGTCCGATTTGGTCTTGTTGCCTATAAATGATTTTGAAGTTATATTGGGCATGGATTGGTTAGCCACACATTATGCCCACATAGACTGCCATAATAAAGTAGTGCGACTATGTATACCCGATTATCTCGTAGTCGAGATAAGAGGAAATAAAGTTTCCACATCAATACCAATCATCTCGGCCATAAAAGCCCGTCGGTTGCTTAGAAAAGGAAATGAGGCATTCTTGGCTTACGTATTTAACAAACAGTAGGAGAAAAAGAAAATAGAAGAGGTTCCAGTTGTAAAGGATACATAAATATAAATATTTCTCCAACTCTATATATGTATATACACAAACATTATATATACATAGCATACACAAATATTATATAATATTTTTAAGTTTTTTCAAATTTTTGGCAGAATTTTTCATTGGAATTCCACTGAAATTTCAAAAATTAATATTATTATTCAAAATAAATAATTTTTATTTATTTTCAATTTTCGGCGGAATCTTCCTTCGCAATTCCGTCAAAAATTTAAAAATAAATATTTTTAATTTTTTCAAAATTTCTAGAGGAATTTTTCATCAAAAATTAAAAAATAAATAAAAATTTTATTTTTCAGCCGAATTTTCTACCAAAATTCTACCGAAAAGTTAAAAAAATCCGCTGAAATTTTTGTTTTTCTTGTAGAGTAACATGGGTTTGGGTAGCCCGAGTTTCAACATAGGATAACAATCTTTTGTATAGAGGGGATTGGGTGTTTACATTATATGTTTAAGCTTGTCTCCTCTTACACATTCTTTTATTTGCTCTCTCTTATTTTCTCCTCCCCCGCCCCCTTCCATCCTCTTTTATCTCCCACTACTGTTTAATATAACTTTTTAAAAATTTCTTAGTAATTATTTTCTCAATATTTTACATTAAATTATTTTATTTTTGCTTATTAGTAATTTTGTTAGTCTATTAAAAATAATTAAAAGATTTTTGATAGTAGATATTACCAAAAAGAAAATTAGTATTTCATTAAATTAAATTAAATTAAATTAAATTGTTTATTATTATACACACGCATTGAGTGTGTCAACATTACTAGTATTAAGAATTTTCATGATGTGTAATATAATCTTCTCAACCAAAATTATGCTCTCTTACATTCATGAACAAAATACAACTTTGAGTCTTTTCTTTTTGAAATATAAAATATATTGTCTTGGGGAAAGCCTTTTCAACTACCAAAATAATATTTAAATCCTTAGAATATTAAGAAAATTATATATATATATATTTGAACAACTTTTTTATATTTAAAATTTACATTAAACGAAATAAACGAATAATTATAGAATACATCTCCTTTAGCAATCTCTACAAGAAAACGCGCTAGTGTTGTACTTCGTTGTACCTACTCTGTCTCATAAATAATAATCGCACTATGACTCTACCTTGCCCCTACTGTGCCTTAAAAGTCTTTTGAATTGAGACGTTCATTTTGGGTATCTAACACAAGTTAAGTACTCGATATGATCGTCAATGGGCTCCAATCATACAGGGAAGGCCCTACGAGAGCGGCACCACATAATTGAATTGCACAAAATTATTCAATTGAATTGGAGGAAAATATATATAGAAGTTTTTCAATTGAGTTAGGGAAACGCATGATTATTTTCAATTGAACTGGAAAATATGTCTAATTTACTTAATTGAATTGGGTACATCTCGTAATTTGATGAATTGTAGTATATATGAGATAAGCACATGACTAAATTGAACGTTAATGATCAAATGTGCAATTAACGTAAATAAAATAAATAAAATGTTTAATTGAGTTGTGGAAAATGGTCAATTATTTCAATTGAACTGTGTAAAATATTCAATTAACTTAATTGAATTTGATACATTCCTTAATTCAATCAATTATAGTATATAGGAGATAAGCACTTGACTAAATTGAACGTTAATGATCAGAAGTGCAATTGACATAAATAAAATGAACAAAATGTTCAATTGAGTTGGAGGAAATGCTAGATTATTTCCATCGAACTAGGCAAAATGTTCAATTTACTTAATTGAATTTCCTAATTTGACCAATTGTAGTATGTGGGAGATAAGCACTAGACTAAATTTGTGACACCCCAAAACCAATAGCTAATCATGCAACGTCTAACATATAACCATTTCTTTAAAAGATGATAGCATAAAACATAATGAAACCAATTGTACGTACTAATATTCCAAAAGAGAGGTCATAATAAAACATAATCGAAATTTTCGGATTTTTCAGTCGTGCAAAAATCGAACTTTTCAGCTTTGAAAACAAGAGTTTCTGTATGAACAATAATTCCAGCATATGCACAACTTGAATTTTCAGCTTTCATAACTTAAAATTGTAGCTTCTAGCACATAAACAAGACTCTAACAAGGTATACAACATGATAACCTAGAATTCAAGCATCACTTAAGCATATTTACAACAATTTCCAGCATGCATATTCAAGGATTTTAACCTAACATGCTCATAGAAACATCATATGCACAATATACACATATATATAACCAACACATCTTGAAATCCCTTAAACCCAAGATGGAAACCAACTTGTGGTGACCTCCTAGGTCTCATAAGGGAGATAACATGCTAATAATTTGATAAAACCTAACCCTAGCTCATGCCTTAGGCAAATTTCTACCTTGATATGTTTTTCTTTCCTTCTTCGTAGGGTTTGGAGTAGGGAGAGTGTTTGAAGGGGTGAGAGGGTTTCAAGACTTGAAGGATATTAGGAAAGTTGATTGAAAACAAGAGGAATGAAGTGTGTGTGTGTGTGTGTGGCCGGATTTTAGAGTGTGTGTGTGTGGTTTTTGGTATTTTCCAAGTAATATTACATATATACTAATAACAAGACATAGCATTAAAATAGCATTAAGTCCTTTTCTAATTATTACCCTAATTGGCCAAGTAGGTGGTCTAACATAGCCTAAGTGTATCTCTACATCAATATGAGCCAAGTATGTAGCTTTGTATCTAGAAGATATTGAACAAGTGTATAAATACATTGTATTTGGCAAACTTGGGGGAAAGGACTTCATATTCACCAAGTATTTAATATTTTCTATTTTTGGAGAGCTAAAATTCGTTCGCCCTCCTAATCTTCAGCCAAAATGTAGTTTTTTTTTCTTATTTTATGTATAATAAGTCATTTTAGGAAAGGAAATAATATTTAGGGGTAGAAAATACAATTTACCTAGGCTTTAGAGTTTTTTTCGCAAAAGTTAGAAAAGTTACAAGGAAATCTGCTAAGTCTAAGTATATATATATATACATATATAAACCGTATATATATATATATATCTATGTATCCATGTATTTTCTTGAATTTTATAGTTTGTATGGTGATTAACGAAAACAAGAATGAATCCTAAACTTTTGCATGTTGCACTTAAAACGAACATGTACCACAGGGTATGAAAATAATGAAAACTTATACATAGAAACATGTAAATTATTCTTATTTAGGTATATATATATATATATCGAAAGGAGAATTCGGGTCCTTACATCCTCCCCTTCTTAAAAGAATTTCGTCCCCAAAATTCAGCTTTGCTAGTCGAAGAGATGTGGGTATTTGTCCATCATGTCTTCTAGTTTCTCTCATGTGGTTTCCTCGAGGTTATGATATTTCCACAAAACTCTGACTATAGGAATAGAACGGTTTCGCAGGGTTCTTTCTTTTACTTCAAGAATGCGAACGGATTCGTCCTCATATGTCAAGTCCTTATCTATTTCGAGGGAATCGTGATTTATCACATGAGAAGGATCCGGGTGATACTTTTTAAGCATAGATACATGAAACACATTATGAACTGCAGATAGGCTTGTAGGTAAGGCGAGTTTATAGGCCACCTTTCCTATCCGTTCTAAAATTTCAAAAGGGCCAACATATCTTGGGCTTAGCTTTCCCTTTTTCCCGAATCTTAGGATCCCTTTTCTGGGTGAAACCTTGAGAAACACAAAGTCCCCTTTTTCGAATTCCAAGTCTTTACGCCGTCTATTTGCGTAACTCTTTTTTCGACTTTGGGCGATTGTCATGCGTTTTCGAATGAGGTTAATGGCTTCAGTGGTTTCTCGTACTAGTTTGGACTCAATGATTTTGTTTTCACCCACTTCATTCCAACAAGCTGGAGACCAACATTTTCGTCTATATAGAGCTTCAAATGGTGCCATACCGATCGTGGATTGATAACTGTTATTATAAGCAAACTCTACCAGTGCTAAGTGCCTATCCCAACTACCTCCAAAATCAATGGTGCAAGCCCGGAGCATATCTTCGAGAATCTGTATAACTCTTTCGGTTTGTCTATCCGTTTGAGGATGAAAAGCTGTGCTAAGATTTAACTTGGTGTCCAAAGCATTTTGCAATCCTCGCAAGAACTTGGAAACGAACCGAGGATCTCTATCGGAGACTATGCTTACTGGGACGCCATGAAGTCTGACTATGTCCTATTTATAGAGTTCAGCCATTTTGTCCAAGGAACAAGTCTTAGAGAATGTGATGAAATGAGCACTTTTTGTAAGTTTATCAACTATTACCCAAATCGCATCATTGCCTTTTGATGTTCGAGGTAGTCCCATGACGAAATCCATAGTGATGTGCTCCCACTTCCACTCGGGTATAGGTAGGGGCTGTAATACTCCAAAAGGTTTCTGATGAATAGCCTTCACTTGCTGACAAGTTAAGCATTTTGCTACAAACTCCGCTATTTCCCTTTTCATATTATTCCACCAATATTGCTTTTTCACATCCTTATACATCTTAGTTATCCCCGGGTGGATTGTATATCTGGATTTGTGGTTTTCTTCTAATATTTCTCTCTTCAACTCGTTATCATCGGGAACACATATTCTGTCTCGAAATCTTACTATTCCATCGGATGACAAAGTGAATTCTGTCCTTTGCCCATGGCTGATTTCACCCTTTATTCTTTGCAATCCATCATCTTCTGCTTGCTTCTCTTTAATCTTCTGTATTAGAGCAGGTTGGGCTTGTAAGTGGGAGAGGATCATTCCGGATTTCTTTTCTTTCGGATTCCATTCGGAAATTTCTTCTAACAAATTCCATTCGCGCATCATTAGACATGGTAATTTAGGTTTTCTACTTAATGCATCAACAACCACATTGGCCTTCCCTGGATGATATTGGATGTTACAATTAAAATCCGTAATCATCTCGATCCATCATCTTTGCCTGATATTCAATTCCTTTTGTGAGAACAAGTATTTTAAACTATTGTGATCTGTAAAGACTTCAAAAGAGGTTCCATATAAATAGTGTCGCCATTTCTTTAAGGCAAACACCACGGCAGCAAGTTCCAGATCATGAGTCAGGTAATTCTCCTCGTAAGGTTTGAGTTTCCGGGAGGCGTAGGCAATGACTTTTCCGTTTTGCATAAGTACATAACCAAGTCCTTCTTTGGACGCATCCGTATATGACAAACCCATCGTTTCCATTCGGTAGAGTTAATATGGGGGCAGTAACTAGTCGGTTCTTTAATTCGTGGAGACTAGCTTCACAATGTTGGTCCCATATGAACTTTACCTTAGATTGGAGTAACCTTGTCAAAGGCGAGCGATTTTGGAAAAGTTTTCAATGAACTGCCGATAGTAGCCTGCCAACCCTAGAAAGCTTCGCACTTCAGTTACATTTGCGGGTTGTTTCATTCTGTAATTGCCTTTATTTTATCTGGGTCCATCGAAATTCCCTCTTGTGAGATAATATGCCCAAGAAAGGTTACTTGTTTTAACAAAAAATCACACTTACTAAATTTCGCATAAAGCTTTCTTTCCCTCAAAGTTTGCAATACTATCCTTAAGTGCTCCTCATGCTCGTCTTCAGACTTTGAGTACACCAAAATGTCATCTATAAAAATCGCGACAAACCGATCCAAATAGGTTTAGAACACCCGATTCATTAAGTCCATAAAAGTAGCAGGTGCGTTGGTTAGTCCGAAGGGCATGACTACAAATTCATAATGTCCATAGCGACTGTTGAGGGCTGTTTTAGCTATGGCTTCTTCTCGAATTCTAACTTGGTAATACCTAGATTTTAGGTCCAACTTGGAGTATACGGACGCTCCCTGCAGTTGGTTGAACAACTCATCAATACTGGGTAACGGGTATTTATTCTTGATAGTAACTTGGTTAAGGGATCGATAATCAATACACAGTCGCAAGGTTCCATCCTTCTTCTTGACAAACAAAACCGGGGCTCCCCAAGGTGAAAAACTTGGCCGGATAAATCCTTTATCAAGCAATTCTTCTAATTGGGTTTTAAGCTCTTTCAACTCGGCAGGAGCCATTTTGTAAGGAGTTTTGGAAATAGGTGTTTTTCCGGGTAGCAAATCAATGACGAAATCAATTTCCCTATGTGGTGGTAAACCCGGTAGATCATCAGGGAAAACATCTACGAACTCCTTTACAACTGAAACGTCTTCTATTTTCTTTTTCTCCTCCCGTTTGTTAAGTATGTAAGCCAAGAACGCCTCATTCCCTTTTCTGAGCAACCGACGTGCATTTATGGCCGAGATGATTGGTATTGATGGGGAAACTTTTCCTCTCATCTCGACTACGGGACAACCGGGTATACATAGTCGCGCTACTTTCTTATGGGAGTCTATTCGAGCGTAATGTGTAGCGAACCAATCCATGCCCAATATAACATCAAAAGCATTTATAGGCAACAAAACTAAATCGACATTCATTGTTCTCCCACCAACTACCTGTGACGACCCGGTAAACCACATTATTTTAAATTTGGAATTATGCAATATTTTACTATTTTATGAGTAAATCCTTTTATTTTGAAAAAATGTGCATTGCATTACATGTATTTATTAAAATGTGACTTGTTCTTAATAAAATTGAAACCTGCGAATTTCTCCTCAATTTTTTCGAAAACTACCCACAAACCTAAACTGTCGGTTTTAATTTTCTTATTGGTACAATTGTTTCTATATCATGAAATTTAAGTTTCCTTTTCCTCCCTAATTTCGAAATTAATACAAAAATTATTTTAAAACTATACATTTACTAGAATTAATTATTTACTTCACAATTTTAACATTTTTGAAATAATGTTATCAAAAAATATATATATATATATAAAATCTGAAAATACCCTAAAAATAATATATATATAATTAGTTAAATATGTTTTCTATTAGTTTAATTACCTATTTATGTCACTTTCACGTAAGATGTGGTAAAAAGAAGGACTACTTGTATAATTTCACTCTTAGTATTTTACCTAACAAAATGTGTATTAATGTTTACCATTCATATATAATTATATATTAGCTATCTCTCCTACTATTATATATATATATATATATATATAGGAAAAATAATTTCCTAAAATCATTGAGTCTTTAAAATTGTTTTCTTATTTATAAGAATTTATAAATTTACTTTCTCTACACATAATATTTTTTCAAAAATTGTATTTTATTCCTTAATAATTAATAATTACTTATCTTAGACTATTATGACTTGAAAAAATATATTTTTCAAAATTAGAATTTAATTTCCTTAATTTTCGAATTTTGCCCAAATTAAAGCATAAATTGCCAATAAAATTATAAACTTCCAAATAAAAATATAAATTTCGAATTTTTAATTACCATAATATATTTCCTAAAAATTGTAAGTGTAAATTTCGAATTTTAATAAATTAAAACCTGATTTTCGGATTTTAGTTAAAGGAAAATTGCAAATGCTAGATATTAACATATTTCATGATATTTTACAAGAAAAATCTTCTCTAATATACCATAAATAAATATTGATACATGGCTCACATTTACTTAGCCTATGAATCATATCATAGCATGTACACCCTAAGCCTAATTAGTCTTCCACATGGAAGAATTCATTTGATGTATTAATAGGTGGAAAGATTGTAATTATGAATAAAATGACCTAATAATTATGAAGAAAATGACTTAATAATAAAATAATTGCTTTCTTCATCCTATAAACAAGACCAAAAGCTTCATTTTTTTCCCTCATTGTAACCGGCCACTCCACACACACACACCCTCACACTTTCTTTGTTTTCTTCCAAAATCCACTAATTTCCTATCTTTCCAAAACTACACTACACTATACCCTCAAAACAAAAGAAAAGAACAGAGGTAGGAACCTTACTTAATCATATAAGTAGAGGTTTTTCTTGAAGGATGTTCCATGAGGTCATGAAATTAGTGTCACTACTTTGTGCATTCTTAGTTAGAATTATGTGCTAGAATATGGTCTTGCAAATGTTATTTCATTTTATGAAATATTATATGATCATTATGTGCTTAGATGTTCATGAAATTTACTATATTACAAGTTTAATATAGTATATTTGACATTTTGTTCATTTTATTTGGAAAATTTAATATGTTTTTAGGAAAAGTATGAATTTTTGGAAAAGATATGCTATTTTCACAAAAATATATTACTTAAAGTTACCAAACTCTATTGTTTTTATATTGTATATATATATATCATACGTATATAGTAATAGATATCAAATTATATTGGTTTTATATTGTATATATATATCACACGTATATATATATACATCATACGTAAATATATATATAAATATAGTTATGGGTAATTATATGGTTAATTTAGATTTATGGCTTAATAAGGTGTTTAATAATTGCTATTATGTTTAGTCTAAGTCTCTATTTTAATTATGTGTTTAGTCTAAATTTCTATTTTAATTATATATTTAGTCTAAAGATATATATATATATATGTTATACGTATATATATCTATATTCATATATTAATGTTTACTTATAGTTTTAGTCAACATATATATATATAGGTGTATATATATATGTATTTGATGCGATTATGTTTTGATTATATTTTGGTTTAACTTTCATCCTTGATGTATATATACATATATCGTTTATGAAATATTATCTTCTATTAATTTCATTTTATATGGATGATATTCTTTTCTAAGATGTTGGAGTCATATGTTGAAATATGGAAGCAAGACTTCCAAAATTATGCTATGTGCATAAATTGTGAATGTGAAACGGGCCCGAAATATATCGGAGTGGTTTGGGTGACACTACAGGAAAAAACGCCAAAACCGGGGGAAAAATCTGGCGGAATCGTGTCCGCCGGAAAAAATGGCCCCGGAATGCCGTTTTCCGCCGGAAAGAAGTCCGGCGGAATTCCGGGGGAAATTTCCGTCGGAATTCCGCCGGACCACCCCGCCGCCGCCACCGGCCGCCGGACCGCCGGACCACCACCCGCCCGCCCTGACCGCCGCCGCCTCCACCGCCCGCCCGGACCGCCTCCGCCTCCGCCGGACCGCCGGACCACCGCCCGCCCGGACCGCCTCCGCCTCCGCCGCGCCACCACCCGCCGGACCGCCGCCGCCGCCGCCGCTTCAGCTGCCGCTGGAATAGTAACTCCCAAAATATGCAAATATTTGTAATTGATGGAATTCGAACCCGTGACCTCAAGGTTGGATAACCAACCCTTCACCACCAGGCTATTGCTGAACATTGTGTTCTATTTTGTCTTGGTTTATATTTATTAGATATTTATTTGATTATTCTTATTTTAACATTCTTTCTTTCAATTTTAAAAAACAAAATAAATGTATTATAAATAATTAAAATATAGTATTTATAATATATAAACACATGTATTATATATACTATATACACATATGTATACCAATAAATATTCTTCTGATTCTTATAAATAGTTTTGTCTTCTAATAGTATTGATACTATATAAACTTATATATTATATATACTACGTAAACACATATATATATATATACACTATACAAACATATGTATTCCACTAATTAAAAGATAATATAAATATTAATAGTTAAATATATACTATATAAACATATGTATACCTATAAATATATTATACATAATTAAAATCTAGTATAAATAATAACAGTTAAAATATAGTTTGATACTATACAAACATATATATTCTATATACTATACAGATATATTTATACTATACAGACATATGTATACCTATAAGTATATTATATACATAATTAAAAGATAATATAAATAATAATAGTTAAAAGATAGTATTGATATTATATAAATATATTTTCTATATCCTATATGAAAAAATATATACTATATAGACATATGTATACCGATAAGTATATTATATACATAATTAAAAGATAGTATAAATAATAATAGTTAAAAGATAGTATTGATATGATATAAATATATTTTCCATATCCTATATGAAAAAGTATATACTATATAGACATATGTACATATCGTATAAAATTCCTAAAGCTTACGTTTGTCAAAATAAAACTTGTATACCTACTAGTTTTTTATTAATAAAAAATATGACTACCCAAGTAATTCTTGGTACCCCTTTTATTCAAAAATTGTTTCCTTTAAGACAAATTGATACTAATGGATTTATTGGTACTTTTGAAAATAAAGAAATTCAGTTTAATTTCATAACTAACCTCAAACAAGATTATTAAATGAAATTCAAGATTTAATACTAAAAAAGAATAATCAAATCAATTTTCTAAAACAAGAAATCAATACTTATAATTTAGAAGAAAATTTAAGAAACCCCAAGCTAATAGATAAAATTAAAATTCTAGAAAATTTTAATACCTATCTACGAATTTGATATTATGTTAGGCATGAATTGGTTAGCTTTGCACTATGCCCAAGTAGATTGTCATCATAAGATAGTCAGACTATGCTTTCCAAACCAACCTATTATTGAAATAGTAGGGAATAAACCCATACAAACAATACCCATTATCTCCTTCCTCCGAGCCTACAAATTATTACGAAAGGGCAATTACGCATTTCTAGCCCACATCATGAATAAACCTGAAGATCAAAAGAAGCTGGAAGAGGTACTAGTGGCTAACGAATACCCCGACGTATTTCCCGATGATTTAAAAGGTTTACCCCCACATAGGAAAATCGACTTTGTGATCGAATTAATACCTGGAACAACCCCGATTTCTAAAACCCCTTATCGAATGGCCCCTGCAGAATTGAAAGAACTTAAAATGCAGCTTCAAGACTTATTAGACAAAGGATTTATTCGGCCGAGTTCATCACCTTGGGGAGCTCCTGTATTGTTCGTAAAAAAGAAAGATGGGATGTGGAGATTATGCATCGATTACCGCTCTCTTAACCAAGTTACCGTCAAAAATAAATACCCGCTCCCGAACATCGATGAATTATTTGACCAACTACAAGGAGCTGTTGTCTATTCAAAATTAGATCTAAAATCTGGGTATCATCAAGTAAGAATCCGAGAGGAAGATATCCCTAAAACTGCTTTTAATACTAGATATGGTCATTATGAATTCGTGGTAATGCCTTTTGGAGTAACAAACGCCCCTGCAACATTCATGGACTTGATGAACCGAGTATTCCGACCGTACTTGGACCAATTTGTAGTCATATTTATAGATGATATATTAGTCTATTCGTAGTCGAAAGAAGAACATAAAGAACATTTAAGAATAGTACGCCGGACATTGAGGGAAGAAAAATTATATGCCAAATTCAGCAAATGTGAGTTTTGGCTTACACAAGTAGCATTTCTTGGACATATAGTATCGAAGGACGGACTTGCAGTTGATCCAGGAAAAATTAAGGCAGTGGTAGAGTGGAAACCACCCACGACGGTCACGGAGGTACGAAGCTTCTTGGGATTGGAGGGATATTATCAACGATTTATCAAGGATTTCTCGAAAATCGCCCGCCCCTTGACCAGGCTAACCCAATCTAAGGTGCGATTTGTTTGGGATGAGGAATGTGAAAACAACTTTCAAGAGTTAAAGAATCGATTGGTCACCGCTCCTGTATTAATGCTACAACAAGGAAATGATGGATTCCTCGTTTATACGGATGCATCCAAGGAAGGTTTAGGAGGTGTACTCATGCAGAACAAGAAAGTGGTGGCATACGCCTTGCGGAAGTTGAAACCGTATGAAGAGAATTATCCAACTCATGATTTAGAATTGGAAGCCATTGTCTTTCCTCTCAAAAAGTGGAGACACTATCTTTATGGAACTTCGTTTGAAATATTCACCGACCACAAGAGCCTCAAGTACCTATTGTAATGACCCAGTATTTGTAGGTATTTTAAACATTAATTATATGATTAAATCATTTAGTTTTTATGCGATTCTTAGTTTATATGTCAACTATGTGATTAAATTGTTTAGTGTTTTATTATCTTATATGTGATGTGTAATAACAATTATGTTTGCATACTAACCATTGGATTCGACGTATATGCATATAAATCACTATATACATATATAATTCTACACATACATTTTTCAAAATTATAATGATAGGAAGTATTTGTAATAAAGTCATAAATATAGTATTTTAACATGTTGAAGTATATATAAATAAATTTGCATATTTTCTAAAATATATATATATATAACCTAGGTCATTTTTGTATTTTAGATGAAGTAGATATATATATATACACACACACACACACTAATTGATGCTTAAAAATATATTATTTAAATGCTATATGATTAATTTCTATTGCAATAAATACTTTGCAACATGTACCTATTTTTATTTACAATACGCATAATTATTGGAATTATTTTCTACTTCATTTAGTAATTATAAAATGCATAAAATTCAAACACACACACACATATACATATATATATATATATATATGCATACACACGAATTTATATATTTATATAAATAAGGGTTAGATTATTTTCTTGGTATTGCCATTTTCATTAAAATGTGTCATTTCACACTATAATAGTTATTTTGAAAATTATTTTTAAATGCTAGGTCATAAGACTATGATTCATATATATATGAATATCTTACACTATATATGTATATATTTTAAAGAAAATTTATATACATAAATGTATAACATTATATTTTCATTTCTTTAGGTATTTTTTTCATCATACACATTGGAATAATTATATTATGTGAAAAAATATCTTAAAAATATAAAAAGAGGAGGGGGGGAACGAAATGTTATGTATATATATGTATAATATAAATATATGGTGTATATTATTACTTGCTCCCCAATTCTCCTTGCATTAAATGAATACTCACACATGTAAGAATTCTTCTAGATATGTTTATATATGTAAGGCTTAGAGTAAACTAGATTATGACGTGTGCATTTAGACTCACACTTAAGCTATAATTAGGTATTGAGTTGGGCATTGAGTTGGAAGATTTCATTTATTATAATCCTTAGTTGTAACCTTAGGTGGAAAGATGACAATAATTAGAAAATGACTTAATTATTTAATAATCTTATTTCTTAAGCACAACTACTGTAAATAGGGGATAAATTGGGGATTTATGACTTCATTTTTCATCACATAACACACACAAACACATTCACACACACACTAAATCCCGCCTAAAACACCCCACTCACACTCCTCTTACCCTAAACACACAAAACACTTCATGTTTATAGTAAATCTTCTACCCACATATATATATACATAAACCCTTCATTTTACATACTTATAACTCTATAAAACACCCTTGAAAAGGGTAGAAGGATATTTAATTAAAGTAGGGACCTTACTTAATTTCATAAGTAAAGGTTCTACTTTAATTCATAGATATTATACCTTATAGAAGTGAATGCTTTATATTTAATACAAGGTAGTGATTTCTCTTAATACATGAGCTAGTTTTCTTATAGTGTTAGCATATTCTTCTCCTATTAGGACATGGGATGTTACCTCAAGTTGGTTACTATCTTAGTTCGAAAGGATTTCACGACAATTTAGCTAAACGCATGTTGTATGTTCATGAACAATTGTGCTGGAAATTTGAGCGTTTCTGCTGGATTTATGTTGCTGAAAATTAGGGTTTATGCTTGTTTATGGTTTATTTATGTATTTAGGGCTTGATTTATGTATTAGAAGTCGAAAATTCAGTGTTTAAAAGCTGAAAATTATAGTTGTTTTCAAAACTGAAAATTCTTTTTTCAAAACTGGAATTACTGTTCAACATCACAAAAATCCTATTTTCAAGGCTGAAAATTCGAATTTTACAACGCTGAAAACCTATTTTACAAAACTGGAAATTGCAGCGTGTAATCTCAGTATATTACAAGCTGAAATTTCAGAATTTTGCACGCCAAAAATCTGCTGTCGCAGCCTGCCAAGTTATGGTTTATATGCTGGAAATTTGGTACTCTATGCTGATTTTGAGCTGAAAACAGTTTGTATTATGATGAAATTGTGATTTATATGTGTTGGAATTATGTGTTAAAGGGCCCTATATGTGTTCGGTATGGATGGGGCTAGAGTTCGGCCGGGCGGCAATGGGCTTGCCGGTTTTAAAACAGTTATCGCCATCGATGCCTTTTCCCATCTTGCATGGACGGAGTGTTCCATGTATTGGTTGTGGGTCGTAGGAAATTCGGCATATGCCCGGGATATGACCACTGGCGTGTTTGGTTGGGTGGAAGTATTGGTTGGAATTGAATTACGGCACGGCGAGATAAGGTAGCCGCCCGTCGAGGTGGAAAACGGTAGAAAAGTGTGCAATTTATGATTCTTATGAATCTGAAATTTTATATGGTTTATATTGATGCAAGTATGTGAACATATGCATGTTCAAGTCACACACGCACACCTTATGCGTTAAGTGAAATTGGTACTCAACGTGATTGTTGATGTTGTTAACATTTAATGTTTTAGCCGGACATGAAAACGAAGTTATCAACGGGGAGGATAGCGAGAGATGATTTGGAGCTTTTGGCTAGAAGATGTCATAGACGAGTCTTTGTAGTTGTATCATGTATTCAGGACTCTTATTATGTCCTTGGCGGTTGCTATGTAATAAATGACGTTTATGAAAATTTTTAACTTTCTATAATAAAAGTATTCGCAGCATATTTCCATAACTAGCCAAGAGTTTCGGGTTGTCACAGGTGGTATCAGAGCCAGGTTTAAGCCTAAGCTATGCTGGGTAAGGATCCTCGGCGTGAGATTTCGGATAAGATTGGAGATAGGCTACGTCCGAGAAGGTTAATTAAGGATGAATTTCTGTGAGTGGTATTTGACATGCGGGGTGGCGAGTGTGGCTGGGGCGGCCGATCAATCCATACTTTGTTCCCCTAAATGGCAAATGCTTGACCAATTTGAGAATAAGGGAAATTTTCTTGGGTAATAGCTTCAAATGACTACGGATGGAATTATGTGACTTGAGTTCTACGTGTGTGAAATCCACCTATTGCACCTATAGGAATCATCTTTAGAGTCACAATGCCCAACAACCGATATTAATATATCTAAGTTTGCTAAAACCTCTAGTGCATCTATTGAATTTCGTATTAGGTTGAAATATATTTTGCGAAAATGTATCTTTTGATGAAATGAGTACTAAGAAAGGGATAATTAGTACTAAAATAGGGACCTTGATATTTGGGAAATGTAGAAGCTAGATACATTATTGAAATTGAGGAAAAACGATTTGGAAGTTCGTGGTGATCTAAGGCTCGAAATATAAGATAGGTAGTAGAAATTGTATTGAGAATTGAAAAATACAATGGAGCAATGATAAATTAAGACACTTTGTGACACCACAATCCCAGGGCAGCCAAAGCAAAAGGAACTCTGGAGGATACATCAAAGTGCTTTGCCGGATAGATGTGCGAGGTAACAAAATAAACTTACAGTCGTTAAAGGTACGCTTTCAGTTTGCCATCATTTAGTTAGAATATTAATCGATCTTAGCTCTATATTATCTAATTTCTTTTCTAGACTAGAGGTTCAACCTGATATTTGTCATATGATTTAGAAGTAACCACTACCCGGTATTGAGTAGTTATTTGATTATGTACACAAAGTTTTAGTATAAATTGGATTTGAAATTAGGTTATTACCAAGGGAGAATACGAAGGGAAATTTTAGTCGTTATGGGAAAATAAGAACAATTGTGGAATAGAATAAAGATATATAGTAGAGCTACTAGGAATGATGAACTTTTACTTAAGTATAGTTTCTATTTTAGACGAAGTGTGTAATCGTTAAATGACGATTCTCTTGTGATAAGTTGTGTTTTTTAGCTAATTCTTTTCGTATGTTCTCATTGTCACTTATTCAAAAGATCTCTACAATTCATTTTGTTCGGAAATGCCTTTTTACTTGTTAATTGAACCCTTGAGACCTATATTCTTTTGTGAATTGTCTCTAAAACTATAAGTTGATCGTTACATACTATTTTTACCCCGATATATATATTCACAATATCGATAATTATTCGGAATATCTTTTGCAACCAATATTCGTTGTTTGATTTAAAAGAAAGAAAAAGCCAATTTTGCCATTGACTTCCTTTTAAAACAACAATTTCAATGGCGGCTATTGTCTTCGTAATCATTCTCTTTTGAGGCACTCTTGAAAATTTTCTCAATCGACAACTTTTTCACCTCTTTCTTGAAAAGTTTGTGATATAGGAAATTTCCAAATTACCTTGCCTCTTAGTAAATGCTTGAAATCTTTGCAATTTACGCCGATCAAATTTTCCTTATTTGATACATTAATTGACAAAAATGTTATTCCACCTTTTATACATTTTTATTAATAATAATCTATTAAGAGTCTTTTATTCCATTCTCACTTCTAAACTCCAAACATGAAAATCTTTCGAAGCAAGTATTGAGGATTGATGAGTTATTTTTAATCTCTAGTAAAATTCTTCATGTATATTTCTAAAGAGTATTTTATATGAAAATGTTGATAACTATTTTGCAAATCCCACTACATTTATAGCTCACTTCTTCCAATTTTCGATTCTCTGTTCATATTAATTGCATAAAAATTGTTTTTAGTTTTCCGTATACATTTTTGATTTAATTTTGTATCCATCCGGATTGTCACAACCCTTACTAACCTTTGAGTAAAACTTGAACATATCACCAAGGATTCGTTATAAGACTACTTTGAACTTAGCAAGGCAACGATGTAAAATGGATAGTTGTGGATAGATTTAAAAAGAGTTCCCACTTCATTGTGTGATTTAGAATGGCAAAAATTATAAACACGACATAGTTGGATTTCATGGTGCCTTGGTTAGTATAGTCTTGCATAAAAACCCACGGTTTGCTCTAAATTTTGACAAGGATTACAAAATGTTTTGACCACTAAGATTAAACATTAATACCTCCTTTCCACTTCAAACTAGTAGACAAATAGAAAGAATCATACAAACCCATGAAGGTATACTTCGATTTTGAAGGAAGTTGAGATCGATACCTCTCACTAGCCAAACTTCGATTTTGAAGGAAGTTGAGATCGACACCTCTCACTAGCCAAATTTGCCTATAACAATAACCCTCAACCTATAGTTGACATCACAACACTTATGAACAAAGTATGGGTTCCCAGTATTTTGGAATGAAGTTGGCAAAACTACAGCCCAAAGTTAGTATAGAGAATCACCAACATGATCAAAGTAGTTCGAAAATGAAGGGCAGAAACACAAAGTTACTAAAAGAGTTACGTACATAAGAGACGAAAATATTTGGAATTGGAATTAGACGAAGGAGTCTTAAGATTGGAAAACAAATGACACACTTAATTCAAGATATGACGTTTTAAAATATTGGGAAGAATAGGAAAATTAATATATAAGTTGGCATTACCCTCTACCTACTGAAAGTTCATAATGTCTTTCATGTTCCAATACTTAAGAATGAATTTTGAGGACGAAATTCCTTTTAAGGAGGGAGGATGTAATGACCCAGTATTTCTAGGTATTTTAAACGTTAATTATATGATTAAATCATTTAGTTTTTATGCGATTCTTAGTTTATATGTCAACTATGTGATTAAATTGTTTAGTGTTTTATTATCTTATATGTAATGAGTAATAACAATTATGTTTGCATACCAACCATTGGATTCGACGTATATGCATATAAATCAATATATACATATATAATTCTACACATACATTTTTCAAAATTATAATGATAGGAATTATTTGTAATAAAGTCATAAATATAGTATTTTAACATGTTGAAGTATATATAAATAAATTTGTATATTTTCTAAAATATATATATATATAACCTAGGTCATTTTTGTATTTTAGATGACGTAGATATATACACACACACACACACACACACTAATTGATGCTTAAAAATATATTATTTAAATGCTATATGATTAATTTCTATTGCAATAAATACTTTGCAACATGTACCTATTTTTATTTACAATACGCATAATTATTGGAATTATTTTCTACTTCATTTAGTAATTATAAAATGCATAAAATTCAAACACACACACACATATACATATATATATATATATGCATACACACGAATTTATATATTTATATAAATAAGGGTTAGATTATTTTCTTGATATTGCCATTTTCACTAAAATGTGTCTTTCACACTATAATAGTTATTTTGAAAATTATTTTTAAATGCTAGGTCATAAGACTATGATTCATATATATATGAATATCTTACACTATATATGTACATATTTTAAAGAAAATTTATATACATAAATGTATGACATTATATTTTCATTTTTTTAGGTATTTTTTTCATCAAACACATTGGAATAATTATATTATGTGAAAAAATATCTTTAAAATATAAAAAGAGGAGGGGGGGAACGAAATTTTATGTATATATATGTATAATATAAATATATGGTGTATATTATTACTTGCTTCCCAATTCTCCTTGCATTAAATGAATACTCACACATGTAAGAATTCTTCTAGATATGTTTATATATGTAAGGCTTAGAGTAAACTAGATTATGACGTGTGCATTTAGACTCACACTTAAGCTATAATTAGATATTGAGTTGGGCATTGAGTTGGAAGATTTCATTTATTATAATCCTTAGTTATAACCTTAGGTGGAAAGATGACAATAATTAGAAAATGACTTAATTATTTAATAATCTTATTTCTTAAGCACCCCACTCAATCCCGCCTAAAACACCCCACTCACACTCCTCTTACCCTAAACACACAAAACACTTCATATTTATAGTAAATCTTCTACCCACATATATATATACATAAACCCTTCATTTTACATACTTATAACTCTATAAAACACCCTTGAAAAGGGTATAAGGATATTTAATTAAAGTAGGGACCTTACTTAATTTCATAAGTAAAGGTTCTACTTTAATTTATAGATATTATACCTTATAGAAGTGAATGCTTCATATTTAATACAAGGTAGTGATTTCTCTTAATACATGAGCTAGTTTTCTTATAGTGTTAGCATATTCTTCTCCTATTAGGACATGGGATGTTACCTCAAGTTGGTTACTATCTTAGTTCGAAAGGATTTCACGACAATTTAGCTAAACGCATGTTGTATGTTCATGAACAATTGTGCTGGAAATTTGAGCGTTTCTGCTGGATTTCTGTTGCTGAAAATTAGGGTTTATGCTTGTTTATGGTTTATTTATGTGTTTAGGGCTTGATTTATGTATTAGAAGTCGAAAATTCAGTGTTTAAAGCTGAAAATTATAGTTGTTTTCAAAACTGAAAATTCTTTTTTCAAAACTGGAATTACTATTCAACATCACAAAAATCCTATTTTCAAGGCTGAAAATTCGAATTTTACAACGCTGAAAACCTATTTTACAAAACTGGAAATTGCAGCGTGTAATCTCAGTATATTACAAGCTGAAATTTCAGAATTTTGCACGCCGAAAATCTGCTGTCGCAGCCTGCCAAGTTATGGTTTATATGCTGGAATTTGGTACTCTATGCTGATTTTGAGCTGAAAACAGTTTGTATTATGATGAAATTGTGATTTGTATGTGTTGGAATTATGTGTTAAAGGGCCCTATATGTGTTCGGTATGGATGGGGCTAGAGTTCGGCCGGGCGGCAATGGGCTTGCCGGTCTTAAAACAGTTATCGCCATCCATGCCTATTCCCATCTTGCATGGACGGAGTGTTCCATGCATTGGTTGTGGGTCGTAGGAAATTCGGCATATGCCCGGCATATGACCACTGGCGTGTTTGGTTGGGTGGAAGTATTGGTTGGAATTGAATTACGGCACGGCGAGATAAGGTAGTCGCCCGTCGAGGTGGAAAACGGTAGAAAAGTGTGCAATTTATGATTCTTATGAATCTGAAATTTTATATGGTTTATATTGATGCAAGTATGTGAACATATGCATGTTCAAGTCACACACGCACACCTTATGCGTTAAGTGAAATTGGTACTCAACGTGATTGTTGATGTTGTTAACATTTAATGTTTTAGCCGGACATGAAAACGAAGTTATCAACGGGGAGGATAGCGAGAGACGATTTGGAGCTTTTGGCTAGAAGATGTCATAGACGAGTCTTTGTAGTTGTATCATGTATTCAGGACTCTTATTATGTCCTTGGTGGTTGCTATGTAATAAATGACGTTTATGAAAATTTTTAACTTTCTATAATAAAAGTATTCGCAGCATATTTCCATAACTAGCCAAGAGTTTCGGGTCGTCACACCTATTCTCTCAAAAGGAGTTGAATATGGGACAACGCAGATGCTTAGAAATGTTAGCCGACTTTAATTGTGACATTCAATACCATCCGGGAAAAGCGAATATCGTAGCTGATGCGCTAAGCAGAAAAGCCAATCTTGCTTGTATGATGACTCAAGAATGGAAAATGCCAGAAAACGTCTCTAGTTGGAAGCCTAAGGAAAGAAAATTTGGAATTTTGTGTTCACACTTGCATGCACAACCCGTCATAATCCAAAGGATCAAAGAAGCTCAGGAAAAAGATGAGAAACTCCAACGAATCAAGAATAGGATTAACCGTGGAGAAGAAAAGGAGTTCATATTGCTAGATGATGGAATTGTAAGACTTCGGAACCGAATATGTGTTCCAGATGACGAGCAGTTAAAAAGGAAAATATTGGAAGAGAGTCACAATACGAAGTACACAATTCATCCGGGGACGAACAAGATGTATCAGGATGTTAAACGACAATATTGGTGGCCCAAGATGAAGCAACAAATAGCTGAATCCGTATCCAAATGTTTAACTTGTCAACAAGTTAAAGCGAGTCATCAAAAGCCGTTTGGGTTACTACAGCCATTACTGATTCCTGAATGGAAATGAGAACACATTACAATGGATTTTGTTATGGGACTACCGCGAATGCAAAAGGGACATGATGCAGTATGGGTAGTAGTAGATAGACTCACAAAAAGTGCCAATTTTATTGCATTTTCGAAAACCTGCTCATTGGACAAAATGGCGGAGATCTATAAGATGGAGATTATTCGATTACATGGTGTCCCCATAAGTATAGTATCTTATCGAGACCCTCGGTTTGTTTCTAAGTTTTGGCAAGGGTTACAAAAGGCTCTGGATACTAAGTTAAACTTCAGTACGGCATTTCACCCACAAACCAACGGACAAACTGAAAGAGTTATCCAAATTCTAGAAGATATGCTTAGGGCCTGTACCTTAGATTTTGGTGGAAGTTGGGATCAACACCTAGCTCTTGCAGAATTCGCCTATGATAATAGTTATCAAGCCACGATAGGAATGGCACCGTTTGAAGCTCTTTACGGACGTAAGTGCAGATCCCCCGTTTGCTGGAGCGAAGTAGGTGAAAGTAAACTTTTAGACCCGGAACTGATTCACGAAACAACTGAGGTTATTAAGATAATTAAGAAACGAATGGAGACCGCACAAAGTCGTCAGAAGAGTTATGCCGACAAAAGAAGAAAATACCTGGAATTCGAGGAAGGTGACTTTGTATTCTTAAAGGTTTCACCAAGAAAGGGATTAGTAAGCTTCGGACGAAAAGGAAAGCTAAGCCCCCGCTATGTTGGACCTTTTGAAATACTAGCGAAAGTGGGGAAAGTTGCGTACAAATTAGCTTTACCTCCAGCTCTTGCAGGAGTACATGATGTATTTCATGTATCAATGTTTAAGAAATATCAACCTGATCCCTCTCACGTCGTGAACCATGAAGCCCTCGAGATTGACAAAGACCTAACTTATATTGAAGAACCAATCAAGATCTTAGACTTCCAAGAGCACACGTTAAGAAACAAGACGATTCTGCTAATACGCATTTTGTGGAAGCATCACGGGATAGAAGAAAGTACATGGGAACGACTAGAGGAGATGCAAGAAAAATATCCGCAGTTGTTTAATTAGACGTAAAATACAATTTCGAGGACGAAATTTTGTAAGGAGTGGAGGATGTGACGACCTGGTAAACCACATTATTTTAAATTTGGAATTATGCAATATTTTACTATTTTATGAGTAAACCCTTTTATTTTGAAAAAATGTGCATTGCATTACATGTATTTATTAAAATGTGACTTGTTCTTAGTGAAATTGAAACCTGCGAATTTCTCCTCAATTTTTTCGAAAACTACCCACAAACCTAAACTGTCGGTTTTAATTTTCTTATTGGTAAAATTGTTTCTATATCATGAAATTTAAGTTTCCTTTTCCTCCCTAATTTCGAAATTAATACAAAAATTATTTTAAAAACTATACATTTACTAGAATTAATTATTTACTTCACAATTTTAACATTTTTGAAATAATGTTATCAAAATATATATATATATATATATATATATCTATATAAAATCCAAAAATACCCTAAAAATAATATATATATAATTAGTTAAATATGTTTTCTATTAGTTTAATTACCTATTTATGTCACTTTCACGTAAGATGTGGTAAAAAGAAGGACTACTTGTACAATTTCACTCTTAGTATTTTACCTAACAAAATGTGTATTAATCTTTACCATTCATATATAATTATATATTAGCTATCTCTCCTACTATTATATATATATATATATATAGGAAAAATAATTTCCTAAAATCATTAAGTTTTTAAAATTGTTTTCTTATTTATAAGAATTTATAAATTTACTTTCTCTACACATAATATTTTTTCAAAAATTGTATTTTATTCCTTAATAATTAATAATTACTTATCTTAGACTATTATGACTTGGAAAAATATATTTTTCAAAACTAGAATTTAATTTCCTTAATTTTCGAATTTTGCTCAAATTAAAGCATAAATTGCCAATAAAATTATAAACTTCCAAATAAAAATATACATTTCGAATTTTTAATTACCATAATATATTTCCTAAAAATTATAAGTGTAAATTTCGAATTTTAATAAATTAAAACCTGATTTTCGGATTTTAGTTAAAGGAAAATTGCAAATGCTAGATATTAACATATTTCATGATATTTTACAAGAAAAATCTTCTCTAATATACCATAAATAAATATTGATACATGGCTCACATTTACTTAGCCTATGAATCATATCATAGCATGTACACCCAAGCCTAATTAGTCTTCCATATGGAAGAATTCATTTGATGTATTAATAGGTGGAAAAATTGTAATTATGAAGAAAATGACCTAATAATTATGAAGAAAATGATCTAATAATAAAATAATTGCTTTCTTCATCCTATAAACAAGACCAAAAGCTTCATTTTTTTCCCTCATTGTAACCGGCCACTCCACACACACACACCCTCACACTTTCTTTGTTTTCTTCCAAAATCCACTAATTTCCTATCTTTCCAAAACTACACTACACTATACCCTCAAAACAAAAGAAAAGAGCAGAGGTAGAAACCTTACTTAATCATATAAGTAGAGGTTTTTCTTGAAGGATGTTCCATGAAGTCATGAAATTAGTGTCACTACTTTGTGCATTCTTAGTTAGAATTATGTGCTAGAATATGGTCTTGCAAATGTTATTTCATTTTGTGAAATATTATATGATCATTATGTGCTTAGATGTTCATGAAAATTTACTATATTACAAGTTTAATATAGTATATTTGACATTATGTTCATTTTATTTGGAAAATTTAATATGTTTTTAGGAAAAGTATGAATTTTTGGAAAAGATATGCTATTTTCACAAAAATATATTAATTAAAGTTACCAAACTCTATTGTTTTTATATTGTATATATATATATATCATACGTATATAGTAATAGATATCAAATTATATTGGTTTTATATTGTATATATATATCACACGTATATATATATATCATACGTAAATATATATATAAATATAGTTATGGGTAATTATATGGTTAATTTAGATTTATGGCTTAATTAGGTGTTTAATAATTGCTATTATGTTTAGTCTAAGTCTCTATTTTAATTATGTGTTTAGTCTAAATTTCTATTTTAATTATATGTTTAGTCTAAAGATATATATATATATATGTTATTTGTATATATGTCTATATTCATATATTAATGTTTACTTATAGTTTTAGTCAACATATATATATAGGTATATATATATATATATGTATTTGATGCGATTATGTTTTGATTATATTTTGGTTTAACTTTCATGCTTGATGTATATATACATATATCGTTTATGAAATATTATCTTCTATTAATTTCATTTTATATGGATGATATTCTTTTCTAAGATGTTGGAGTCATATGTTGAAATATGGAAGCAAGACTTCCAAAATTATGCTATGTGCATAAATTGTGAATTTGAAACGGGCCCGAAATATATCGGAGTGGTTTGGGTGAGTTCCGCCGGGACATACCAATGGGGTAGTCGGCTGTAAGAGTTCTCACTCCCTCCATCTCCTAATCCCTCCTTATGTAGACGGAGTGATCTATATAAGAGAGTGGGTCGTAGGAAAAATTTGGCGTAACACCCGGAGTACGACCATTGGAGGATAAGGCAGGCGGGAGTAATGTGCTGGTTGTTATTTCGGCCGGGGGAGTCATAAGGGTCACTGTTAGGTGACGAGAAAGGTTTGAAATGAAAACCTACATTTTTATGTGTAAAGTAACCATATGTGCCTATGTGCAAATCACACACACGAGCACCTTATGTGCTTAAGTAATGTTTCTACTCAACTTTATGTTGATCGTGTTCATATGATATATTTTTTAGATGAGCCCGATACTAGTTTAAATAAAGGCGAGGATGGGAATACATGGATGGCGAGAACTGGTTTAAGACCGGCAAGCCCATTGCCGTCCGGCCGAACTCTAGCCCCATCCATACCGAACACATATACGGCCCTTACACACATAATTCCAATACATAAAAATCACAATTTCATCACAATACACACTGATTCAGCTCAAATTCAGCACAAAGTACCCATATTTCCAGTTTTTGCGAAATCGACATTTATAACGTCGAACTGAAATTACTAGCTTTCAGACTACTAAAACTCCAGCTTAAAACCTACTGGAAATCTTCACATATATTCCCAAGGTTGTAAAATAGACTTTTAGTTAACAAACTTTCGAATTTCCAGCCTACGAAACCTGGAATTTTCAGACTTCGATGCACAACGTTTTAACACGCAACCGCTGAAATTTCCAGCTTTCGTAACCCAAACCTCCATCTTTTAAAAGCCTGTTTCTACAGCTTATTCTAAACTCAATTTACAGTATATAAACCAGGTTTTTCGTTGGAAATTTTCGGATTTTTCAGTCGTGCAAAAATGGAACTTTTCAGCTTTGAAAACAAGAGTTTCTGCATGAACAGTAATTCCAGCATATGCACAACTTGAATTTTCTGCTTTCATAACTTAAAATTGTAGCTTCTAGCACATAAACAAGACTCTAACAAGGTATACAACATGATAACCTAGAATTCAAGTATCACTTAAGCATATTTACAACAATTTCCAGCATGCATATTCAAGGATTTTAACCTAACATGCTCATAGAAACATCATATGCACAATATACACATATATATAACCAACACATCTTGAAATCCCTTAAACCCAAGACGAAAACCAACTTGTGGTGACCTCCTAGGTCTCATAAGGGAGATAACATGCTAATAATTTGATAAAACCTAACCCTAGCTCATGCCTTAGGCAAATTTCTACCTTGATATGTTTTTCTTTCCTTCTTCGTAGGGTTTGGAGTAGGGAGAGTGTTTGAAGGGGTGAGAGGGTTTCAAGACTTGAAGGATATTAGGAAAGTTGATTGAAAACAAGAGGAATGAAGTGTGTGTGTGTGTGTGGCCGGATTTTAGAGTGTGTGTGTGTGGTTTTTGGTATTTTCCAAGTGATATTACATATATACTAATAACAAGACATAGCATTAAGTCCTTTTCTAATTATTACCCTAATTGGCCAAGTAGATGGTCTAACATAGCCTAAGTGTATCTCTACATTAATATGAGCCAAGTATGTAGCTTTGTATCTAGAAGATATTGAACAAGTGTATAAATACATTGTATTTGGCAAACTTGGAGGATAAGACTTCATATTCACCAAGTATTTAATATTTTCTATTTTTGGAGAGCTAAAATTAGTTCACCCTCCTAATCTTGAGCCAAAATGTAGTTTTTTTTTTTCTTATTTTATGTATAATAAGTCATTTTAGGGAAGGAAATAATATGTAGGGGTAGAAAATACAATTTACCTAGGCTTTAGGGGTTTTTTCGCAAAAGTTAGAAAAGTTACAAGGAAATCTACTAAGTCTAAGTATATATATATATACATATATAAACCGTATATATATATATATCTATGTATCCATGTATTTTCTTGAATTTTATAGTTTGTATGGTGATTAACGAAAACAAGAATGAATCCTAAACTTGTGCATGTTGTACTTAAAACGAACATGTACCACAGAGTATGAAAATAATGAAAACTTATACATAGAAACATGTAAATTATTCTTATTTAGGTATATATATATATATATATATCGAAAGGAGAATTCGGTCCTTACAAAATAACGTTAATGATCCAAAGTACAATTGACATAAATAAAATGAACAAAATGTTCAATTGAGTTGAGGGAAACACTCGATTATTTCAATTAAATTAGGCAAAATGTTCAATTTACTTAAACGAGTTAAAGACAATCTATAATTCGATTAATTGTTTTATGCACCATTTTTTTAAAAATGATTTCTTGCTAAAAATTTGAAATTAATTCCCGCTAAAATTCCGCCAAAAATTTTAATTTTTATTATTATTAATTTCTTTTTTTAGTTTTTCTATACGATTTGTTTAATATGATTTCGGCGGGAATTCCACCGAAATTTTGAAATTTTAATTCTGCCGAAAATTGTTATATTTTTCAACCCCCCTTCTTTTCCTCGTCTTTCTTTTTCTTTTCTCTCTTTTCCATCCCCCCACCCCCCCCCCACACCCCCCTCCGTCCACTTCTGCCAGTCACCAGCCATAGCGAGTCATTTTCCACCTTTAAATCCTCCTTATTTTGATTTTTACATTTCCCAAACTATTTCTACCATTTTTTTTCAATTTTCGTAGGTCACTCTGCTTCCCCCCTTCTCTCTCGCCACCGCCTCCATCTCCGTTGTAAGACATTTATTAATTTTTTTTATTTTCAGATTTTGAATTTTAGTTTTTTTTATTTTGTATATTTGGGTATTTAATATTAATGTTATGTATTCTATATTATTATAGAAAATTTTGAATTTCTGTAGTTGGTAACTTACATTTTAAGTATGTTGTGAATTATTTATGGTAATTGGTAAGTTCAATTGTTTAAGTTATGTTATATGTATGGAATATATAAAGTTGAATATGTGTTATGTATTATGGGATATGTGAAGTTATGTAAAGTTGAATATGTGTTACGTGCAAGGAATATATGAAGTTGAATATGTGTCATTTATTATAGAATATATAAAGTTGAATATGTGTTATGTGTTCTGGAATATGTGAAGTTATTGAAAGTTGAATATGTGTTATATTTAAGTTATTATTTGTAAAGCTGAATATTTTTTAATAATTTGACATTTGATTTTGTTGTAGGTATTGGTGGTAAAGTTCATCTGTGTGTTAAGCTCGTTTGCAAAGTTAAGTACAACTAACTTTAAAGTATATAACTCATATGTATATGTATATGTGTGTATATATATATATATAATTAGTTAGTTTGTAGATAGTAGGTTAGTTTGTGATGTGGTGATGGAGTACGGGAATTGGAGGAAGGGGTGGAGCCTTCCATTGTTTGTTATTGATTTTTTTGTGCCTGTGTGTTTTGGAATGGTGCATATTCATTGTGTGTATATTCATTGTGTGTATATATATATATATATATGTAAATAATAATACATTTTTGTATTTGATGTGTATTAATTTTATTGATATTTAATTGATTGTTGCGATGTTTGTTTACTTGGGTGTTTATGTGATGATCGGTTGTTGTTGGTTATACGAAATGATAAATAACACTAAATTAACATTTAATGTTATACGAAATGATTAATAACAATAAATTTATAAATTTAAATGTCGCATGTAGATGGATATTCCTGCACATAGAACATGGATGTATACTTATCCTAGTTGAGAGGGTCTTCTTCTTGCGTGTTATGGTGGTGTAATGAATTTTGTAGAATAGGCTAAGAGTTTCCCGAACTTTGTTAAGTATGGGGAAATTTTATGTCCTTGTAAGAAATGTGATGGAAAATGATTTTAGTTAAAACTGGATGATGTTGTAGTACATTTGTTAAGAAATTGCTTCAAACCAAATTATTGGTGTTGAACAGACCGTAGTGAGGTCCAACCTCCTATATTATATCCTGGCACATCAAGTAGTAGCATAGAAAATAACCCACTGCAAAGATATGTTGAAATGTGTTTCGATGCTGCTAGGCAAAAAGTAGAGGGTGAGAACCTGAATGATTTTGAGGAGCAGCCGAAATCGTGAAACATAACATTTTTTTAACCTTCTAAGTGAGTTTAACCAAGAGGTGTGATCTGGATGTATAGATCATTCGCCTTTTTCTGTTGCTGCAAGGTTGATGAGCATAAAAAGTGATTATAATTAGTATAGGATGGTATCGATGAAATCATCCAGTTGATGTCCGAATTAATGCCTTCTAGTCACAAAATTCCAATAAATTTTTATGCGGCACAAAAATTAGTAAAAAGATGGGGTTTGATTAGCAAGAAAATAAATTGTTGCATAAATGGTTTCATGCTATACTACAAAGATGATGCGGACGTGGGAAACTGCAATTTTTGTGGTGTTGTAAGATATCATGAGATTGGGGGCTGTGTACGTGCAAAACAAGTCCCGGTTAGAAGGATGCATTTGCCCTTTATTCCACGACTTAAACGATTATATGTATCTTCGAGTTCAACACCACATATGAGATGGCATGCAAAGCATCGGCTCCTTGATGGAATTATATGTCACCCATCAAATGGGAAGGCTTGGGAGCACTTTGATGAAATATATCTTGATTTTGCTAGTGAGCTTAGAAATGTATGTCTTGCTTTGTGTGTTGATGGGTTTATGCCATATTCTCAATCCACCGAATCATACTCTTGTTGGCAAGTAATCATTATACTGTACAATTTGTCCCCTGATATGTGTATGGCAATGCCATACATGTTTCTGACATGCATAATTTCTAGCCCTAAAAATCCAAAACCAAATATTGACGTAGTTTAGTAGCCACTAATTGATGAGTTGAAGGCATTGTGGGAAGATGCTGTTCCCACGTATGATGTATATGCTAAATGAAATTTTGTTATGCGGGCTACATTAATGTGGAATATCAACAACTTTTCGGCTTATGGGATGTTATCAGGATAGATGACCGTGGGTAAACTGGCGTGTCCTTATTGCAAGCATTACAGTAAGACATTTTTATTGAAGTACGGATGAAAGAATTCATGGTTCAAATGTCATCGAAGATTTCTAGACAGAAATCACCCATATAGAAGAAATAACATTAACTTACAAAAAATCATGTCGAGAAGCACCCTCCTCTACCGAAGCCTAAAGGACATGAAGTGTGGGATGAGGTGCAATGATTGCCTAAAGAAATAGAACAACCAAAAATAGGGAAGCCATCTGGATATGGTATAAAACATAATTGGATGAAGCAAAACATCTTTTGGGATTTACCTTATTGGAAACATAATACATCAAAATTTAGATTTAATGCATATTGAAAAGAAGATTTTTGACAACATTTTCAACACTGATATGGATATAAAAGAAAACTAAAGACAGTGTAAATGCATTGCTAGATATGCTAGAGCTTTGTAGGTGGCATGAGTTTGAGTTGTTTTTAAAGCCTAACGGACAGTGGGGAAAATCGAAGGCTAAGTATACATTCACTCTTGAACAAAAAATGATGATTTGTGAGTGGATTAAAGAACTTCGAATGGCGAATTGTTATTCGTCTAACATGAGTCGTTGTGTTAAGCGAAATTCCATGGCATGAAGAGTCAGGATTGTCACATTTTTATGGAACAATTGTTAATTATTGCCTTTAAAGAGTTGCCCGATGAGGTATGGAAACCATTTGCTGCGTTAAGTAAGTTTTTCAGAGCACATTAAGGCATGCTATTCTCGACATGATGGAAGAAAATGTTTCTATCATAATATGTAAATTAGAACATGTTTTTCCACCTAGTTTTTTCGATGTGATGGAGCATTTACCAATTCATTTGATTGAAGAAGCTAGAAATAAAGGCCAGATTCAATTTCGATGGATGTACCCATTTGAGAGGTAACTTTACACCAATTATTTTTAACAAACGTTAGTAAATATTTTGTTAATTGATTTACTTTTTAATTCAAAATAGGTATCTTGTAAAAATTAAAAAAAGGGTCAAGTAAAAAGCACAGGTAGAGGGTCTATTTGTGAGGCTTATTTGCATCATGAGACCGCCCATTCTTGTTCGTTTTACTTCAAATCACATATTCGTTCCTAAAGGAATAGATTTGGAAGGAACAACGGTGGCGGCATAAACGAATCAATTCTACCTACATTATCAGTTTTCAATCAAGTGGGTCATTTGCAAGGTAAATGTAACATCCCAATTTTTATAAATATGAAATAGGTACAATAATACTAACTAAAAACCATTTCCTATGAAATACAGGCATAGAAACCAAACTTTTGTAGTATATGTGTCTAAAAACTGAAACAATCATATTTGTACATATAAAAATTGAAACTTTGTATGTTATATACATAACTATAAGATCAAAAATATAAATATAGAATATATATTAATTAATTTCGAAATTAATTATAATAATATAGTAGGGTTATTTTATTTTATTCCATGTGTTGGGACACTTGTATTTATAAAATTTAAGAAAAGATTAAGATAAGATTAGATAAGACTTGGATAAGATTTGATAGGATTAGATAAAGATTTGGATAAGATAAGATAGAGATTTGGATAAGATTAGATAAAGATTTGGATAAGATTTAGATAAGATTAGATAAGATTTGGATAGGATTTGATAAGATTAGATAAGATTATGATAAGATTGGATATGATTAGATAAGATTATGATAAGATTTGGATAAGATAATAAGAATGAGAAAATGACATAAAGAATATAATAATCCTATTTCTTGCAACAATTGCTATAAATAGGAGAGCTTGAACCCCATTTTCATCCCACAACACACACTAAATCCCGCCTAAGACACACCCACCCACACTAACCTTGCTTTGAACATTCAAAACACTCCATATTTATAAAATATCTCCTACCCATATATATACACACATAAACCCTTCTTTTTACATACATATATACCTATTAGCCTTCTATATATCCCCCTATTTCCTCAAACACTCTTGAGAAGGAGGGTACCAAGTCGATCTAGTCAAACCAAGTCTATAAACTTGATAAGCTCCTAAGGTGAGTGCCTTTTACATTCCTTGCTGGGGCAATGAACTATATGCTATAAATATTATTATTTGTATAGCCTACCCTATCATATTTCTGTTATCCGATCTTTCTAAAATTATATCTTGCTCCTCGCGTTTCAACAAAATGTTTCTCCAAATTACAAGTCAAGTTATGTCCGAAATATTGCATTATCTGATATTGCCAGTTGTATCTGTTTCAAAAGGATTTTTGACACCTTTGGGATATCATATTTTAATTATATTTCTATGTATCCCGGGTGAAAAAAAATAAGTTATTGCTTTATCAACAGTTTGTGAGCCATATCTGTTCTGTTATATCTGTTTACCCTTGGGGACGCCCTTGGGAAGTTGGGCCCAGGTACTTATAAGGGGAATTCTATCGGGCGGTACGGACCGTCGATGGAACCTTTTATATGATACCATTCCGTGAAACCAATTTCTATATACAGCCGGAGGATGACTGTAGTAGGGATTGGAGCGATGTATTGTACGGACGCGTGATACATCTCCGTTCAGTTTAATGTCGAGGTCGCTCCTTGACGAGGGAGGCATAAGGGTTTCTGTTATCTTTATCTGTTTTGGGTAGTTATAAGGTTGGAGATTCCGTTCATGGCTCACTATCCATCTTGTTCAGTTTGTATGTACGCTCTTCATACTACAATGCACTTTTCCGTGATTCATTACTTTATTGGTTTTATGGATCTTATTTTCTGCATATATACTTATCTATATTTGGCCTCACTAAGTCATTTGGACTTAACCACTCGTTTGTTTCTGTTCATTGCCTCAGTTTCAGGAAATTAGATTGAGGGAACTCAGTTAAGGCGATCGGTGTGTTACAAGTCATAAGTATATAGGCCTTTATTTTGTATAAAAGATTCGCTAGTTAAATGGGAAATAGAAGCTTGCTATTTAAAGTGTTGTACTTTGATAGATTATTACCATTTAATTCTATGCATGTCAATTGCTGTCTATTTTATCGCAATTTTGTTATTGGGTAAAATAAGTATGCAAGTATTGGGTACCACTCGAAAAAAATAAGCACTCAGCAAGACCGTTGAGTGAGCCCTGCTCGTATAGGAAGATCCTAGCGAGGGGGGTGTCACAGGTGGTATCAGAGCTCAGGCTAATTACCTGGGATCCTCGGACTAGGAAGTATGTGCCATGGGATAGTGGTGTCTTTGGTACTTGAATTACAATGGATCATAGTTGGGGCGGCCGACCAACAAGTGATTCATTATAATTGTGGTCCAGAGACTTAGGAGTATGACGGCTTAAGAAAATGATTTGCATTAGATAGTGCAAGAACTAGTACCGTAGAATATTTTGAGTTCATAGATAAGTAAGCAACTAAGGTCGGGGTAGATGTCTAGTCTTTTCTTTTGTTTTGTTTAGACTAGATAATTATGTGTATATGTGCTCCTTATGTAATATCCTTGAACATACTATTTGCATAAAGTATATGCACGATGTATTTGTGATATATGTAGTTTTGTGTGAATCTTTGTGTGATATATATGCTTTAGTAAACAGTTGATGCATCTGTTCCCTAGATTTGAACCTATAAAACTTAAGAATTTTAAGCTTAACTGTGATAGACAATTGCATCATGAAAAGATGCTACGTGTGAGGGAGCTACCTTTTGAGCCCATAAGGGCCACCTCTACATTCCCAACGCCTGGTAGTTGGTACTAGTATGTATCGCTCTAGTAAAAATCTCTAGTATATCTATTGGAATACCTATTTAAGTAGGTTATTTTTTTGGGAAGTAGAAAAAAAAAAATTATCATTAGAATTGAATGGTGAACTTTGGAAAACAGTATGTATGAAGAATCCAGCACTGTCAAGTAATATTGGAAATCTCGAACACAAGAACAAAGTGCTTGACAATTAAAAGTTGTTAAAAGGTACGCTTTTAGTTTACTATCATTTATTTAGAATGATAAACAATCCCAGCTATATATCATCTAATTTCTTTTCTAGACTAGGGGTTCAACCTTATGTTTATCAAATGAATTAGAAGTAACCACTACCTAATATTGACGAGTTATTTGATCAAGTACAAGGGGTTTCGGTGTACTCCAAATTGGATTTGAAGTTAAGTTATTACTAAGTAAGCATACGAGGGGGAATTTCAATAAATCATGGGAAAATAAGAGCAATTATGGAATAAAATAAAGATATATGGTAAAGCTATTAGGAATGATGAACTTAAGTATAGTTTTCTATTTTAGGCGAAGTATGTACTAGTTAAATAACGATTCTCTTGTGATTATTATGTTTCTTAGCCAATTCTTTTCGTATGTCCTCATCATTACTTATTCAAAAGATCTCTAAAATTCATTTTGCTTGGAAACAACTTTTTATAATCTCCATAGGAGATATACTTGTTACTCGAACCCTCGAAACCTATATTCTCTTTGTGATTCGTTTTCTAAAACTATGAGTTTGATTATTACCTACTATTTCTACCCCTATACATATATTCTCAATATCGATAGTACTTTTTACAACCTATATGCGTCGTTTGATATGAACAAAAGAAAAAGCCAATTTTTTCTTTGACTTTCTTTTAAAACGATAATTTCAATAGCAACTACTGTCTTTTGTTTTATAATCATTCTCTTTTACTTCTAAGGCACTCTTGAAAGTTTCCTCAATTAACATCCATTTTATCTCCTCCTTGAGATGTTTGTAATATAGGAAATTTCCAAATTATTTTCTTATAATTGAAAGCTCGAATCTTCTAAGAGTCATGGCAATTTGATTTTTTCTTTACTTCCAAGATGCTATTCAAACTTTTACACACTCTTGTTTGTATCAGTAATGATGTACAAAGAGTCTTTCATTCCATTCTCACTTTTGAACTCCAAACTTGAGAATCATTCGAAGCTAGTCTTGAGGATTGATAAGCTATTCTTGATATCTAATTCTCCGTGTATAATCCTAAATACTATTCGATTTGAAAATGTTGACAAATATTTTGCAAATCCTGCTACATTTATGGCTCACTTCTTTCACTTGTCGATCCTCTATTCATGTTAACTTGTGTAAAATTTGTTTTCAGCTTGGCCATATACATTTTAGATTTGACTTTGTATACCTCCGGACTATCACAACCCTTTCCGATATTTAAGTAAAACTTGAACATAGCACCAGGGAGTTCGTCATAGGATTACTTTGAACCCAACAAGGCAATGATGCAATATGGATAGTTGTGGATAGATTTATGAAAGGTTTCCACTTCATTGTGTGATCTAGAATGGTAGAAAATTATAAACAATCCATAGTTGGACTTCATGGTGTCTCAGTTAGTATAGTCTTAGATAGAAACCCATGGTTTGTTCCTAAATTTTGACAAGGACTACCAAATGTTTGTACCAAACACTAGTATTCCCCTCCAAACCTCAAACTGGTGGACAATTCGAAAGAATCAATAAACCCTTAACGAGATGCTTTTTAAGAAAGTTGAGATCGTCACCTCTCACTAGCCAGATTTTTTTCAATTAAACTATAGTTAGCATGACCTAGTCGAAGCACTTTATGAGCAAAGATATAGATCTATAGTATTTTGGAATAAAGTTGGCAAAAGTAAGGTCAAAGTTAGTACGGGAAATTACCAAAATAAGTTCGAAAGTGAATGACAGCAGTAGAAAGTCACTAAAAGAATTATGCAGATAAGAAAAGATTTGGAGTTTGAATTAGGAAAAGTAGTCTTAAAAGTCGGAAACAGAAAGCCTAACCTAAGATATGATGGTCCTTGTGAAATATGGAAAAGGATAGGAAAAGTAGCTTATAAGTTAGCATTACCGTCAACCTATCGAAAATTCATAATGTCTTTCATGTTCCAATACTTAAGTATGAATTTCGAGGACGAAATTCTTTTAAGAGGGGGAGAATTGTAACATCCCAATTTTTATAAATATGAAATAGGTACAATAATACTAACTAAAAACCATTTCCTATGAAATACAGGCATAGAAACCAAACTTTTGTAGTATATGTGTCTAAAAACTGAAACAATCATATTTGTACATATAAAAATTGAAACTTTGTATGTTATATACATAACTATAAGATCAAAAATATAAATATAGAATATATATTAATTAATTTCGAAATTAATTATAATAATATAGTAGGGTTATTTTATTTTATTCCATGTGTTGGGACACTTGTATTTATAAAATTTAAGAAAAGATTAAGATAAGATTAGATAAGACTTGGATAAGATTTGATAGGATTAGATAAAGATTTGGATAAGATAAGATAGAGATTTGGATAAGATTAGATAAAGATTTGGATAAGATTTAGATAAGATTAGATAAGATTTGGATAGGATTTGATAAGATTAGATAAGATTATGATAAGATTGGATATGATTAGATAAGATTATGATAAGATTTGGATAAGATAATAAGAATGAGAAAATGACATAAAGAATATAATAATCCTATTTCTTGCAACAATTGCTATAAATAGGAGAGCTTGAACCCCATTTTCATCCCACAACACACACTAAATCCCGCCTAAGACACACCCACCCACACTAACCTTGCTTTGAACATTCAAAACACTCCATATTTATAAAATATCTCCTACCCATATATATACACACATAAACCCTTCTTTTTACATACATATATACCTATTAGCCTTCTATATATCCCCCTATTTCCTCAAACACTCTTGAGAAGGAGGGTACCAAGTCGATCTAGTCAAACCAAGTCTATAAACTTGATAAGCTCCTAAGGTGAGTGCCTTTTACATTCCTTGCTGGGGCAATGAACTATATGCTATAAATATTATTATTTGTATAGCCTACCCTATCATATTTCTGTTATCCGATCTTTCTAAAATTATATCTTGCTCCTCGCGTTTCAACAAAATGTTTCTCCAAATTACAAGTCAAGTTATGTCCGAAATATTGCATTATCTGATATTGCCAGTTGTATCTGTTTCAAAAGGATTTTTGACACCTTTGGGATATCATATTTTAATTATATTTCTATGTATCCCGGGTGAAAAAAAATAAGTTATTGCTTTATCAACAGTTTGTGAGCCATATCTGTTCTGTTATATCTGTTTACCCTTGGGGACGCCCTTGGGAAGTTGGGCCCAGGTACTTATAAGGGGAATTCTATCGGGCGGTACGGACCGTCGATGGAACCTTTTATATGATACCATTCCGTGAAACCAATTTCTATATACAGCCGGAGGATGACTGTAGTAGGGATTGGAGCGATGTATTGTACGGACGCGTGATACATCTCCGTTCAGTTTAATGTCGAGGTCGCTCCTTGACGAGGGAGGCATAAGGGTTTCTGTTATCTTTATCTGTTTTGGGTAGTTATAAGGTTGGAGATTCCGTTCATGGCTCACTATCCATCTTGTTCAGTTTGTATGTACGCTCTTCATACTACAATGCACTTTTCCGTGATTCATTACTTTATTGGTTTTATGGATCTTATTTTCTGCATATATACTTATCTATATTTGGCCTCACTAAGTCATTTGGACTTAACCACTCGTTTGTTTCTGTTCATTGCCTCAGTTTCAGGAAATTAGATTGAGGGAACTCAGTTAAGGCGATCGGTGTGTTACAAGTCATAAGTATATAGGCCTTTATTTTGTATAAAAGATTCGCTAGTTAAATGGGAAATAGAAGCTTGCTATTTAAAGTGTTGTACTTTGATAGATTATTACCATTTAATTCTATGCATGTCAATTGCTGTCTATTTTATCGCAATTTTGTTATTGGGTAAAATAAGTATGCAAGTATTGGGTACCACTCGAAAAAAATAAGCACTCAGCAAGACCGTTGAGTGAGCCCTGCTCGTATAGGAAGATCCTAGCGAGGGGGGTGTCACAGTAAATATGATGAATACCAGATGAACACCATTTTGAAAATATTGCAGAATACAAAGTTGCAAGGCATCATATCCTACTCAACTGCGAAGAAGTTAAACTTTTCATTATGTAAGTATGAAACATATCTTTTTCAATAAAATATTAATAATCCTTTTCTAACTAACTAGGTAATATAATTGTAGTTATTTTTTAGAATGCTTTCAAATTGGTAATGCTGACGCTAGTGAGCGTCTCGAATCATAGTTTGATGAGTGGTTTAAGTCATACGTAAGTTACAGTTTTATTAACTCGATATTAATAAAAATGCTAAGCCTTAATTGATTATCACAAATGAATCTTTATTGTATAGGTTCATAATCTAGCAAATGGGATTACAGACTTATGCTAAAATCAATTGGCTTGGGGTCCTAATATGAAAATGAATACATATAATACATACTTAGTTGTTAATGATTTGAAACTTCACACTTCATCATAGAGTGAAGAAAAAAAGACGATGAACTGTGGAATATGGGTGAAAGGAAGTTATGATGATTATGGGATTTTGAATGAAAATTTTGAATCAGAATACACTAGTGAAGCAATAAAAAGGGTTGTGTTATTCAAATATGAGTGGTTTGATCCCACACCTCGGAAAGGAACTAACATGGTACATCCAGAGTGCAAAATTGTTGAAGTAAAACAATCAGGGAGGTACAAAAAATACGACCCTTTCATAATTGCACAACAAGCCCGGCAAGTTTACTTTGTTAAGTATCTTGAAAAAAATCATGAAAAGATGAGATGGTTCGTTGTCATTAAAAATAAAGTGAAAGGCTGAGTTGATATTGAACATACATTAGAAGTTGCTTACCAAAATAATGAGGGTGCAATTGTTTCGATACATCCTTGCTGATGACGTTATGGACCATTTGTGTGACCAAAATATTCCATTAATACCAGTTGATGAAGAAGAGCTTAATCAAGTTGTATAGATTGATAAAGAAGATGACGATAGTGAAGAAGTTGATAGTGATGAAGATGAAGAGGATAATGCTTAAATTAAGATGCATTGTAAAATGTAATATAGGAATTTCATATATATATATGTGTGTGTGTGTGATATATTTGAACTTTACTTAAATGAATTAAAGTATATTATTGCACTTAATTTGATATGTATGTGTTAAGTATTTAAACCTGCTCCTAATATTATTACATTTAATTTGATCAATAAATATTGTACTTTACCACTTTTGTATAATTTTCATGCAACATTGAAACATATAGATGCATCGTGGAAAGAATAAATCTTTACATGGTAGATCGTCTAATATACCAACATCCCATTCGGTGCTCTTCTTCTTCATCCCATCAGGGCACCTCCCCAGCATCCCTTTTGGGCTCTACACCTTTGTATCATTCCACTCACATAAGTCATAGTACGCTGCCCATCATTCTACTTCAGTTTATGCACACCCCTTTGATGCCTCGTGGCCATAGTCCACCCATGACACCACTTTCCCTACATCAGAATGAACTCCATAAAGAACCACAATCTCAGCACCACCAGTTCACTCAGGCCGAGCTAGAAGAAATTCAGGAGACATATGATATGCCTCCACCTCCTCCTACACCCAGTAGTAAAATTATTTTGACACCAGCCACGGAGTATAGGTTAGTCGATAATTAACATGTATCATATAACAAATTAAAATGATTTAAAAATGTTTATGTGGCTAAAGTTTTAAATCTTGTGAAGTTATCTTCACTACATGAAGGAAACGAAGCATACTGCGCATGTCATAAAATGCTAGCTGGACGAACCATACCTCACTTATGGCAAGGTTCCTGAAAGAGTTCGGATACGATGGTTCGTTGAATGGCAGGTAAATTTATTTTCATTATTTAATTGAATATATTATATTAAAATTGATTATGTGATTTTGTTTTCATGTTTATTTGATTATTTAATTGTTTTTATATGTTTAACTGGTAAAGTGTTGTTTATTTCATTAGAAATATGTTTATTTTTGGCCGGAGGGTGAGCGTCATATGAAGAAAACATTTGATAAGTGTACAGGGAAGAAAATGTCTGATTTGCATCAAGGGAGTAGAAAAGGGGTTGGTCGCCCGCCATGGATGTTGGAATTGGTATACCATGTTCTCAGTCAGTATTGGGCCACCCCGACATGAAAAAAGAAGAGTGATCAGAACAGGCTAAACAGGAATGTCGGTGGAGGTTCGTTGTTGTATGCCGGCGGGTCCAAATCGATTCACCAACGTCGAGCGGACTTGGTAAGTGCATTTTTGTATATGTTTTTGACATATTTAATGGATTTAATTCTTGTCTTGTGAGGTAATATTAAAATATTTTATTCTTATTCTCGTAGGAGGTGAAGTTAAAGAGTCCTCTTAGAGGTGAGGTCCAATAGGATTGTTTTATGAAGAAAAAACATAGGGGCCGAATAAAAGAGCTGGTACATGGGTTACCCGAAGCCACAAGAAGTTAATGTAAGTTAGGTTTGTTTATTGTATTCAAAGTTTGTCTTTAACGTGCTAACATGCTTGAATTAACAATTGTAGGACACGTACAAGAATTTATTGCAAGTCACTAGGAGATTCAAGATGCTGACTTATTAGACCCCTCCACACAAGAAAGCTTGAACGAGCTCTTTGATCAGGTTGCCGGTGAACCTAACAAAACAGACTGTAGATACGGGAAAAGTTATGCGCCGATATCGAGCGCTCGTAACCATAGCTATTCTACACCCGACAGTTGTTCTATCTAGTCTGACTCGGCAGTGTTGTAGTTATAAGATCAGGTTAATCAATTGGAGAGCAAAATATCGGGTCAGAACACTTACATGATGCAGCAGATGTTCTTGATGATGTCTCAAAACTGAGCATGCTGCTTACAACAACCCTTTCAAGTCCCCCTACCAGCCAAATACGGTGCTGACGATGACGACGACGATGATGATAATGGTGATGATGATGACACAGGTGAAGAGGATGGCTATGATTAGTGCAGGTTTTCAATTAAAACAATTTGGATTTTTACCTATGCTATTATTTTGTTTGACTATATTATTTATACATCCAAATAAATTATTAGCATTTATTACTATTGCATTCGTATGAATTGTGGTAATGATACATTTTCTATGTTTAATTATAATATTTCGTGTTCATAAATTTTCAATATTTGATGTTATTTGTATATACAACAGAAAAAAAATTAAACCAAAATTTGAAAAAAATTCAAAATTATTCCGAAATTCCACCGAAAAAGTTTTTATTTTAAAATAATTTGGCGAAATTTCCGTCGAAAATAATTTTCAATTAAAAAAATTAGGAAGATCATGCCATTGTAAAGCTACTGGTAATCAGCCGATCACCGTTAGTCAGTAATCCAGAGGTAGTTCGCCGAAAAATATTTCGGCAAAATTTGTCTATCAAAATTCTACCAAAAATTGAAAGCAACGAAGGTTTTTTGGCAGAACAATTCTGCCGAAAATTTGCTAAAAATTTGACAGAAAAAAGTAATGTTTTCAGCAGAATTCCACCAAAAATCTGCTGAAATTCCCACTTTTTCTTATAGTGAATTTTAAATTTTATCATAAAATTGAAATACTTTTTAACTAATTTGTTTTACATTGCCTCTTAATTAGCAAATAGTCTAAATTAATAAAGAAACTAACAAAACAATTTTCAAAAAAATTAAAAAAAAAAAGAAAAGACAAATCTCATCCTTTTTTCTTAGCTAACACATTTTCTCCCACTTTCAAGTTGTAACTAAAGGCTTTCCTACCGAGTTTCTGCCGCTTCACCACCATTCCAATCTTCTCTCATTAAGAATTGGAACCGTGTGTCAGAGAATATACACATACGGACTACGGGTTGGGCCAATCCAACCCCTAGCTCAGCCTATCCACCTTTGGCTATTATAAATAGCAAGTTGTCACTGTTCATAATGGAATGCTTTCTTAAATTCTTACTATGTACATTACATCACCTTTCGATTACCTGCTCGAATACTGACTTAAGTGTCGGAGGATCTTTGCCAAAGATACTTCTGGCTAGGCTCACGTGTGTTTCATCCTTATAGAGTAGGGACCAACCATCATATTCATACCTTTGTCGGTGTTTAGAACTTTCTTGCTCGAGGAAAGAATCTGACCACATCATCTTTGGCGCTAGAGGAAGGGAGCTCTACTTTAGCAAGAGAAGAATGGTTAAACTCATCGAACCACGACAAAGCCCCGGGACTCAACTAATCCCCTGGGTACCTAGATCACAATCAACACCGTGGAGCCCCTGCAATGCTCCACCATCCTCCTCAATTGTCCGCTGAGGCTGGTCCCGTCGTGCTTGCCGGGCAAAACCTAGTAGTCTTGATGACCGATCAAATCAATGTGCTCTTGCACAAGATCCACAGGCGTGGGGACCCAAACCCCACGCCGCCAGCTGTTGCAGAGGAGGTTCCTTCCCCAAGGAATGAGATTTGCCCCCAGTGCGGTGTTTGCCCTGGCAATGCTAAGCGGGAGGATATTTGGGCCCGTGATTGGGTTCCCCCCCATGGGAGCCATGAAGAGAAAGACAGGTTTCGCCCTCTCCAATTTGTCAAAGAGGTTACGGAGTCCTCTATGGAGGCCTTGTCGGATCACCCTGCAAGGACAAAACGAGAATACCTGCAGGAAATCTCCCACCAACCAAAATTCAAAGACAGATCAATGAGGTCCATAGAAGGGAAAGACCCCGAGAGGACATTGATGAGCTCTCTCATTCAATGGAAGATTTGAATCACCAACTAGATGAGGTATCTGCTTGATCTGGCCAAGGATCAGACTAGAAATACTTTGTGCCTGATAAGGCAGACCCCTTTTGCTATGGGCTGCAACGAGCTAGAGTCGCTCGAGGATACAAGATCCCCACTAGCCTACCTCGGTATGACGGGAAGACTGATCCTAAGGAGCACCTAATCCAGTTCAAGCACGCCATGCGTGTGCATATGATGAAGGATGACTTTGCCGCCAAGTTGTTGGTCACTACCTTTTAAGGTGTAGCTTCGCAGTGGTATGTTCACCAGCCTCCTGGTTTAATCAAGAGCTTTGTCGACTTGACAATGAAGTTTGTCAACCACTTCCAGACAAAATGTCAGGCTAAACTACCTCCGTCCCACCTCCACAAAATTCAGTATAAGGACAACAAGTCTCTGAGGGACTTCTTCAACCGCTTGAACACGGAGCTTCTTAAAGTGGAGAAAGTTCAGATGGACTTTCTCCTCGATGTCATCACGGGTGCTGTAAGGAACCGGGCATGCTTGAAAGTGCCTCACCACCATGGAAAAGGTCATGCCCATCGCTCAACAGTGTATGAAGAAGGACCACCGACAAGACAACCACCTCGCCCCCTTGATGATGTCCAGGAAAGAGATATTTGCCACCATCAATGTGAATGACCCCACGATCTTCCGAAAGCCAAGAAAGATCCAGGACAAGGATGGCGCCCCACCGAGAGGAAACAAGTATTGCAATTTCCACAAACAAGTAGAAAACCATGACACTAAAGGATGCTTCACCCTCAAGAAAGAAATTCAATGGTTGATCGACACTGGCTGCCTAAAAAGCAAGAAGTATGTCAAGAAGAAGGGCAGAAAGGTGAGAGCAGCCGCCGGAACCACTCCCTGTCATCAAAGGATAATGACTCACACTCTCTGAGGAGGGAGAGGTCCCAGTCTTTGTGAAGGGAGCGAACTCTCCCTTCTTGCATCGACATGCAACCCGCCGTGTGAGATAACCTTCCCACACAAGGTGTGATTCACACCATTGTGGGAGGGCCCAACAGCAGGGTCACCAAGAGCGTGAGAAAGCGGGTGGAAAGGTGCCCCAACTAAAGTCGCTATAACATCGAGGAGCGCTACCACAACATAAGAATGGAAGTACATACCATTTTTGAGGGCACAACAGCCGGGAGCGATGTTATGACCTTCAGTGATCGTGATCTCGATCATATTCTAAGGACAGAGGGGATATGGCCAATTATGCCGTGATAAAGACTCTGGTCGACAATGGGAACTCTACCAACATTCTTTTTGCCTCCATATTTGCCAAGATAGATCTAGGGAGTTATAGTTTAACTCCTGTACAGACTCCCCTGATCAGATTTGGAGGCTCACAGGTTGTCCCTCTTGAGATGATTCAGCTCCCCACTTCTCTAGGGGAGGCACCGAGGAGGAAGACCATGATGGTTTCCTACTTGGTGGTCGACACCCCCTTTCCTATAACTTCATCATTGGCTGCCCGATGCTCAATGCATTCAGAGCGATGGTGCCAACATACCACCTGAAGATGAAGTTCCCAACCCCGGCTAGGGTTGGGCAAGTCACTTGCCGCATCCTCGACGCCTTAAAATGCTACTCGGTATCTCTAGAAAGGAAGTGGATACCGGCACCCCGGCAAATGGGCGTTGACATGCCACAATTGGCCATCCCCGAGTCTTCGGAGCTTGATCCTACCAAGTGGAGGAAGATGGAGGATAGCACGATCATACCTGCCGAGGATTTCAAGACCATTGAACTTGAAGTCGGCGATTCGAGCAAGACTACCCAAATCGGCATTCACCTCAAACCTACCAAAGATGTGATGCTGATCAAATTTTTGAGAGCAAATGTTGATGTGTTCATGTGCAAGGCCTCAGATTTTCTGGGCATCGATTGGGAGATTATTGTCTACCTTCTCAATATGGACCCTTCGATCAGACTAATGAGGCAAAAGAAAAGAATCTTTTGGGAAGAGAGAAACCAAATCATTGATGAGGAGGTCAACAAGTTGCTAGACACTGAATACATCGTGGAAATTCAGTTCACAAAATGGTTGTGTTACATAGTCGTAGTGGCCAAGGAAGACGGTCGGTGGAGGATGTGCAATGACTTCACTGACCTCAACAAAGCTTGCCCAAAGTATCACCATCTGCTTCCTCGGATTGACCAGTTGGCCAACTCAATGGCGGGGTGTGAGCTAATGAGTATGATAGACGCATTTCAGGGCTATTACTGAGTCTATTTGGTCGAGGAAGACAGGAGCAAAATATCCTTCATTGTCGCCATGGGGAGATACTGCCTCCTCGTGATGCCCTTCGGGCTGAAGAATGTTGGTGCCACGTATTAGAGACTTGTCAACCTCATGTTCAAGAATGAGATCGTCAGAACAATGGAAGTGTATGCGGATGACATGATCATCCGAAGAGGCATAGAAAGACAAACAGACAGACAGACCTCTTTAAGCACCTTGCTCGAGCCTTTGAGATCCTGAGAAAGTATACGCTGAAGTTGAACCCCAACAGGTGCGCATTCGGGGTTCGAGGAGGAAAATTCCTTCGATACATTGTGAGCAATCGGGGGATCGAGGACAAACCAGCCAAGACTCGCGCCATTGTAGACATTGAACCCCCCGAGTTCATGAACGGGGTGTGAGTATTGGTGGAAAGAGTTATCGCTCTGAACAGGTTCATATCCCATTTAGCGGATATGATCCTCCCCTTCTTTAAAGTATTGAGAATGGTCCAAAATTGAGAGTGGACTGAAGAATATCAACGAGCTTTGCTCGAGTTGAAATAATATTTAACCAAGCCACCGCTTTTGATAAAGCCCGTGCCCGGACAACCTCTTTATATCTGCCTCATGATCTCCCCGAACACCGTGACCTCCGTGCTGGTCGGCATGGAGGAGAGGGTCCTCCGACCCGTCTATTACCTGAGCAAGCTCCTCCAGGGCCCTGAATGAAATTATATGGAAATCGAGAAATTGGCCATGGCACCAGTCCACTCTGCCCAAAAACTCAAGCAGTATTTTCAAGCCCATACCATTGTAGTCTTGACAAATGAACCCTTAACGCAGGTATTGATAAAGCCCGACACATCTGGTCAGTTGGTGACATGGGCCGTGGAGCTCGATAAATTTGATATCCAGTTCCAACCTCGATCGATGATCTATGGGCAGGTGTTGGTAGATTTTATCGTGGAGATAGCTTTCGATAAAGATAAGAGCCCGATGGCAACATGGACCCTCATGGTTAGTGGCTCCTTCATAGCCTCCAGAGGAGGGTTCGGTATCTATTTACACAACGAGCAGTGCAACGAGCTCGATTTTTTCATCTGGTTGGAGTTCTCGATCTCCAATAATGAGGCAGAGTATGAGGCCCTGATAGCATGGATGAAGATCACCTTGGATGAAGGAGTGCATGATCTATTGGCTCTAACTAACTCGTAATTGGCTACCGATTAGGTTCACGGTAACTATGAAGCCAAGGAAACGTCCATGATAAAGTACCTCGAGGAGGTCTCAAAATTGAAGAACAAGTTCAGCAAGTTTGTGCTTGAGCAGATACCTTGAGCGGAGAATGAGAGAGCCGATCAGCTATCCAAGTTGGCAAGTTCCCTGAGGGGAACCAAAGAAAAGAAGATCACAGTCTTGAGCTCCAAAAAGCCCCTCATCGGGGGAAGTAATGGCAACAAGATCCTCACAATCGATTCTCCGAAGGACTAGATTATGCAACTAGATGTCTACCTTAAAGATGGAGTTCTCCCTGAGGAGGCTGCCCAAGTGAGAAGGATCCAACGACAGGCCTCTCGCTATACCCTGGATGGGTGGGGGAAGGGGGGGTGGGGTACATTTTGGAAAAGCTTTGATGGGCCTTCTAGAAGATGTCTAAGCAGTCAGCAGGCCAGAGAGGTTATAGAAGAGATTCGTCAGGGTTGTTGTGGGAACCACACCGGGCTGCGTTCGTTGGCCAAAAAGGTTTCTTGAGCAAGACTTTTTTGGACCACTCTTGTTCAAGATTGCTTCGATTTTATTCGAATGTTCCAAACTTGCCAGATGGACGTCAATCTTATTTACTAACCAGTTGCCTGAATGGTGAACATTAACATTTCTTACTCATTTGATCAATGGGGGATTGATATCCTTGGACCTTCCGCTCAAGCCCGTGGTCAGAAGAAGTTCACAACCCTAGCCGTGGAATATTTCACCAAATGGGCCGAGGTGGAAGCCGTGACTAAGATTACCTACTTAATTATCCAGATTTTCATTGGGAAGAACATCATTTCCCACTTTGGACTTCCGAGGATCATCATCTCTAATAATGGAACTCAATTCTAGAATCATGGAGTAAGGGAATGGTGTACAAGCCTCAAGATCGAGTAGAGGTTCACGTTGGTTGGGAATCTGTAGGCCAATGGACAAGTTGAAGTTACTAACCACACCATTCTCCACAGACTGAAGACAGCCCTGTCTGATGCTCAGACCAATTGGGCTGACTAGCTCCCCAACTTGCTTTAGGATTATCAGACCACTCTGCTGACCACAACGGGTGACACGCCCCTATGCCCAACTCTTTAGATCCAATATCGTCATCCCTGCCAAGGTGTTGCGCCCTTCTGCTCAGGTTGCACACTTTGATGAAGTTACAAATGTCGCCGCTTGATTATTCGAGCTTGATTTCATTAATGAGAGGAGAGAAGCCTCATCCAAGAAGAAGGAAAATTTTGAGCAGCCACCGCTCGAGCTTATAACCTCCATGTCCATCCTTGGATGTTTCAGATCAGAGATCTTGTCATCAAGAGGGTGGAAGTCTCCCACCCTGTGGGCAAGCTTGATCCCAAGTGGGACGGCTCGTTCAGGGTAATAAAGATTTGCAGAAACAATGCCTATCGCCTAGAAGACATGTCCGGGAAAGAGCTTCCCCAGCCATGGAACGCCACGAACTTAAAAACGTTCTATATATGAAGACCTCACAATGTCGAGCTCCGGGCAAGCAACTATCTATTGTACAATCTCTTGTTAAAAGCCATCAAGTTTTTAATCGAAATGAAATATCAATTCTCTCTTCGAGTTAAGTTAAGTTTTTTTGCTTTCATATGTTCGATCGAGCTTAAGTGCTTAATCGAATTTGAGGCCTTGCCTTTACTTTTTAAAGTTTAGTGCTCGGGTTTAACCACTTTATGTTGGAGCATACATTCAAACATTTTGCACTAAAACAATCATTCAAAAAAAAAAAAAAAAAAAAAACAACAGCAGCAGCAAGACAATACTTTGATAACAAAGGGCCTTTCATTAATGGAAAATAATTACATTCGATAAGAAAGATTAATTACATTCATTAATAAGATGCCTCATTGGGCTTACAGCCTTTGGATAAAACTTTGTTTACAAAAAAGCAGAAAATTTTCAAAAGCAACTCCTCCATAGCATCCAACTACACTGACCAAGGACTTTGCTCCGTGCAGCGGCATCCCCTTACCATCGTCAAGCAGCCCCACCTATTCACGGGATTTGGCCATGTGACGACCCGGTAAACCACATTATTTTACATCTGGAATTAAGAAGTAGTTTTCCTATTATATAAGAATTTTTTTCATTGAGAATAAATGTGCATTGCATTATATGCATTTTGTAAAAATGTGACTTGTTATTAGTAAAATTTAAACTAATGAATTTCTCATTAAATTTTTTGAAAACTTCCCACAAACTTAATGTATTGATGTTATTTTATTATTGGTATCATTGTTTCCATATATTTGTTTCCTTATTCTAAAAAATAATAATAAATAGTAACCTTAAATTAGAAAATATACATTTACTAGAATTAATTATTTACTGCACATTCTAACATTAATTTTATGAAATTATATATATAAAAACCAAAAAATTATGTATATATAATACATATAATTAGTCTTCTATTATTTTAATTACTCATTTATGTCATTTTCATGAATATGTGGTAGAAAGGAAGAAAATATAGTTTTTATATTTTGTTATCTCTCGTACAATTATATATTTATATATAAATACAAATATAGGAAAATAATTTTCCTAAAATCATCAAGTTTCCTAGTTATTTTCTTATTTATAAAAATTTAGCAATTTACTTTCTCTACAAAATAATATTTTTCAAACATGTATTTTATTCTTTAATAATTAATAATTATATATCCTAGACTATTATTTCTTGAAAAAATATAGTTTTCAAAATTAGAATTTAATTTCTTTAATTTTCAAATTTTTCTCAAAATAAATCATAAATTCCCCATAAAATTATAAAATTCCAAATTTTCAAAATTTATAAATACAATAATATGTTTTCCTGGAATTATAGGTATAAGTTTTGAATTTTAGTAAATTATAAACCTGATTTTCGTATTTTAGTTGAAGAAAATTATAAATTCTAGATTTTATCATATTTTATGATATTTTTGCAATAAATCTTCCCTAATGCACCATTAATAATTATTTTTGTATGGTTCACACTTACCTAGCTTATGATTCATATAGTAGCATTACACCAAAGCCTAAATTAGTCTTCCACGTAAGGGGTAAGGTGGAAGAATACATGTAATACACTAACTTAGGTGTAAAAATAGCGATTATTGAATAAATTGACCTAATCATAAAATAATCCACTTCTTCCTGTTATTTCTATAAACAAGACCAAAATTCCACTCCTTTTTCCCCCTAAAACTAGCCACAACACACACTCACACACACTCTTCTAAATTTTCTCCCAAACCCCATAATTTCCTACTCTTTTCTTCACTACACTACCTTACATTCCAAAAGAAAGAAAAAGAAGGTAGAAACCTTACGTTAATTACATAAGTGGAGGTTTTTCTTTATTTTTGAAGTAGGATCATCCTACTAGAGGCAAGCTTCCATACTTATGAGCCAAAGCTTTGTTAAATTCAAGCTTTAATGCTCTTGGGTGAGAGCTTTTGCCAAACATGCAACCATGTTCATTTAGGAGCTGTTTTGATGTTAACATGAAATTATTGTTGTTACGTTGTGTGCGTAGTATGCAAGTTGTCTTTTGGATGATCACTTAGATGTTGATTTCGTTGATTTCAAGGACTCATGCTATGAATTGCCACTGCGTACTTGTTGTTTTGCAATTGTCAGCTTTATGTATGTTGAAAATGCACGATTGTATTCGGCATTTTGAACTTGATGTATTATTTTGACGTTATGTTTTATATTTAAGTATATTTTTTTATTACTTGCTTTTGAATGTAAATTATACTAAGCTTGGTTACCGGGGTCGTTAAAGGTGGTATCAGAGCTGGGGTTTAAGCCTAAACTGTGCTGGGTAAGGATCATCGGCTTAAGAATTTGGAATAGAAAGGAGATAGGGTTGATCCGAGAAGATTAGATAGGAATGAATTTCCTAGGGTGGTATTTGCCATAACGAGTGGCAGGTATGGCTGGAGCGGCCAACCAGTATATACTTTGTTTCCCTAAGTGGCAAATGCTTGACTAATTTGAAGTATAAGGCAAATTTTGTTAGGTAATAGCTTGAAATGATCACTGATAAAATTATGTTACTTACGTTCTACGTGTGTGAAATCCACCTCTTGAACCTATAGGAACCAACTCTAGAGTCACACCGCCCGACAGTCGGTAAGGGTATATGTGAACGTTGCTAAAACCTCCAGTGCAGCCAATGGATTTTGTATTAGGTTGAATTATGTTTTACGAAAACGTATCTTTCGATATAAATAGTACTGAGAAATGGATAATTAGTACTAAACTAGGGACTTGGAGATTTGGAAAAAGTAGAAGTTATGTTAGCAAGATTTGCACCGTACTTTGTTCAAATTGAGAGAAGAAAGATTTGGAAGCTTGTGGTGGTCTAAGGCTCAGAATTCAAGATAGGATTCATAATTATACTATGGCAATAGAAACGGAATTGAGAATTGAAAAGTAAAATGAAGCAATTGTAAAATTAAGGCACTTTGTGAGACGACAACCTAGGGACGGCCCAAGTGCAATGAACTCTGGAGGATATATCAAAGCTGCAAGGATGGATGTGCAAGGTAACCAAATAAACCTTCAATTGTGGAAGGTACGCATTTAACTTGTTTCATTTACCTAGAATTTTGATTGATCCAAGCTCACTACATGTTTCCTAGGCTAGAGGTTCAATCTAACATTTATCACATGAATTAGAAGTAGCTGCCATCCAACATTGATAAGTCATTTGTTAAGTACAAGAAGTTTCAGTATATTCTAAACTGGATTTGAAATTAGGTGAGAATGCAAGGGGGAATTTTAGTAGACATGGGAAAATAAGAGCAATTATGTAATAGAATAAAGATATACTAAAGCAACTCGGAATGATGAACTTAAGTATAGTTTTCTATTTAGGCGAAGTGTGTAATAAATAAATGAAGACACTCTTGTAATAGTTAAGTTTCTTAGCTAATTCTTGTCATAGGTCCTCATCATTACATATTCAAAAGACTTAAAAAAAAATTTCATTTCACTTGAAAACAACTTTTTATAATCCCCATAGGAGATATACTTGTTAATCGAACCTTGAAACCTATATTCTTTATGTGAATTGTTTCCAAAACTACAAGTTTGATTATGACATACTATTTTACCCCTATATATATTCACAATATCGATATTTCTTTGGGATATCTTTTACAACCAATATCCATTGTTTGAGGTAAAGAAAGAAAAAGCCAATTTTGTCTTTAACTTTCTTTTAAAACGATTACTTCAAGAGCAATTATTGTCCTTGTTTTAATAATAATGGAATAATTACTTTTTTTGTTCTCTACATTTAGAGTGTTTTTGATTTTGCCCTCTCCGTTTCAATTTTATCAATTTTGCCCTCTTCGTTTATAATTTTTTTTCAATTTTGTCCTCTCTGATGATCAATGTTTTGATTGTCATCCAATTTTGGACATAACTCCTCATCGGTGATGATGTGGTGATTTTCTGGTCATTTATGGTGATGACCGAAAAATCGCAATTTACAGCCAGAAAATTGCCACATCATCACCAGCGAGAAGTTATGTCCAAAATGGGACGGCAATTGAAACATTGATAATCGGAGAGGGCAAAATTGAAAATTTTGAAATGAAGAGAGCAAAATCGAAAATAGGCAAAACCTAGAGGACATAAATTGCTATTATCCCTTATGATAATTCTCTTTTGCTTTTGCGACACTCTTGAAAGTTTCCTTAGTTAACAACCCTTTTATCTCCCTCTTGAAAAGTTGTAATATAGGAAATTCCAAATACTTTGCTTACTATTGAAAGCTTGAAGCTTCTAAGATTTATGCCAATCCGAAGTTTTCTTTATTTGACACCTCAATTGACAAAGATATTATTCAACCTTTTACACATTCTTGGTCTTTTATACTATTCTTACTTTTATACTTCAAACATGAAAATCTATCGAAGCAAGTCTTGAGGATTGATGACTTATCCTTGATCTCTAGTAAAATTCTTCATGTGTTTTCCTAAATGATATTTAAATAAAATTGTTGACAAATATTTTCAAATCCTACTACATTTATGGCTCACTTCTTCCACCTGTCGATCTCCTATTCCTATGAAAAAAAAAATTGTTTCAACTTTGCCGTATACATCTTAGATCTGATTTATTATCCATCCTGACTATCACAACCCTTACTAAGATTTGAAAAAAAAAAACACTTGAACCTATCACCAAAGATTTTGTTATAGCATTACTTTGAACCTAGCAAGGCAATAATGCAATATGGATAGTTGTGGAGAGACTTATGAAAAGTTTCCACTTCATTTTGTGATTTAGAATAACAGAAAATTATAAACAAGACATAGTTGGATATCATGGTATCTCGGTTGGTATAGTCTTCAATAGAAACCCACCATTTGCTATAATTTTTAGCAAGAATTACATAATGTTTTAATAGCTAAGTTAAATGCTAGTCTTTCTTTTCACCCAAAAACTGCTGGATAGACTAAAAGAATTATCCAAATTCTAGAAGATATGCTTATGTCCTGTACCTTAGGTTTTGGTGGAAGTTGGGATCGACACCTAGCTCTTGCAGAATTCGCTTAGAATAATAGTTACCAAGCCATGATAGGAACGGCCCCGTTCAAAGCTCTTTATGGACATAAGTGTAGATCCCCAGTATGTTGGAGTGAAGTAGGTGAAAGTAAACTTCTATGCCCGAAACTAAATCATGAGACAACTGAAGTTATTAAGGTAATTAAGAAACGAATGGAGATAGCACAGAGTCGTCAGAAAAGTTATGCCGATAAAAGGAGAAAAAACCTGGAATTCAAGGAAGGTGACTTTGTATTCCTGAAGGTTTCACCAAGGAAATGAATAATAAGGTTCGGAAGGAAAGGGAAGCTAAGCTGCCACTATGTTGGACCTTTTGAGAGACTAGCGAAAGTGGGAAAAGTTGGTTACAAATTAGCCCTACCTCTAACTTTAGCAGAAGTACACGATGTATTTCATGTCTCTATGCTTAAGAAATATCAACCTGATTCCTCTCACGTCGTGAACCATGAATCCCTCAATATTGGCAAAGACCAAATCTATATTGAAGAACTAGTTAAAATCTTAGACTTTTAGGAGCACACGTTAAGGAAAAAAACGATTCCATTAATATGCATTCTATGGAAGTATCATGGGATAGAAGAAAGCACTTGGGAATGACTAGAAGAGGTGCAGGAAAAATATCCAAAGTTGTTCGATTAGGCGTAAGATACAATTTCGATGATGAAATTTTCTAAGGAGGTGAAGATGTGACGACCTGGTAAACCACATTAGTTTAAATCTGGAATTAAGAAGTATTTTTACTATTATATGAGAATTTCTTTCATTGAGAATAAATGTGCATTGCATTACATGCATTTTATAAAAATGTGACTCGTTATTAGTAAAATTTAAACCTGTGAATTTCTCCTTAAATTTTTTGAAAACTTCCCACAAACCTAATATATTGATGTTATTTTATTATTGGTATTATTGTTTCCATATCATGAAATTTTATTTTATTTTTCTCCTTATTCTCAAAAATAATAATAAATAGTTACCTTAAATTAGAAAATATACATTTACTAGAATTAATTATTTACTTCACATTCTATCATTTCTGAAATAATTTTATGAAATTATATATGTAATAACTAAAAATTTATGTATATATAATATTTGTTATGTATATTATAATAAAGTTAATATTTACATATATATTTTAAAATAATTATTAGCTATACAATTATAATTTTTAATTTTAAATAGTCTTTTTTTTATTTTTTTATATTATCACACATATATATATATATATATATTAGGTTTTATATAGGGCAAATTACATTTACCTCCGCAGAGGTATACGCTATTTACAAAAAAAATACTTTGGCCTATGAAAAATTACAATTGGCCCCTTGAATTGAGGGGGGGTTCTATGTTATATCGATGAAAAGTCAGTTTTATTCCTAAATGATTTAAGCAAAAAAAAGGAAAAAAAAACAACTAAAATAGAAAATCCAAAAATACCCCTGATCGTTTTTTTCTTTCTTTTTTCTCTTTTCTTTTTTCTTTCTTCCTTATCAGGTCTCTCTCTCTCTCTCTCTCTCTCTCCCCCTCTCCATTCTCAATCTATCCCTTTAGATCTCAGTGGTGAGGCAATGATAGAGGACGGTGGTGGAGGTTTTTGTCCCTCTATATCTCTCTCATCCCGCCCCCCTTCTCCCTCTCGATTTCTCAATCTCTCGATTTCTCTCTCCCTTTAAGCTATCTGCGCGGCGACAGCGAAGGACGGTGTAGGGAGGTGGCGGAGGATGATGGCGCTGCAGGATGGGGAGAGGCGGTGGGGGACAGTGGTGAGAGGCGGCGGAGATGTGTGTGTGTGAGAGAGAGAGAGATAGTGAGAGTGAGAGAGAGAGAGAGAGAAAGAGAGAAACATCTCCTTGAAGAAAAAGGGGGGGGGGGGGGTGGAAGAAAAAAAGGGAAAAAAAAAGAAAAGGAAAAAGAATTTATTTAATTATATATAATATGTATTATAATTGTTTTATCAAATATTAAAATACTAATAATTTTTTGTATTTATAATTTTTGAAGAATAATTTTTTGATAATTTTTTTATCAAATATTTGTATGTATTTTGTATTTGTTAAATAGAATTGACATATCAAAATTATATATTTTACAGTATATGTTTATAAATATTTGTGTATATTATATGAAACATTCAATTTTTTTTAAAAATATTACTAGCCAACATGAGTATAATGCGGCAGATTGAGAATAAGGCCTAAACCCATCAACCCATAAAGCAAGATGCACATTTCTATGCTCACTAGAAAAATAAGGATATACTTCGTTAGAGTGTTTTCAAGTCTTCTCAATTGCTGGGTGACACATAACTCCATCAGGCCACCAATGGTCCACATGCCATCTCATACGTGGTGTTGAACTCAAATAGGCATATAATCGTTTGGGTCATGGAACAAGGGGCAAATAATGCATCCTCTTAATCGAGACTTGTTTTGCATGACCATGACTTGTAATCTCACAATATCTTGCAACACCACAAAATTTGCAATTTGCCGCAGCCGCATCGTCTTTGTAATACCGTGGACAACCATTTGCACAACAATTTATTTTCTTGCTAATCAAACCCAATCTCCTTACTAGGTTTGGTGCCTCATAAAAATTTGTTGGAATTTTGTGACCGAATGGTATTAATTCGGACATCAATTGGATGACTTCTTTGATACCATCCTATACTACATTGTAGTCACTTTTCATGCTCATTAACCTTGTAGCCATAGAAAGTGGTGAATGATCTACACATCCAAGCTACACCGGTGGTTAAACTTTCTCAAAAGGTCAAAAAATTCCTAAGTTTCACAATTCGACTGCTCTTCGAAGTTGTTTTGTATTTCATTATCACCCTCTACCTCTTGTCTAGCAGCATCGAAATACATTTCATCATACCTATGCAGTGGGTTACTTTCTATCTCACAACTCGATGCACCAGGATATGCTAGAGGAGGTTGGATACGCTAATAATTTGATTTGAAACCATGTGTTAACAAATGTACTACATCATTGGGTGTTAGCAAAAACCACTTTCCTACACAACTCTTACAAGGACATTGAATTTTTCCATACTTATGAAGTCTAGGCAACTCTTTGCATGTTCAACAAAATTCGTAACATCATCATAACATGCCGGAAGAAGGCCCCCTCGACTAAGGTACGTCATAGTATACATCTACGTCTATGCTCAGGAATATCCATCTACATGCGACACCCAATTTTATAAATTTAGTGTTACTATTTATCTCGAATAACATTAAATGAGTAATTTTGCATTATTAAAATTTTTTGGCATATATTCCCCAATAAATTGAATATCACCAAAGAATGAAACAAGCACAAAGTTCGCAATAGTTAATTACAAAAATTAAATCAGTACACATCAAACACACAAATATATTATTATTTTTATATATTTTATCATCGAATATGCACCATTTTCTTGTTTCTCCTCAACACACAAGCGAACAAAAATCAACAACAAACAATGGCAAGACTCTAGCCCTTCCCTCAATTCCCGTACTTCATCCACACATCATAAACTAACCTACTAACTACAAACTAATTAGTTACACTCACACACACATAGGAACTATACACCGTAAAACTAGTCGCACTTACCTTTGCACACTTAACTCGCCAACTAAAAAGATTGAACTTTACCACCAATACTTACAATAAAATTAAATGTCAAATTATTTCAAGTGCTACATTCAAGTTTCAAGATGCACATATTAAAAATATAATTAACATATTCATAAACTTTACAAAATTCAAGTTTCAAGTTTACATAATTAACATATTTTACATATCCAAGTATCAACGTTACATATTCAAGTTTTCAAGATTACATCCTATATATTAAAAAAAAACGTTTTCAAGAATACATAATTAACATATTCAAGTTTCAAGTTTACTTATTCACACACTTAACAAAAGTCCACAACACATAATAAAAATTTACAACATATATACAAACTAAATTTACTAAATTCACAGCACATTCACTAACTTTAAAATTTCAAAATTTTTATAATAATATTCAAAACATAACAATTATATAAAATACCAAATTATACAAAATCACAATAACTAAACCCTACAATTTTAATTCTAAAAATTTAAAAAAAAATACATAGTGGGGATGGGGACGGTGGACCGCGGTGGTTGTTTTCGAGGAGGAGGTGGTGGGGCTATGAATTGGGAAAAAATGGTAGAGGGGGTGGGGAGGTGTAAAAAGTTAAGACATGGAGGATTTAGAGGTGGAGGATGAAATTTTTAAGCGGTGGCCGGCAGAGGACGATGATAGCAGCGCGGGAAAGAAGAAGAAGAAGAAGAAGAAGAAGAAAAGGAACAGGTCAGACATAAAAATTGGTGAGGAATTGTATGGCTATTTCAAGTTATTATATATAAAACAATATATATATATATATACACACAAGCTAGTACCATGCATCTGGTGATGGTTTCAACAGTGTTAAACTTTTTTTCTTTTTAAATTTTGAGTCTCTTGCCATCTAAGTAGGTCTTAGGCTAATTTTATTTATATTATATTTTATAAGTCCTCCCGCCCAGATTTGATAAGATTTTGCAAAGTTTATAATATATATACGTCTTTATCTAAAAATATATTTTAAAAATAGCTCACTAAATGAGATTGCATGTGCATCTTTCTATAATTCTTATCAAATAATCTGGGAGACATTATTTTATAAGTTTATAACTAACTGGCAAGCTAATCAACTGTTTTAACACCTCCCTGAAAAACCATATTAATTGTTTTATAATGAACAAGAAAATATTGTTACATGCCCATCAAATATTGAAGATTAGATCACATGGGCAGTAAAATATCATATTATATTGATATAATAGAAATATATATGAATGCAATAAATATTAAAAAAAACTTAATAGATATTTATAATTTAATTTGTTAAAATTTAAATATATAATAAAATGATTTTATTTTTATGTTGGACGCTTATCAAGTGTGTCAACTAGTAGCGTGATTAAAAATATTGGACCCGAGCCTGGAGCACAAGGTCAATTAAGCGCATGCATGGCACTGCATACTTTTTTTTTATCTGTAATCGGTAAATTGGCCTTCATCTGTGTATTATTATGCCATGCAAGACTTTAAAAATATAATTAAAAGAGATTAAAATAATCTTGCATGTTTCAATAATAATAACTTTAATGGTAAAATTATTTACAATTTTGTTTCGAATTTTAGTCCCATGTAGTGTCCTAGCTAAAAGGAGTGACTTGTTGAAAATGGAATCCCCTTCACCCATTGATTACATTTGAAACATTCTGGTAGTTCCGATTGACATCTATAGGGTGTTTCAAATTAATTATATATAAAAAAAAAACAAGTCTATTCATTTATCAAACGGTCAATGTTCATATAATATTTAATTATTTAATATAAAATGTTTACATAAAAACTATATTATGAATATTGAGTATTTGGTAGATGAATTAGCTGAATCCATGCTCAATCATACAAGAATTTTCCAACAACTACCTTTCACTAACTCAAATCCATAGCGCTACTTTATTAGAACATTGTCTTACAAAGTGCTTTATCATTTGTTTCCAACATTACCAGTTTCGAAGTTGGTGGTGGACACCTTACAATATTGAGAGCAGGGTAAATCACTCAACTTCCCAAGCATCTTCTCATAGTATTGAACGTGCTCCATCCTGTTAATGAAGGGGGGAAAATGCCCTTAATCTGGAATTAGTACGTACACAAAATTATAATAATAATAATAATAATAACAACAACAACAACTAGTGATAAGTGCACACTCGATGCGTGTATAATTACGACTGTGATATAATTTAATTTTTTGTTTAAAATATATAAAATTAAAACTTTATTAAATTTTTACTTAAATATATGTGTTTAGTGGTATTGCATTGATTAGATTTATAAAAAGACAAAAAACAAATAATATTTAGATCAAATTAAATCATATAGTTGAAATATATAAATAAAAAGAATAAAGTCAAATAATAGATAAGGAGCGGAGATAGGAGAGAGAAATATAAAAAGAAAAATAATAATATTAAGTTGAATAAAAAGAATAATAATAATAATAATAATAATGGGATAGCAAAAATATATGGAAGAAGATGATTCTAACTAAATTATATTATATTATTTGTAATAAAGCAAACTCTAAGTTCCACTTCTTATATGCATAATGATTGTGATAAGTTTTTTTTTCCATTTAAATAATTCATATAATATAAATAATGTAAGGAACTTCTGATTGTCAATGAACTAGTCAAGGTTTTTGTTTTAATCCAAAAATACCTCTAATATAGTAGGTTTTTCAAATGAAAATTTCAAATCTAGGTTAAATAAGATCCCTTCCTCATAAATATGTTAAAAGATACTTTTGTGTTTATTTTTCATTGGCATAAACTTAAATGGACAGTATGGTAAGTAACCCAGTGCAATGCAAAGAGAAATGGAACAAAGAAATGAATATAATTACCAGTACGCAAGGCATTAAAATGGTGCATACTTGCCATAAATTTGTTCTATGATCTTTGTAACGACCCCGATATTCCTTTATATTTTATTAAACATAAATAGTAAATTTTTTTTTACATAAAACATATATAAAATACAAGAGTTACAATTTTCACAAAATACAAAAGTAACTTTATTAGGTAAAATGCTTCAAAACACCCATGGTTTCCATTGCGTCCCTCAAATGCCTCCGCTCATTTCTGTCTAAAAAGTATTGGAAAAGAGGAGTCAACGCGACGGTTGAGTAGAAATTTCACTTAATCACATAAGGTGAGCGTGTGTGATATGTGCACATAGTCACATAATATTTAGCATAATAACATGATAGCAAAAATGTAAAACTAGAACTAGAATTAACTTATGCAATTAAGGAAACTCCTACCTTTTTCCAAAAGTGATTTACAAAAGTAGGGAGAATATATAAAAGGTTACTAATGTGTGTATATATATTTGTAAGGGGAGAGATAGGTATGTATATATGTAGTTTTCAAAGATGTAAGAAGAAAGTGGGTTTTGAAAGGAGTTTGTAGATGTAAGAGTGTGTATATATATGTAGAAAGGTTAATATGTCTATATATGTGTTTAGAAAGAGGGGTAATTATATATATAGGTATATGGGAAGGTTTAACAATGATAAAGTGTGATACATATTTGGGAAATGCAAGATTTTGTGGGTGTGGAGGTTGTTGGCGGGATTTAGTGTGTGTTTTTGTGTGATGAAAACTACCTAGTATATATATATATGTGCATGTGGACATATGTGTGTATATGTAGATATATATATCACCAAGTGTATATATGTGGACATGTGTGTGTATAGGTAGATACACATATCACCAAGTATATATATGTGGACATGTGTGTGTATAGGTAGATATAGATATTACCACTAATATATATATTAGAGGAGATATTCTAGCAAAACAATTATAAAATATACTAAAAATCTAGACTTTATATTTTTCATTTAATTAAAATCCGAAAATTAGGTTTATAAATAATTAAAATTCGTAAATTATACATTTAAAATCATAAAATATATTGTTGTAATTATAAGATTCGAAAATTGTATAATTTATTTATAAAATTCGAAAATAAAATAAATGCAAGCCTAAAATATGTATTTAAATAAATTTTCCAAAAAATAATAATCACCATTCAAAATTAAAACTATAAGGTCTAAGTTATAAAGTAATGTTAAAATAATAATTTTACTCTTAATAAAATTCGGAAATCATAATAAAATTTTCAGGAATTAATATTTTGCATTTTTCAAGTGCTAAGAAAACAAATGATGGAATAATCACATTTTAAAAAATGCAGGTAGTATAACGCACGTTTATTCACAAATCACATATATTCACACAATAATTATCACATAATGGAAATAAATCCTAAGTAAAATATTAATAATAACAATAGGAGTTACCGGGTCGTCGCAATCTTTGTTTGATTTTGCTGGTTTATCTTCGACATTCCATGGATCTGAAATTATTGTGGAGCATAACTAATTAAAAAGAAAGAAAAATAACTCAACAACAACCAAGCTTGGTAAATTTAAGGGGTAATTAGACTTTGAACTTTTGAACTATACCTTATGTTATGTTTACCCCCTTAGCTACAGAGTTAAAAGATGAACCCTTTAAATATAGCTATTAGAGACTAATTTATTATGTTTTTTCATAGGGATTTGATTTTTTTACATTCAGTAATCTAGGGGGAAAGATGATATAAGATATAATTCAAGAGTAGGATGTATAAAAAATTAACTAACCTCTTTGAAATTGTGACGACCCGAAACTCTTGGCTAGTTATGGAAATATGCTGCGAATACTTTTATTATAGAAAGTTAAAAATTTTCATAAACGTCATTTATTACATAGCAACCACCAAGGACATAATAAGAGTCCTAAATACATGATACAACTACAAAGACTCGTCTATGACATCTTCTAGCCCAAAGCTCCAAATCGTCTCTCGCTATCCTCCCCGTTGATAACTTCGTTCTCATGTCCGGCTAAAACATTAAATGTTAACAACATCAATAATCACGTTGAGTAGCAATTTCACTTAACACATAAGGTGCGCATGTGTGACTTGAACATGCATATGTTCACATACTTGCATCAATATAAACCATATAAAATTTCAGATTCATAAGAATCATAAATTGCACACTTTTCTACCGTTTTCCACCTCGAAGGGCGGCTACCTTATCTCGCCGTGCCGTAATTCAATTCCAACCAATACTTCCACCCAACTAAACACTCCAGTGGTCATATCCCGGGCATATGCCAAATTTCCTACGACCCACAACCAATACATGGAACACTCCGTCCATGCAAGATGGAAATAGGCATGGATGGCGAGAACTGTTTTAAGACCGGCAAGTCCATTGCCGCCCGGCCGAACTCTAGCCCCATCCATACCGAACACATATAGGGCCCTTTAACACATAATTCCAACACATACAAATCACAATTTCATCATAATACAACCTGTTTTCAGCTCAAAATCAGCATAGAGTACCAAATTTCCAGCATATAAACCATAACTTGGCAGGCTGCGACAGCAGATTTTCGGCGTGCAAAATTCTGAAATTTCAGCTTTTAATATACTGAGATTACACGCTGCAATTTCCAGTTTTGTAAAATAGGTTTTCAGCGTTGTAAAATTCGAATTTTCAGCCTTGAAAATAGGATTTTTGTGATGTTGAACAGTAATTCCAGTTTTGAAAACAGAATTTTCAGTTTTGAAAACAACTATAATTTTCAGCTTTAAACACTGAATTTTCGACTTCTAATACATAAATCAAGCCCTAAACACATAGATAAACCATAAACAAGCATAAACCCTAATTTTCAGCAACATAAATCCAGCAGAAACGTTCAAATTTCCAGCACAATTGTTCATGAACAAACAACATGCGTTTAGCTAAATTGTCATGAAATCCTTTCGGACTAAGATAGTAACCAACTTGAGGTAACATCCCATGTCCTAATAGGAGAAGAATATGCTAACACTATCAGAAAACTAGCTCATGTATTAAGAGAAATCACTACCTTGTATTAAATATGAAGCATTCACTTCTATAAGGTATAATATCTATGAATTAAAGTAGAACCTTTACTTATGAAATTAAGTAAGGTCCCTACTTTAATTAAATATCCTTCTACCCTTTTCAAGGGTGTTTTATGGAGTTATAAGTATGTAAAATGAAGGGTTTATGTATATATATATGTGGGTAGAAGATTTACTATAAATATGAAGTGTTTTGTGTGTTTAGGGTAAGATGAGTGTGAGTGGGGTATTTTAGGCGGGATTTAGTGTGTGTGTGAATGTGTTTGTGTGTGTTATGTGATGAAAAATGAAGTCATAAATCCCCAATTTATCCCCTATTTATAGTAGTTGTGCTTAAGAAATAAGATTATTAAATAATTAAGTCATTTTCTAATTATTGTCATCTTTCCACCTAAGGTTACAACTAAGGGTTATAATAAATGAAATCTTACAACTCAATGCCCAACTCAATACCTAATTATAGCTTAAGTGTGAGTCTAAATGCACACTTCATAATCTAGTTTAATCTAAGCCTTACATATATAAACATATCTAGAAGAATTCTTACATGTGTGAGTATTCATTTAATGCAAGGAGAATTGGGGAGCAAGTAATAATATACACCATATATTTATATTATACATATATATACATAAAAGTTCGTTCCCCCCCTCCTCTTTTTATATTTTTAAGATATTTTTTCACATAATATAATTATTCCAATGTGTATGATGAAAAAAATAGCTAAAGAAATGAAAATATAATGTTATACATTTATGTATATAAATTTTCTTTAAAATATATACATATATAGTGTAAGATATTTATATATATATGAATCATAGTCTTATGACCTAGCATTTAAAAATAATTTTCAAAATAACTATTATAGTGTGAAATGACACATTTTAGTGAAAATGGCAATATCAAGAAAATAATCTAACCCTTATTTATATAAATATATAAATTCATGTATATGCATATATATATATGTATATGTGTGTGTGTGTTTGAATTTTATGCATTTTATAATTACTAAATGAAGTAGAAAATAATTCCAATAATTATGCGTATTGTAAATAAAAATAGGTACATGTTGCAAAGTATTTATTGCAATAGAAATTAATCATATAGCATTTAAATAATATATTTTTAAGCATCAATTAGTGTGTGTATATATATATATATCTACATCATCTAAAATACAAAAATGACCTAGGTTATATATATATATATATTTTAGAAAATATACAAATTTATTTATATATACTTCAACATGTTAAAATACTATATTTATGACTTTATTACAAATAATTCCTATCATTATAATTTTGAAAAATGTATGTGTAGAATTATATATGTATATATTGATTTATACGCATATACGTCGAATCCAATGGTTGGTATGCAAACATAATTGTTATTACACATTACATATAAGATAATAAAACACTAAACAATTTAATCACATAGTTCACATATAAACTAAGAATCGCATAAAAACTAAATGATTTAATCATATAATTAACGTTTAAAATACCTAGAAATACTGGGTCATTACAGAAATGTTTGATGGTCTTAGTATCCACCAGAATCTCTTGGTAGATCCCAATACACATCTTAATATTCGCAATAGTAAAGGGGCTAAAACCTTTTATCTTCATTAGACGTTGGAACAATTCATGTCTGGTGGCGATATGATCTTCATAATCCCACAGGTTGAGGCTTCCATTTTCTATACTTTGTGCCAATTGCAGTATAGTTGATGCTCTATACCCCAAGTTACAATGTTTATTCAATGTCTCCACATCAAGACGGGCAATTTCTTTTGGACTTGGAAAGTAGTTTACTGCAGTAGTACCGGATCACTTTCTCTTTGATCCCTTGTTAGAAATTTTGCTTTGAAGATCACACAAATCTTGAGCCATTTTCAATGACCTTGACCATCTAATTAATTGATTACAACACAAAATGAGAATATCAATTAGGAATTCATTACACTGACACTCCCACCATAATATTTCATAATTACAATAACCTCCCCGCTAAGCTTGTGTAATTACAAAATTCAAAAGGAGACCGAATTACCATCAATTAAAAATAGTTTAAAACTTATGAAAACACCAAATTTTCAAACGATGATTTTGTAGTTTGGTGTTTATAGATGTTTAAACAATAATTTTCATTTAAAATCCTAATGGAATTAGTGGTATTTTGTTATATGATGAAACATGGAAGGTAGAGACTGTAATTATAAAAGATAGGGGGGAATTGGTAATTAACCCTACAAAATATATAGACACGGACTAAATTAGAACACAACACTAATGTGAAAATTTGTTTGAGATATATATAACCCACTACTTAATTAGATATCTGTTTGTCAAATTAGGCATAAGATACGTTTTGACTATATATCTTAACCATGACTTAGCATATACTAGTTCCTAAGTGCATATGTAGTTTATATTTGCAAAATTTCAAATCAATTTGCTAATCTCAAGTGACTGAGAACTATTAAAGTGAACTTGAACAATAAATAAATAATTACTCATGTGCAATTGCAGAGGAGCACAAACTTGACAATATCTTCAAATAAAGTTGGGGAACGAAAAATGCGAGCAAACCCAACCTTTTTTGCTTCTGGATGGACCCTGTGAAACTCTTCCACCATTATTCCATCTTCTTTAGAAAGTTGCAACATTCGAGTCGCTCAAGCCTATACATACATGCACAAAATGCATAATGGTGTCGCATATCTTATATCTACCTATTTTTTTTAATTTGTTCATTAATGCGTGTATGTAGATATGCATACTCATATGTCTACATGAATATATGGTATAGATATAGATTACCAATCGGTTTTGTCCCCCTCGATTTTGGCTTTTGATCTTGCATTTATTTCCAATCCTTTTTTTAAAAGGAAACAAAATTCCAACATGCATGGACTTTTGTTTCTTGGAAGCCGACCTTGATCTTCTCTTACCTCTATCTATTTATTTATATAAATACCCATTAAAGATCTGAAATTATCCTATAGGTTGTCATTTATTTTAAGATGACTAATTACCTTAAGATGAATATTAATTGTTAAATGATGGAGCTTATTTGAAATCTTTTTCAAATGGAAGTAGTTATCTAATTTAAGATATGGATGAAGCAATGGGATTTATTTATTTATTTATTTGTTTTGATTGATAAGGTAATGAAATTTTAAAGACCATAAAATTAATTAAGTCATGCTATAAATGAACTTTTAAAAATAAATATGATTAAAAACAAATACAAAAAGGGAAAATTATTATATTGAATAATGGAAGAGATCAGTGTGTGTGTGTGTGTGAGAGAGAGAGAGAGAGACTGACTACCAAAAACATAGCTTTATAAAAGAGTATAGGTAGTAGTATATTATAAATAGTACAATTAATATTAACTAAATTAAAAATACATCCATTTATAAGTTTGAATTTTTCCATGATTATTCGTCCAATGTTAATTTTACTTCAACATTTCCCAATTGCTACTTATCATTAATTAATTTATGCCTATTTAATGAAGTTGTAAAACAATTTATGATGCTCATAATATTTTACTTTAAATAAATATATAATTTAGCAGCCTACTACTGATTAATTTTATTTTAATTTTGTCAAGTGAATTTTTGAATTTATTTATGGTTATGATAGGGACAATTACTATTGTGTGATATTATACAAGTTATGGAATAAATTTTTCGCTGTCTTGTTTAATAGATTAACACAATATATTTCATACTTATTTACAAAATTGAAAATTTTATTTTCTTTATATCACTAGTTGCGCTTAATGTAAAATTAAATTCTTGATTTGAAAGTTATTAGAACACGTCACTTGTTTATTTTTATAACTCTAAATTTATCCTATATTTTAATAAGAAAATTGTGCTATCCTTATTAACTTGTGATAGTCTGTTATTTCATTAATTCTGTTTTCTCATTTTTTTTTTTTTTTTTGATTCATTGTGATACGATATGAACATTTAGATAAGCATTAAAAGGATAGTATATATTTCATTTTTTTTATGCAACTTATCAAAAGAATAGCAATTGAGAATTAATTAAAATTTATGAGGTAATAAAAGAATGCTTTTAAAAATATTATCATATCTATGTGTGTGTGTGTGTGTATTGGGGATTATCAGAAGAGCAGAAATAATATCAAGATAATCGAATTTGAAAATATTAGGAGACTAATAGATCCTTGAAAAAGGAAAAAATCCATCACATGACAACAGATTAAATAAGTACCTAATATTCACTAGCTTATTTTAAACAACTCGTACGAAATTTAGTAAAGAGCAATTCTGAATTTGCCAAAAATTAGATTACTTTATTATTGAATTATTATTTATTTTGTACAGTTTAGGACAATAGAAGATCCAAAAAAAATATAGAGAACCTTTTCACTTTTCTTTTTATTGGATGATTAAGATATATATATAGAAAAGTTCAAAAGCCATACCAAGTATATATTACAATGAGATATTTTGGGCAAAATCTTATCATAAAGGAACGTACTGGTAATTAAGGGAATGACTTAAGATTCGGAAGAATACTAAAGACCAATTGGGTGTGAGTATGGAATATTAAGGATTTTGCTCTTGGCATATAAAGATTCATATCTATCACTATGTATAATAAATTAGCCTATTATTGAGTAATTAAATAGCAGTTGTTAGATATCCTATTAATAAATCAGAATGTCATTGGAACTCCACTCTTACTTTCACATTAAAAACTTGATCAATATATATATTTATTTAAAAATAAGATTAAATACATTTTACCCTCTTAATTATTCACACTCAACCTTGCTTATTTTATATTTAACAAAACTATTTATACCAATTTATAGTCTAAATTTAATTTTAAACATGTTTTAACTAGAAACCAAGCTATTTACTCTTCAATTAAAGTAAACTTTAGACTATTTAAAATTTATATGAATAATTATATTTTCATTAATTACTTCAATTTGTGCATTTTGCCCCTAAAAAATTGGTATACTCATTTTATTAAAATATTTTAAATTTATTTAAATATATCATAATTTAATGTAATATAAATAAACATATTTATGTTATGGTTAAAAAATATTATCCACTGTTATTCAAAACAGTCAAACTCTAGCTAATTATAATTTATATCTATAAATTTATCTATACTATTAATAAAGAATCTAGAGGGGTTTGGTCTCTTTACTCTCTTCAAAACTTCCATTTTTTCTCTCATCTACCACGTTATTATATTTTCTCATATTCTCTCTCTCCTCTCACTATACCACATTTTTTTTTTAATTTTTTGAGTTTGTTACTTATTGTTATAATTGTATTTTAAAATTATTTCACTTTTCTCTTATCATTAATTTAATAAAATTAATTTAATAATTAGTTTTAAAAAGATATGATCATGAAAGAAAATTAGTAAATATTACAATTGCATTCTACCAAATATTACAATAACTTATTAATTTATCCTTATTCCATCAATTTACTTAAACTATCAAATACTTTTTAAAGTTAAAATAATTTTTTTATAACTAATAAAGGTTTTGAAATTGAATTTAGAATGCTAAATGTAGAAAAAAAAATGTATGAATAGGAGTGTTAGCGCAATTTTGACTAAGTTTTTAATTGGGTGGGATAAGTGTTATATTTGATAGTTTAGGGAAGTTAATGAGACATAGTAAATAATTAAGAAGGTAAAGTGAATCCAATCATATTTTAAAATAAACGGGTATTTTGGTCGATTTCTCAATAAAAAAGAAGAATATAGTGTCAATAATAATTTTTAAAGTGCTATTTAAAAGTAAATTAATCCCTATGTTTATTTTTCATGTTTCACTCTCAGCTCTATATTTTCGTTGAAAACTCCTATTAGAAAATATAGGTTTTTTTTTTGTTTTTCAAAATATTACTCTAACTAAAAATAATTCCCTAAATATTAATCTTTCAAAAGTATTTTCCATATTACATTTTTTAAAACAAAAGTAATTTTCATATTATTACTAATTATGTTGCCAAATATATTGCCATGGCAGGCAAAAACTTATTAATTGGATTTTTTTTCTTTTCCCCTGCATTATGGGCCCATAACTATTTATTTATTGTGATTCTTTCTTTTTCATGTATCATTTATTCTAATTTATCAAACTTTTATATATTTTTTCATCACACCAATTTCTACAACCAAGTAGCATATTATTTTAAAATTTTACTTGTTCTTTTTTACCATTAATCTAGACTCTATACAGTAGTAAGGTGAGGAATTATAAACATGCTTTATTTTTATTTATATTAAAAATTTAATAAGAGATTATAAAATAAGATTCTCATTTATTTTGCAAAACTTTTTAAATGCAAATTTAACTACATTAATCTAGTTAATATCGGTCATTATGTAATTAAAATTTATTTCTTGGTCTATTTGAGTTTGAAAAGAGTCATTGTTAAGGACTCCTTGAAAGGTAAGAGCTGAGAACTCATAGCCAAGACCATGTCTGTTGGCTAATCGCGATGCCTCTCCATTAAAGATATGATCCTATTATACCAAAGGTTCCGCAAAATCATTAGAAAGAGTTCAAAATTAGTGGAATGTAACTTAGAATAGATATCTCGGATCTAATCAGACGCCTTGCTGTGCCAACACCTAATTTTTCGCCAAGGAATATTAGAGATAGCCAAGGCCTACAGAGCAAAGGAACAGCTAAGAAAAGCATGCATGGAGTCCTCACTAACCTCTCCGCAAACAGAACAACCATTAGCTATAGGAATCATAATAGTGTATCAGATTTGATGAGATCGAGATAGCTTCATTGGCCCGAAGCACGCTCATAGGTGTCTAACACTGACTAAATGTGGTCCATTGTCTCCTTCATGGCTCAAGAGAAGGTCAAAGTAATATCCGCGAAAAAAAAATGTGTGAAATTCACGAAGCTGGTTGACAAATTGCCACTCTCCTAATCTCAGCCCGAGTCTCCTTAGCCTACAAACGGGAACTAAACACACTTGCACCAAAAAAAAATGAAATAAATAAGTTGATAACGAGTCTCCTTGATGGAGACCTCGTTTAGGGCGAAACAAACCAAACTCTCTACCATTCAAGACTAGGGAATAGGAAATAGACAAAACACACAAAATAATGAGATTAAAAAAATGCAGATGAAAACCTAAGCGAAGAAGAGTGTGTTCTAGAAAACACTATTTGACATGGTCATAAGCCTTACTCATGTCAAGTTTGATCGACATATGGCTCTATTTCCCTTTTGTTCTAAGTTTTGGGTAGTGGTTTTCAAAAGCAAGGTGCACATTATCAGTTATTAGCCTTCTTGGAGTGAAAGCAAATTAGGATGGGGAAATTATACAATCAAGGAATGGTTTGAAACGATCAATGATATCATTTGAGGCTATTTTACAAATGACGTTGCAAAGGGCAACAAGTCTAAATTGGGTCATAGATTCATGAAATTTACTTTTGGGAATAAGTACAATATGTGTATGATTAAAGGTCAGATTAAGCACCTATAAATTAAGAAATTCACGCACACATGTAGAAATAACCAAACTAATCAAATTGGCCAAATTGATCATAATCTCAAATCAATTTATCAAATTAACCATAATTACTCAACTCAACTAATGAAATTGGGCATGATACACAACTCAATTGATAAATTTGGATATAATCCCCAACATAATTGATGAAATTGATTATAGTCCTAACTCAATTGATCAAATTGATCATAATCGCCAACTCAATTGATGAAATTGGCCATAATCCCCAATTCAATTGTTCCAATTGGTCCTAATCACTAAATTAATTGATGAATTTAGTCATATCCTCCAACATAAGTGATCAAATTAGTCATAATCTTCAACTTAATTAATGAAATTGATTATAAGCCCTAATTCAGTTGATCAAATTAGTCACGATCCCCAACAAATATTGTTATGCAAAAGTGTGTCATCCTACTACAACTTTAAAATAATATAGTTTAAGGAGTTATTCCAATTCTACAAAAATACATCTTTCTTCTACAACTTTACAATATATACTGCAAGTAGTCATCCAAGTTCTGCAAAAATATATCATTTTACTGCAACCTTACATCTTAATTTAAAACATCCTAAATAGAGAATTTACAACATAAAATCTATTGTATTTTGGTATCCTAAAAGCAGAAACCATTTCATCGAATATTCTCTCCCAAGCAAGCCTATGCCGGTCACAAATATATGTATCCCACAACTAGGCCAATTGAACTACATAATCTGCGCACTCTACGTCATGTACTCTATGCCTAACAATAAGGTAAAAAAGTGCTCTTTCATCGTGTCAGTCCATGTTGGAGGTGGAAGAGAGGACCTCAGTATTCGAGATTGCACTGCTTATTTCCCCAAAAATATCACCTTCCATGAAAAAAATTAGTACAAGTAGAAACCACACTCTACCCTCCAACTCAACAACATCAACATGACAAATGTCTTCAATTTTTGATGGAAGTCTCTCCATATATAATCATCTGTAAGCGAGCTCCTTTATAATCATCTGTAAGCATGTCCAAAGGAGCTCGCTTGATATAATTCCTAATATCAAATACCCCCACTCATGAACAAATAGGAAAATACACTTGTTTGGAAAAGTGCAAGCAACTCAATGAAATGCTTCATATTTCTCGATCACTGTCGAGCTAATTGCAAACAAGTTTTCTATGGCATTGTTTCGTTTCTGCATGCTATGCTTGAGAACAGTGGCGGAGCTAAAAATATTTCATAGTGGGGTCACTACTTAGTAAATAAAATGATATTAAAATCACTAAAATACATACTCCATACCTTGTTTCTTCTTCAAAAACTAAAGAGTAGTTTCCTTTGTGCGAAAATCCCAAATTTTGTGGGAGTTTGTAACATTCTTCTTTTTTTCTTCCTTTTAGTATTTATATAAAGTTTGTATGAAAAAATAAATATGTGAAAAACCAAAAAGAAGTGGTGGGCTTCTTTTAAACATTTATGTTGATTCAATTACACACATGTATAGTAGGTATGCATATATATATATACACTATATACATATAGAATATAATAATGGTTTGATATTTGAACCCCATTTCATAAAGATTTTTATATTTTTTTTAGTAGGGTCTAATACAATAAAATTTAGAATTTATATTTTTTAATACCTAATATTAGATTGAAGTGGGATTTTTTTTAGTGGGGTCATTGGACCCCACAACTCCCATGTGCCTCTGCCCGTGCTTGAGAAGTGAGACAGATTTCCAAATGGAAAACAGTTAGGCAGAATAAAAGAGATTAAAAAATAGATAAAGTAAGAGTGTATCAATCTTTTGGGAGATTGGGGAATGACCTCTAACTTTAATTTTGAAATTGATACCTAAGACTAAGCTAAACTCTATTGGGGAGTAAACTATAGAGTGGAAAAGTTAAAATGATTTAATAATAAGTCTCCCTATTATTAACTACAATATATATATATATATAATATTGTATTAAGTCTCCCTATTATTAACTATAATATATATATATATATATACATAATATTGTAATGTTTTAATATATATACATAATATTGTAATGTTTTACAACATTTAAAAAGCATATATGTATAAATTTTTTAAATTATCAAAGCTACATACACTATGGTTGCATTTGGTAGGGGGTTTATGGGTGGGATTATATATGTACTCGATCCATAATTATATTTGGTGGCAATTTGTTTGGTCCTTGAGATAGCTCATCCTACAAGGGAGTGGGATAAGCAATCTATTGGTTTTGAGCTTGGCTGATATAATTTTCAAATAACGCACTTAACCTTAAATCCCTTTTGTGTCGCTGAGCAAAAAAAAAAGAATAAAAAAATCGATCACCAAAATTATGCAATTATTCAAGATTAACTAGGGACAAGCTTTTATAAGCAAGAATGATGGTTTATTAAGAAAATATATGTTAATATATTTATTGATTTTGAATGTCTATTTTTTTTTATATCATGTGTATATTTTATTTCCTAGGCTAGGTTCAATCAAATTTCACTAATTAATAGTGAATTATAGAAACATATTCAAATAATGGTTAAATAAATTGAAAGCTTATATAGAGCATTTTGATCTTTATAGAAAACAAAATTTATGTAATTTAGATCTAATCTATCTACTTAAGATAGTGCAACCAAACACTCTTTTTGGGATATCCATTGAAAAAAAACTGACTACTAATTTTTTTAATACAAAGGATTGATACCATGTTTTTGGCCATTGTATCATATGGTGTGTAAATCCTATATTGTAGCGACCCAGTAATATATTATTATTTGAATTATAAGTGTGTCATAATTAATTTCAATATGTGAATTTTAGGCACTCATTAGGGTAATGTGTAGTACACGCATGCATTTTAAATCATGATCATTTTTTTTCATTATTAGTGAAAATTTTAAACTTATGAATTTTTTATTTATTTTCAAAAAATCATTATCCCTTTATTTTTCCCCACAAATTTAGTATATTGTTGTTATTTTTATTATTGTTTCCATCTCATGAAATTTAATTTTACTTTTGTTTTTCATTTTCGAAAATTATAGAAATATTTTTTTTCAAATTAGAATATACTAGATTTATTTATTTATTTCACATTCCTAAAATAATTTTATAAAACCGAAAATAGATATATAGAAAACCCAAAATATTTATAATTCAATTATCTCTTCTAAACTATATATATATATATATATAATTTTCATAGACCATTAAGTCTTTCCAGCTATTTTCTTTTATTATAAATATTTAGAAAATTACTTGTGCCTACTTAAATTATAGTTTCATAGATGAATCTATATTAGCTCATACATATATTTTACAATATATATGCATCTATATATATATATATAGCTTTACATATTAGTGTGATATATAACACATGCATACACACACATATATCTATACATATATATATATAATTAAACACACACACACACACACGTCTATATATATATACACCCCTACACACACACATCTATATATATGTATATATTATATTTACTTCTACACACACACACACACAAACATATAGTGATAGACACACACACACACGTACATACATATATTCATATATATATTATACACACACACAACATATATATATGTACATATATTAGTGGTTATATACTTGTTTACATGTACACATATAACCTAGTGGTGAATTATATAACTACTTATACACACACGCATCCATATATCACCTAGTGGTAAATTATATCTCTACATATACACACACACATCCATATATCACCTAGTGGTGATTTCTCTATCTACATATCCACACACACATCCACATATATGGACTAGTGGTGATTTATATAACTACATATACACCTATATGTCCACATACAAAAAAATATATGTATATATATACTAGGTTATTAATATAGTAATGTGTACATATAAATAATCATATAGAATGAATGGTTTATATATTTATTTTATTATAATATTAGCTATTTCTTCTTTTCTCCTCTATAAATAGATTCCAACTCCAACCCCATTTTATTCCAAAATCCCGCCTAAAAACACACCCTCACTCTCACTCTACTTTTAACACCCAAAACACTTCCTATTTATAGCCTATCTTCCACCCACCTATATACATATACAAACCCTTCTATTTTCATCCATATATACCTATTAAGCCTTCCATATATCCCTTTATTCCCTCAAACATTCTTGAAAAGGTAGAAACCTTGCTTAATCCCATAAGTAGAGGTGTTATTTATGTTCACCTTGAGTAAAAGTTCTTGCTAAGGCTTGCTTCACTGCTCTTGAGTAAAAGTTCTTGCTAAAAGCATGCTTCCCTACTCTTAAGTAAAAGTTCTTGCTAAAAGCTTGCTTCCCTACTCTTGGTTTAGTAGCTAATTTATTTTATGAAGTGCTTCCCTAAAGTGTAATTTCATGATTAACTTAGCTATAGTTATTATAATACATGTTATCTTAAGAATACTTGCTCATAGAGGCTAAGTAATACTTCAATGCTAGAAGGGTAATTATGATAGGAGTTAATCTAGTTTATGCTTAATATGTGGTTATTGCTTTTATTATGTGATCAACATGCACTTTTGTGAACTTATTATGTGTTTATGTCTTGAATGTCATTTTTCTATAGTTTATACAAATATTTGATACATGTATATATATGTGTTACACTTATACTTTAGTCATATGTATAAGCTCTACGTATGTATGTATTTAGTTATATATATTTACATTTTATTCACTTTGAATTTACATACATAAGTGGATATGTTATACTTAGAAACCTATATATATATATATATATTTATGTTTAATTATATTTTAATTAGAATATATTTATGTGTCAAATTTATATTCTAGACAATATATATAGATATATATATGTATCTGTTGCTGTGTGTATATATATACATACTATATATTATATTTTGATTATATTTTAGTTTAAATTTCATATTTGATATACGTGTATGTCTATATTAAATAGTTTATGAGATATTATTTTCTATCACTTTATTTCATAGTGATGATATTCTTTTCTAAGAAGTTGGAATTATATGTTGAAATAAGGAAGCAAGACTTCCAAGATTATGCTATGTGCATAAATTGTGATTGTGAAACGGACCCGAAATATATCGGAGTGGTTTGGGTGAGTTCCACCAAGACATACCAATGGGGTAGCCGGCTGTAAGAGTTCTCACTCCCTCCATCTCCTAATTCCCCCCTTAGGTAGACGGAGTGATCTACTCAAGAGAGAGGGTCATAGGAAAATTTGGCATAACACTCGGGGTACGACCATTGGAGGATAAGGCAGGTGGGAGAAATGTGCTGGTTGTAAATTTCGGCCTGGGTAGTCATAAGGGTCACTATTAGGTGACGAGAAAGGTTTGAAATGAAAACCTACATTTTTATGTGCAAAAGTAACCATATGTGCCTATGTGCAAATCACACACATGAGCACCTTATGTGCTTAAGTAATGTTTCTATTCAACTGTATGTTGATAGTGTTCATATGATATTTTTTTAGATGAGGCCGACACTAGCTTAAGTGACGTCGAGAAGGAAGAACACTTGAAGCCTTCTATTAGGCCGAGAGCTATTACTTTCCGCTGCGTACTTGTTTGTTTTGCCGAGTTCGGCCATATGATATTTGTAAACGCTTGTTTGTATTCAGAATTTTGTACTTGATGTACATCGCGATATTATGTTTTCCAATACTATGCTTGCTATTTAAGTTTATTTTCTATTTAATACTTTATATGTAAATCATAACAAATATAAAGGAATTACCGGGGTCGTCACATCTACATCTATCAAATGCAGCCTATATAGATAATATATATATATAATGTATAATATATTTTATGTATATTATACCCAAAAATTCTTTTTAGACATGTATTATATAAACAACATGCATTGTACACATTTGTTTTTCTCAAAAGTTTTCTAACATACGAAATAACTTATATTCAACACAAATATAATTAACAAAATATAAAAAAACAACTATTATCAATAAAATATTTCTCAATATCCAAGTAAACTAATTTTATAGGAAATAAAATTTTATGAGAAATAATTTTAAATATATGAACAGTAACTCGCCGTGTGCACAAATTTATTGTTCGCATAATAAAAAATATCATACGAACAATAACTCGTCTACACTACATATGAATTACTATTCATAGATTAAAAATTATTACATGTATGAACTATGGGGAAATGGTATAAAAATTTCATTGTATGGTAAAATATTAAAAAGAATGTGAAAATATATTATTTTGGTAAAAATCCGGAAAATTACTTGTGTTTTGGCTTTAAAAAAAATAACAAAATAATAATACGGATTGCTAAAAAGCTTTACCCTATATTTTAATAAGAAAATTGTGCTATCCCTTTTAACCTGTGACAGTCTGTTATTCCATGAATTCTGTTTTCTTTTTTTTTTTTCGATTCATTGTGATACGATATGAACATTTAGATAAGCATTAAAAGGATAGTATATCTCTCATACGTTTATGCTACTTATCAAAAGAATAGTAGTTGAGAATTAATTAAAATTTATACATGTATATATATATTAAAAAGAATTATCAGCTAATAAAAAAACTCGTACGAAATTTAGTAAAGAGCAATTCTGAATTTGCCAAAAATTAGATTACTATATTATTGAATTATTATTTATTTTGTACAGTTTAGGACAATAGAAAATTCAGAAAAAATATAGACATATATTTATTTTCATGGATTAAAAATTGATATTACTTTTATTTTAATATCAATTTTTAATCCAAAAAATAAATAGAATAAATTATTATTTTTAAAGAAAAGTTTATCTTGCTAATTAATTAATTTTAAAAAAGAAATTGATAAAAAAATTTAAAGTAATGGTAAAAATTATTTATTTCAAAAAATTATTTTCAATTTAAAGAAATGGGATAAAAATAAATTTAATTAATTTAAAAATGGATAAAATTAATTTTTAAAAAGATTATTAAAATTAATCAAATTAATTATTTCTTTCTTGAAAAAAATTAATTACATTAGCAAGATCAAATTTTCTTTAAAAATAGTTTTCATTCTATTTGATTTTTTTTGGATTTCAAATTGATATTAAAATGTGTTCATTTGAATTTATACAAGTGATATACAAATATTTAAATCTGCGTAACAATTAGTAATAATGTTAGTTGGCCAATTGGTACTGTGTGGGTTTGAACTCATGCTTGTCTAGGTTCGAATCTTGCAAACAATATTTTTAGAAAAAATTACACTTAGGCCCCCTGAAGTTCGATCAAATTACACTTAGACCCCCTTATGTATGAAAAATTACATATACCTCCCTTGAGGTTTAGGCCCGCCTAACGGATAGCACATTTCGGTTATTGATACACTGTGATTGGCTTATATAAGCAAAAAATTATAGCGAAACTCCAACTTTACCTTTTTCCAAAAGGGTTCATTACATCTATTCCCCCTTTAAAGATACAAAACTATAGTTGGTCCCCCAAAAATTTTCAATATTACCAACCCACACCTTGAGAAATTTTAAAATTACAAATACTTCCTAGTCAGTCGATTCCCGATCATAATTTTTTTAACTTTCAGTTTTACCCCTATATTTTTCAATTTAAAAAATTTTTGGACTGGGAACGACAAGGATATTTTTGGAATTTCATAAAAACAATTGATGACATCAGCAGAATATGACTGGGAACCTGCTGACTAGGAGGTAATTGTAATTTTGAAATTCCTCAAGGTATGGGTTGGTTATATCAAAAATTTTTAGGGGACCAACTGTAGTTTAGTATCTTTAGAGGGGTAGTAGATGTAATTAACCCTTTCCAAAAATTCAAACTTTTTCGTAGACAATAATATTCTTATTGGAATCGATAATTGTCATCAGGGAAATAGACAAACTTATCAATTTATATTTAACTTGAATTATTGGATTATTTTTCTTATTTTTTTTCTTAATATTCTTACAAGGACAATAAAGTCATTTCATTTTCTTTTTCTTGAATATTAATTGGACCCAAACCTTAAGGGAGGTATGTGTAATTTTTCATACTTGAGGAGGTCTACCTATAATTTTGACCTAGCCTCAGGGAGCCTAACTATAATTTTTCCATATTTTTACAAAAGTTTTTTCAACAAGCAAAATGTCATAAATGCCCTTATCAAAATCACGTGTCATGCATGTGATATAATTTTGGTGACTTTTTTGGCCAAAATTTGCTCCCAAATGGTAAAATCAAAAAATTGTAAAGTTTGGATGGCAATCGACGATGAAAAAAAAAGTGACAAAGTTTAAAAGCGCCATAGTTTGGATAGCAAAAAATTATTATCCCAGAAGTAAAACTGAAGTATAATACACAAATGTCAACCCAAATTAGCACTTCTTTATACATCACCGGGATTCCCAAAAAATAAATAGGGAAAAAAATTATTTACCATCCAAGTATGTGTGTTTTTACAGTTTGCCCTATAAACTTTTTTTTTTTACCGATTGCCATCTAAACTCCACGTTTTTTACAAATTGCCAGCCACGCTCATATTTCGGCAGAATATTCCGTCCAAATTCTGTCACATGACATTTCATGTGACAATTAGAAGGGCATTTTCATCTTTTTATGAGAAAATTAGCTGCACTTCTCGCTTAAAAAAGGTTACGCTCTCCTCACGTGATGGAATTGGATTGTTGGGTACGCTTAGTTTGACCAAAAGGGGGAAATTTCTAGGGTTTTAAGAAATTAGAACGAAAAGAAGAAAAATCAAAAATCTTGTAGAGAAATTCCATTACTAAGATTGCATTAGCCAACTTCAATTAAAGGTTTAGGATAATGGTTTGGGTGGTACGGACAGAGGAAAAGCCAAGAATTCAAAAACGAGCCATCGTTCGTGATTATGGTAAGTTGAAAATTTTCTTTTTCTTTATGGTAAGTCGAAAACGAGCCATCGTTCTTTTAATTGTAGGGAGTTTCATTTTTTGGTGAGTTGAGTTTTGTTCATAATGATGAAGAGTGTGTTTGGTTGTTGTACCCAAAAATTCGGAAAAAGTGTTCATGGTCCCCCCTTGTCCCATTTGTGGGGAGTATTTTGGCATTTGTCCCCTTGTGTCGTTTTGTGATAATTGTTTGGCTTGTATTGCTCATGTGGGGATTTTTTTATCAACTTTTTATGTTATTCTTTACTATTTCTGATCGGTTTTTGTTCCCAACATGTGTAGGTCCTCAACCTAGGGATTTCACAATAAGGATGCACCATTCAGGGTGTTTTTGGTAAATTTGGGCACAACAGTATACTTTGGTGGAGAGGTAAGTTATGTAGACTTTTGTAACCCTGACGAACTCTCATTGATTGAACTGAGTAATATGGCTAAGGTGTAGGGTGTAAAGGTAACTTGGAATTCTATTTTAGTAGATATGGGGTGAATGACTTGGGTGGGTTGATTTTTATGCAAAATGACATGGATGTTGTTAACTTGTTCAATTTTATTGATGATAACCGTATGGTTGATGTGTGTGTAGATCATGAAAAGGGAGGGTGTCAGGTTGGGGATGTTGAGAATGAGTCTATTGGGAATCAATGCAATGATTTGCCAATTGTGGATGAGGGTTTAAATTTCATAGGTGAAAATGTGGGGGAGGGGGAGCCTGATGGTGAAACTGAACATGTTAATATTGTCCCTAAATGACACTGATATTGTTGATGGTATTTGTGATGGTGAGAGTGATGGTGACCAATCAATTGGGTCTGATTCTGATGCAGATGTTGGATTTGTGGATAGTGAGGGTGATGTTTCTGATGATGATGTGTTGTTTGAGTCTTATATTGATCCTGAGGTTGAGTGGGGAGGTTTGAATAAGCGTGGGTCAACTGGTGAGGATAATATGCAGAATAACAGTCAAGAATCGAGTGTATTTGAGGGACAAAACAGTGGTGGGGCATCAAACTTGTATAATGGTCATCCAGTTTACAAATATTGTTTTGATACTTCTGACCTTAAGTTTGAATTGGGGTTGTGTTTCCATGATACTAAGGAGTTCAGGAAGGCAGTTGGGCTACATTCCATAAAGAATGGGAGAGAGATCAAGTTTACTATAAATGATAAGTATAAGGTACAAGCTAAATGTAAACATCCTAAATGTCCTTGGGTTATTTATGCTTCTAAAGTGCAAAATGAATACACAATGCAAGTGAAAGCATATGCAGGTAAGCATAGATGTCCTAGAAAGCAATCAGTGTCACATGCTAATGCTAGATGGCTAGCTGAGAAGTACAATGATAAAATCTGGAGTGATACACAGTGGCCTATTGAGTCCATGATTACCATTATGCAGAAGGAGTTAAAATTGACTTTTAAGAAGCATCAAATGTATAGGGCTAAGCATATAGTAATATCAGAGGGTAATGAAACAGATCTGGCAGAATATGGTTTGTTATGGTCATATGCAGCAGAGATTAAGAAATCTGACCCTGAGAACACTGTCAAGATAAAATGTAAAATAGTTGGGGATGAAATAATTTTTAAGAGAATGTATATATGTTGGGGTGCTTTGAGAAAGGGGTTTCTTAAAGGATGTAGGCCAGTGATTTATCTATATGGGTGTTACCTTAAAAACAGGTGTGGTGCGATCCTAGTTTCTGCAGTTGGGGTTGATGGGAACAATTGTATGTACCCATTTGCCTATGCAGTAGTGGAGAAAGAAAAAAACAAAGTCCTGGATGTGGTTTTTAGCATTGCTCATTGAAGACTTGAACATAACTGACCCCTATCAATGGACCATAATGAGTGATAAACAGAAGGGTTTGGTTGAAGCTGTTGAACAATTACTTCCTGGATGTGAACACAGACTCTGTGTGATGCATCTATATAAAAATTTCAACCAATCACACAAGGGCTTGGGTCTCAAGGATTTGGTATGGAGGGCTGCTAGATCAACAAGAGTTGTTGATTTTGAGAGAGTAATGAATGAATTGAAGAACACAGATGTTGCTGCTTACAATTTCTTGGCACAAAAGCCTCCTTCGCAGTGGAGCAAATCTCACTTCAGTCTCCATCCTAAATCTGACATTTTGTTGAACAATATGTCAGAAAGCTTCAATACATTGATTCTTTCTACAAGGAGCAAAAGCATCATATCAATGCTAGAGCTTATTAGGTTGTCCTTGATGAGGAGAATCCATGAGAGAAGGGACAAGATGATCAACTACACTGGAGGAGATATTTGTCCAAAAATTAGCAAGCTCTTGGATGAATTCAAGAAAAAGTCAATGGAATTTGTGGCACACTGGAATGGAAAAGATCAATTTGAAATTGAGAGCTGCCATGGTACTAGATACAAGCTTCATTCGACAGATAGAACTTGTAGCTGCAGGAGGTGGAAGCTCACTGGTATACCATGCCCTCATGCAATATCTGGAATGTACTATTTAGGGCAAGAGCCTGAAGATTATGTGGATGAATACTACAAAAGGAGGACTTTTTTGAAGACATATGGCCATTTGATGTGTACCCTGAATGGAGGGGATATGTGGCCAAAGATTGATGCAAGGCCATTGAAACCACCTGTTGCAACAAAGCTCCCTGGGAGGCCTAAAAAGCACCATAGAAAGAAAGATGTTACTGAGCAAAATAATCAAAAATCTGCACATGGAAAAAGATTGAGCAAAAAAGGAGCTGTGATGTCATGCTATTGGTGTAAACAACCAGGTCATAATGCAAGAGGATGTCCCTTATCAAAGAAAGAAGGTTTGGAGCCACCAACAGCCATCAGAGAGGATGAGGAGTGTACACAACAACCAAAGGTAATGTTATTTTATTTGAACCTTTATATCGTATTAATGCATTTCATATTAATTATGGCATATTGCAGGGCAAATGTAATTCCTCCATGCAAAAAGAAGCCTCTACAGGTAAGAGGAGAAAGAGTGTTAAAGCTGCTCCAATCCCAACCCCAAAAAGAATTACTAGAAGTTCAACCACATGTAGTTCAGTTCATGTTCCAGGTCCAGATACTATGTCTAACAAAGTTCCAAAGACACTTGGGGTGAGAAGAAAACTTTGGGTCCACAAGAAGGTTGCAATTGATAATGATGTAGATTATGCTATGTTTCCTACAAAAAAATCCACTTCTTCCAAAGCTCATACAACAGGACCTTCGAAAAAAGCAGGTGGACTTATCAAACCCCCATGGCAACCAACAGGAAGTTCAATCACAAGTAGTGTCAGATTCTTATCGTTCAAGTCTGCCCAAACAATGAAGTTCAAGCATGTCATGCAAACTGAAGAACCTACATCTTGCAATCAAATGTGAATTCTACTTAGATTGAGAATGTGTTTGACTTCTGCCTTGTCATGCTAGCAACAAGGCACTTTTTGTTAATCTTTTGTTGGCCAGAACAATGTCAAATTGCCTTTTTGTTATCCTAGATATAGTTAACTTTTGTTGGCTAAGAAGACATGTTTTATTGTGGGAAATTTGCAAAACAGGTTTTATGTGAAATATGGAAGATATATTTTATTATGGATATTGATGTTTTGTATGCATCTTTGTTTGTATTTTATATGCATTCATAGCCATAGAGATTGTTTGTATTTGTTGGTATTTTGTTTGAACTTGAGAACATACACAACGCAGTGCAAACTTGGATAAATTTCATAAATAAGACAATACTTCATTCCATTATAGTTGCAAAGAGTGCTATATAGATTCTTCCATGTCCAACACTCACTAACTACTTTGAAAATTGGAATCTAGACATGAAGAATTAACCCAACCTAATCTATTACATACCGTGATCATAATCACTATAATGCATTAGATGTAAACATACATAACCAACCAAGACACAATTAGTGCCAGCCACAGCCGCTTAACTTCATTATCTAGCCTCTCAGCATGACGACGTAACCCAGTAATGATCTGTCGACCTCTTGCGCAAATTGGGGGATCAATCCAAGCAAAATAGCCACACCCACCAGGCTCCTACAATCAAATAAAACCAAAATTCCTAAGTTTGGTTGCACACGGTTCATATTGAAATTGAAACCAATTTTTGATTAACACAGTACATAATCAATTTGTACCAATTTAAGAATTAGGGTTTCACACATATGAATTCAAAATAAAAGAACTTACCCCATATCTTTTACACGCAGAGTACCTCCTACCCGGGTCGTCGTCATTCCATGAAATTCTCTTTGTCGTCTCCCTTCCACATCGGCAGATGTCATCCACGAGAAACTCACTTGACTGAACCCAGGTTTCACCAATGGAGAGGGAAATAAAATTTGGCTGTAATTTATTTGGGAATGGAATGGTGGGTTAAGTGTAATTATATGCTGCCCAACATCTTTCTCATAAAAAGATAAAAATAGCCTTCTAACTGTCACGTGAAATGTCATGTGATAGAATCTGGACGGAATATTCCGCCGGAATATGAGCTTGCCTGGCAATTTGTAAAAAACGTGGAGTTTAGATGGCAATCAGTAGGGCAAACTGTAAAAACATGCATACTTTGGATGGTAAATAATTTTTTCCCAAATAAATATGTAAATGTGTCTTTCCTTTTGTACAATCACACATAATTAAAGAGACAAAGCTCTCATGTGTAGGATTTTAGGGATTTAGCCTAATTATGTGTGTATATATATATATATATATCCAAATGGCTAATTAATTGACATCTCTTTCATATAATAATGTAATTATTCTCTTGTTAATAATAATAATAATAATAAGTCGTACGAAAATCAACAACTTGAAATTTATGAGATTGGGAAAAGAATTGGCTAATTATACATTTCCTTTTTGATTAAAAATAAATAATGCTGATAATAAGAATAATTATGAGACTGTCGACAAAATCTATGCTGACCTAACTGCGGCAGGACATTCGCGTTCTGAGATTCCAGACGTTCGCCCATCCAAAAGGATGGTGATGCTGCCTCCTCCTCCACCTTCTGCCAAGATAATTGAGGTGATTTTTCTTTCACCTATCCCTGTTATAGTACTCGCGCTTTCTATTTTTCTGACTTTGGTTTTCATAGCCTCCTACTCAGCCCATTACTCAAGCCATTTCAATAGCTTCTTCGCTACCAGAAACCCGCATCGATAGCTCTCAGGTAACATTGTTCCTTTGCTGATTACCTTGGTTTCTTGCTGGTTTCTGTGCTCTAACTCTTCTTTTTCTCACAGGTAACCTCTCCTCGATCACTGTCGGGCTCAACCCCTTTAAGCAGTGCTAAAACAGTGGTGGACTTGGTGGACTCTATTTTAGGGGATGACCCCATTCCTGAAGTGGCCACACACCTCTCCGATGCCCGTGTTTAGGAGCTCAGAGGGCTCCTTGTGGGAGTGAATTCTGAATGCGCTCCTATTATCCATGAGATTTTGAGGGAGGCTGCCCGCCTTGCCATGACTCTCAGTAAGAAGCGTTTTTATGAAGACTTTGAGAAGAATGTCCCTAGTTTGGGATCGAAATGCGAGGGCAACAACGCCTTTATCCAAACTCCCCATTTTTCCAACAATAGCCCACTGGTCAAAGATCTGAGAGCACTTCGGGTTCAACTAAACCAGAAGGCTGAACAACAGCTAAGCTTGTCTACCAAGCAGGAGGGCCTTGTTGCCAAAATGGAACACTTGAGGAAGCTCACTGAAGAGGTAGACTAGAAAATGCCCAGTCTCTCCAATGAGGTCAAAGAACTTAAGGCTAGCTCTGACGTCCGGATCCAAGTCTACCAACAAGCTAATAAAAGAGACCTAAAATGGAAGCGCCAAATTGAGATCGCCTGTACTGAGCTCGATGAGGTGACCACTTCTCTACACCTTTTCTTTGCTCGATTTCAAGCGAATTTCCTGGGTGAAGAGACCTCATGGGTCAGTGGAGTGGGGGATTTGGGGGCGGTCACTTGACGGAGGCGACTTCGATGTCTAACCCGCCCACAATTGAGGCGACAAGACCCAACTGAACGGCTCAAGAAAAAGATGCCCCAGCGGCCCAACAACCTTGATGACTTTAAACGTTTTTAGTTTTATGGCCTATGTGCCATTCGAAATGGCATTCTATTACCGAAAACAATTTGGCCTTTCTGATTCCTGCCGTTGGATATTTTGAGCCATTTTTAGCTCAATTTTGCATGCATTCATTCCGACTTTTCTTTCTTTCAATCTATCTTGATTTATCATATTACTTGATTTGCTCATATCAAGACTTTTTCAAAAAACATTTTACATGTGGAAAAGAAAACACTTAAGTGCATCAATAACATAATTGATTCGAAATGGACAAAGAAACGATACTAAGCTCGATTGGCCTCAGAGGCCATTTTGACCCAGACTATTTCGGCGTTCTAATGGCAATGTTTCCCAAAGTGTAGGGTAATACCTTTGCAAATATTTCCCATTTATTGGATCCCTAAGTAAATTCCCTTCTATGCTTTCGAGTAGGTAAGCCCTTCCCTTAGTCATCAAATGGATCGAAAAGGGGCCTTCCCAATTGGGGCTCCATTTTCTTAACATCGCATCTTTCTTTTCCAAGGGGAAGACTGCTTTCCACACAAGGTCGCCAATCTAAAATTGTTTAGCCTTGACCTTTCTGTCGTATGCCTTGGAAACTTATTTTTTCTAGGCTTCAATGGAATCTACCGCTTGTATTCTGACATTTTCTACGGCATCTAGTTCATCCACCATTTTGCAATGGTACTCTTCAGCGGTTAGATCATTTTGTCAAGCTATACATGCAGATCTTACATTGATTTCCATAGGCAGGACCACATCGTGGCCATAGGTGGTCGAAATGGAGTAGTTCCTGTGCCAGTACGTTAGCTAGTCCGATAAGCCCACAATGCTTCGGAGAGCAATAGATGCCATGCCCTGGGATTTCCCTCCACCATTTTCAAAATGATATTCATCGAGGTCTTATTGGTGGACTCATCTTGCTCATCGTGAGTTGGATGCCGTATTCTATAGCAAAGGCATGGATTTTGGATCCCGTGAACACGGATCGCCTGTCTGTTGCAATCATATGCACTAGGTGCTCTTTGATGAATTTGACCACTGTTCCTTGATCGGTTTGCTTTAGGGGAATGGCCTCTACCCATTTAGTGAAATAGTCGGTGGTGGTGATAATATGGGTGTGTTGTTTCGAAGAGGGGGCAAAGATAGCCCCTATTAGGTCAATGGCCCAACATTGAAATGACCAAGGTTTGATTATCATGTTCATTTCTTTTGTTGGCACTCTCTGAATTGGGCGATATAGCTGGCATTTTTCGTAACCCTTGGCCAGCTAATGGCAATCATGGATCATCTTAGGCCAGAAATAACCATACCATTTGATCAACCATGCCATCTTGTGGCCACTTTGATGGGCTCCACATACTCCTTCGTGGACTTCCATCATGATTTTCAGCCCCTCATCCTATCCGACATGCTGCAAGAGGACATTATCATGACTTCGACGATACAACGAGCTATCTCCCAGGACCACGTAGTTAGTGGCCGTCATCTTGATTTGTCGAGGTGCCCCTTAGGAATGATCATTCAAATAACTTAGTATTTGTTTTCGCCAATCTTCAAATTATTTTATGGTACTCTCAATCTCGCAAACGATGGTTCTTTCGAAGTGAGAAGGGTAGGCCTATCTTGTAATGGTATAACTAGCGGCCATACATTCTTTGGGGAATTCTGCTTCAGTGGCTATTTGGGCCAACTCATTACCTTCGAAATGCTGAAATGTTACCTCGTTGAACCTTATTAGTAAAGCATTAACTATGGAGATATACTTGTCAAGGACGGGGTTTCGACACTGGAATGTACCCTGGATCTGCTTAATGACGAGCTGGGTGTCTCCAGTTACGCTAATACCAGATGCTCCTAGTTCACGTAACAATTCCAATCCAAGGATCACGGCTTCGTATTCGGCCTGATTGTTAGTGCATGGGAAATTGAATTAGACTGTCATGCCAGTCTTGATTCCTAATGGCGAAGTGACAATTATGCCAACCCTAGATGCTTTGTTAGTTCGAGACCCGTCGAATTGAAGAACCTATGGTTTTAAAAATACCGATAGCATTTCGATTTCTTGAGTTACTTCATCATTTATTTCGACACTGGGGTGGTCGATGAGGAAATCGGTCAAAGCTTAGCCCTTCATAGCTTTCTGCGGAACAAATTGCAGTTGATACTCCATTAGGTGGATGGCCCAGCGGCCTATCTGACAATGCACTATTGATCTCGAAAGCATATATTTGATCACATTAATGATACTGATTACAATAACTTTTATCAGCAGTAGGTAGTGCCATAGCTTAATACATGCAAAGTACATAGTTAAACACAACTTTTCGATTGGATGATATCTTTGCTCCGTGTCACTCAAATGCCTGCTTAAGTAGTGTACAGCCTGTTCGAGACCATTTGACCGTCTTGAGCCAAGAAGGCCCCAATGGTCTCGTCAGCTGTAGAAATGTAGAGCTTGAGCGGTTCTCCTTTTTGCAGCGGCATCATCACAGGAGGGAAAGTCAAAGCTGCCTTGATCCTCTCGAATGCCTGTTCTTTTGACCATTCGAAGTGGTCATGGTGTTTTAACTTTCCAAGCAACTACTGATGTTCTTTCTTGGTTTGAGGTGGCTGGGCGGCCCAGATGGCCTTTGCCTTATTTGCCTCCATTTCGATTCCTTTCTTATGCACTAAAAACACAAGAAAGTGGCCTGCGGCCACTCCGAACTCGCATTTCAGCGGGTTCAATTTTAACTGGAATTTCCTCATCCTCTCAAAGGCCTTAACTAGGTGCTTGAAATGCTGAGCAAAGCTGGTAGACTTAATGATGAGATCCTCAATATAGATCTTGACGAAGTCATTCATCTAGTCATGAAAAATGCAATTCATGGCTCTCTGATATATAGCCCCTGCATTTTTAAGGCCAAACGGCATGACCTTCCATTGAAAGGTACCAATCCCCTCCGGGCATTGGAATGCCAGTTTCAAGATATCCTCTTCGGCTACAAATATCTGATTGTATCCTGTATTGCTGTCAATAAGAGTCAGAAACTCATGTGCTGCCACGGCGTCTATCATCATGTCAGCTATTGGCATCGCATACTCATCTTTTGGAGATGCCAAGTTTAAGTCTCTGAATGTATGTAAATTCTCAGTTTGCCATTCTTTTTTATGACTCGCACGACATTGGCCACCCATTCAAGGTATCTAGCTACTTCGATAAAGTCTGCCTTAAGAAGTGTTTGAATCTCCTCTTTGATTAACACACAGACTTCTTCGGACATGCATCTAAGAGGCTGTTTTCGTGGCTTAAACCTAGGCAAAGTTGGTAGACGATGCTCCACCAAGTCCCTGCTAAGACCGGGCATTTCATCATAATTCCACGTAAAACAATCTTTATATTGTTTAAGTATGTTGATCATGACCTCTTTATTTTCAGGGCTTAGTAGAGCACTAATGCATGTGGGCCTATGATCATTTTTATTACCAAGCTCCACTTCGATGACAGGATCCTGAACCTGGATTCTAACGTCATCAAGCTTTCCTAGAATGGCACTTAATTCTTTTAGTGTGATCTCATCTGTCGAAGTGAGATCTTGATCGTGCTCATAGATTACATCCGCATTACAACTATAGTAATCAGAAAAGTCTCTAGCCAATAAGGCCAAAGTTTTATTTATTGATCCGGTGCTATCTGGAATTATTACAACTTTGTCTATATCGGCGTTATTCAAGATCAATATCTTGTAAAATAGAAAGCGGCCTTTCTTCGAGGTTGCAAGGCCTGCTAACCTCCTTAGTCATCGCTACCTCTAAACTAGCTGGCGCCATAGACGAAGTGGCATAAAGCAGACGACCATATTTATCCTATCCGACCAACGTGTAGGGTCCGACGTTGTCAGGGTAATATCTGGCTTCTACTAAATTCACATTGGTCATGAACAGTCTTTCTTCAGCCTTCACCATCTTTGTCTCATTCTTGCCATCTCCCAAAAATACTAAAAACTGGTGTAAGGTTGAAAGGGTGCAGATGGCGGAATGGATCCAGTCCCTTCCCAACAACGAGTTGTAGGAAGTCTTCGCATCTATCACTAAAAATACAGAAGTGACAGTTCTATTCCCGATGCTCACTTCGATAGGCAGGATACCCATAATGTTCGCTTTTCCCCCTACAAAATTGCTAATTGCCACATCTGTCTTGAGGAGGCCATCCTTCTCCTTTTCGATGCGCTTCATGGTTTGAAGAGACATGATGTTCACTGTGGCTCTATTATCCACCAGCATTCTTCTAATAGGCTTGCCATCAAGATGGCCAGCCACGAAGAGGGGCTTTACATGCCTCGCTATGCTTGGCGGAGGTTTCTGGAACAGAGCTTTGATCTCTTCGATTGTCTTACTCTTCTAGATTGTTTGTTTGGAAGTGCTCACAAAGAAAGCCACAGGCTCTGTCCTCCTAGACCTCACTGCTTTCTCCTGTATTATCCTGAGAATCACTGTTAGCATTAGTATCCAAAAGGAATGCCCATACCATGTTGCACTGCATGTTGATAGTGTTGCTACTAGATGATTGTACGTCTGTGGTTTCCAATGGCAACTCCTTGTCGATCTGGTTTTGTTCTTCCATCTTTACAGTCCATTCACTCAGTAGGTCCTCCTGTCCGACACCTTCTGATCTGCTTGGGATGTCATTCTTTGATTCATCACTTTCCAATATCATCGGATCAACGATCTTTTTCTCCGATTGAATGTCGGTCGGGATGATTTTTTGGTTCCTTGGCTCTGTTGATATCACTGCTTTACCCTTGATGGGTATCGATGTTTCCTTTTTGAGTATTTCAGCTTCCTTGCATTGTCACAAGTATCTCCGGTACTATGCTCGTGTCATCTCTCGAGGACTTTTGCCGCTAGGAAACTTTGGATGCCTTACTGCTGTCTAGCGTCCTTCTTGGACTGCTAGTGGCTTAATGAACTTGGAAGGAATTGGTTCTCGAGTTGGTTCATGTCTTCGAGGTAGGCTAGAGGGTGCCCACCTCTTATCACTCCACTCTCTGTTGACCCTTTGGGGTGTACTTCGATCTCTCTTGTTCCAATTTTGTCGCGATGGATCGCCATTGGCACAATGCCCCCCGAGCATATGAGGGGGATATGTCACCATAGGCAACTGTGGAACCATGGAAAAGCTGGTCATGGGATTGACCCAAGGATAGTAAGCTCCTGCTGGATGGAACCATGACATTGTTGCCATTTCGGAATGGCATCTAGCGCAAAGGCCCAACTGCCATTCTGACTGCATCATTGCTTGCTCATTCTACTGGTTTTTCTTTTTGGTTGGGTCATCCTGAATGTTGACCATGTTTACTCCCTCCGCTCGGAATGGTTCTTTCTTAATTCTCATTTTCTTATTCATTCATTCCGACAGAAAAAGCAAAGTGCCGTTGTCCAGGCAACTTTGGATCATCCACCTAAAAACCAGACAGTCATTGGTATTATGAGTCCATGTATTATGAAATTTACAATACGTTTTGCCTTCCAGCTCTTTGGCCATTGGCATTCTATGGTCAGTAGGCACCTTAATTTTGCCATCAGCTAATAAATGATCAAAAATAGCCTCAGTTTTCAATACTTCGAAACCATAGTGCCTCTCCATTTTAGAACGGAACTCTGGCTTATTCAGCATGCCAGGAGGCATCTTGATGTGAGGTTGTAATGCCCTTGGTTTTATCAAAGTCGGGCAAACTGTGTTCTTTTGGCAAACGACTTGGGCTAGGCCCACTTCGTTCTCCCATTGGTCTTTTTCGACACTGAACAGGTCATCTTGAACTTCGGCTAGGCCTACTTGATAGTGAGTGGCTTTGCCGTGATAACCTCTTCGATTGTCTTCTCTTAACAATTTTTCGTATTCAGTGACATGCCCGATTAAATCAAATATTGATGCGAATTGTTGGCCAAACATTTTCTTTTTTAATTCGAGGTGCATGCCTCCTATGGCCAAACTTATGTAACTTTCTTCAGCCATGATCACTAGGTAAAAGTGCCTGGCCTGGACGAATCTCCCCATATATTCCTCGGCTGACTCCCCAGGCATTTGTCTCATGTTGGTTAACTCCGATATGGATACCTTAGGGGGTAGTCAATAGAAATGACTATGGAAAAGACTCTCCATGGTTGGCCGGTTTGGAACAAACCTAAGTCTAAGTCTGATATACCATAAAAAGGCTTCTCCAGTTAAGGAATTTGGAAACAAATGTAATTTTAAGTTCCCGTCCATTCCGATTTCGCCACACTGTGTGGTAAATTTAGTAATATGCTCGATTGTAGTCTGTGACCCATCCCCATTAAACAAAGTAAAAACTGGGACCTTAAACCCTAGGGGAAAAGGAATCATGTCAATTAGAGGGGGTTAGGGTTGAGAATACCCGAGGTTGATCGTTTATGCCTTACTAGTTCCTGCGGCAGCATTTTTTATATCTCTTGTCGAGACACGGCTGTGTTGTCAGTCCGAGCAGTGGTAGGGGATTTCAGGCCCGTCAGAATGATTCCTGGAGCCCGATACTTACCCCTCCAAGAATACGCCTCTGGACTCGAACACCACTCTTTTGCCTGTATCAATATTGGGATATCTTCCACGATGATGATTACCTCCAATGTTCAATCGTTCTGGCCGTGCATAGGCATGGTCAGGCCTGTGATGTTGTTTGGCCTGCCCAAGTTCACTCCATAATGTGGATTGGTTACTTGGAGTGATTCTAACATAGAGGCCATCTGTTCAGCCCTCTCGTTTTCCTCTCTGCATTGTCTTTCCATCAACTCCTGGAATCTACGATTAGATTCCAAGATCCACTTTTCCATCACATATAATGTGTCTTCGCCACAATTGGCCTCTCTGGCTAGCAAGGCGGGTGCTTCCTGAATCGGCGCCTCTTCAGGCACTCTCTGATTTCGCTCGAGCCTGTCAATGATAGCCTGAACATTGGGAGGTGGATTATATCCACTCATCTCTTTGTTCTGATCACTGGCTACCTTATTTTTACTGTCTGAACTGAGGTCAGCTCGAGTTTGACTGCTTAAGCATGGTGGTGCCATGACTTGCTTTTTATGAATTTTAAGTTTCAATTTTTTGTGATTTTTCAATATAGAATGCAAGTATGCAGTTGACCGAAATAAAACATGCTTTCTAAGACCTAAATGCTGATAAAACCTTTCTGAAAACTGAAGTGCTGTCCCACCGGGCATGCCAAAAATATATGCTTGTACAAATTTTCAGCCTTTGCGCCGAAGTGGCCGCTTAGGGTTTGAATCCACTGGGTCCGATGGGGAAGCAGCAAATTTGAAGTAAGCTCATGGAGCGTTCAGGGTGCAGGAGTGCCAATGTGCAGGAGCACACAAAGAGAAGTCTTGTCGATTCGAAGTGAAAAGTGATGTGGTGCGTCTAAGACTTCTATCTGAAAAGCGATTGAAATCTAGTAGGCAAACACTATCCCTGAGGTTCTACTTGCCTACAACTCAATGTAGGATTAAAAAATTCAACACTTTCAAAGATCAAAAAGGGACAAAAAGCTTTAAATTAAATAGAAAATGTATTCGAAGACAATGGCTACTCGCCACACGAACCTTATAGGACTCGACTACAGACACACACATTGATGACTTGGGCCATATTTATGACAAAGATGTATTGAGCAGTCCCTAAGAACTCTAGCTATAAATCGGCCAAATTGATGACTCCGGCCATATCTACCTGTGGGTGTATTCAGAGGTTGTTCACTCCGACGAGTATTGATTAACTCTATGTGCACTCCTCTTCATACATGCGCTCGATATGGATGCTGGGTACCACTTCGTCGCATTGATATCTCACCTCGAACCGGGCTCAATCCGACTGAGTGATGGCTACGACCTCCTGATACTACCAAATGAATGCATTGATGATCCCATTTCGAGCCAAATGAGGCATAGCTACAAACATTCGGGCAACGATTTTCTACCTACTGAACTAAAGCTAATCTTTGTTCATTTAAAATAAAAAAAATCAGAGAAGTGTTGACTTCTTGATTGGAAGAGTTGTTGTGTTGTGTTGTGTTGATTGATTGACATTGTGTGTTTCAAATTGTGAATCCAGCTCACTTTTATAGACTTCAAGATGCAACCGTCATCCTTCATTTTTGGAGCTAGCTACCTTATTCTGGATTGGCCATTTTGACATGGATGGCCGTCCTTATTTTTAGGATATGGTAGTTATGCCATGTTTGTTTGTATTTCAATTTTCCAGCAGCATATGTCCTTTATCTTAGGCATGCTCAGATACAACTATGCCTTATCCTTATATTTCTGCTGACTGGGCCATGGGCCTCTAACATACCGGCCCGGGCTTCCTAACATGGGCCTGGCCTACTTGCGTCAGAGTGACTTGGGCCTTGTTAATTTTATTTCAGCGTGGCGAGAAGGACCAAAATCAGCCCATTCCGAATTTATACAAAAATTCCATTTTTGGGCCCAAACACCGCAAAAGAGGAGGAATATTTGATTCAGCTTATCATGTCTGAGGTTAGGAAAGGAAATTTGAGCTCCTCTACCTTCCGTAAAAGAACCTGGGGAAAAATAGACAACGAGATGTCAGAAAATATCAAGAAGAAATATACTGTGGCTAAGTTAAAACAAAAATTCAATAAATTCAGACAAAAAAGGAAGTTGTTCAAACAATTAATTGAGTCAACTGGTTTTGGTTGGGATCCTTTGACTAACACTGCCGAAGCTTCTAAGGAGAATTGGGCCAAACGAATTGCCATAAACAATTTTCATTAAAATCTTTTTCTTATTAACTAATATATTTAATTGTAATATTATTTAAGTACTGCTAAGTAAATTTATTTTCTATACCAACTGCATCAAAGTTTTACTGAATGAACTTAATATTTATTTATAAGAAAATAAGGAGTACAAATAATTTCGTAAAAGGAGTTGTGATTATTATGAAGTCCTTGGCGAGATTTTTTGTGAGACAGTTGCCACTGGCAAGCTTGCATGCTCTTCTACTCAAGGGCCTTTGAACTCTGACGAAGAACAAGAGGTTGAGGTGGTTTTCCTTTATAGATCAGGCTCTAGTGCCCTATTCAAAACTGAACCCACTGAACAAGGTGATGAAACGAATGATACCGGCCTATAACCTACTATTAATATAAATAAGAAAAGGAGCAAGAGACATGCACACTCAAGTAGTGCATCAGGTAGTCAGAGTCATGTGGAGTCTCCTAAATTTGATGAAGCTTGGAGTGCTTTTAGGGATGCCCAACTCTAAAAAAAAATGTTATATGATAAAGTCTCTGGACCTTCAAAGGAGGAAGAAAGTGTAGACATTCTTGAGGCAATGGAGGACATCACTACCGAGGAGTATATGAAGGCTCTTGATAAGTTAGGCAACTCATCTTTTCATCTCATGTTTGCCCGCATGTCTGACATAAGACGAAGACAATGGCTTTAATCTCTAGCTCCCTAGGCCCTTTTGTATGATATTAGATTACTGATGTGATAACTTTGTTGAAGTATGCTTAGATAGTTCTTGTAATTAGGTAGTTGAAGTGAAGTTTATGGATTTGGCTTGATGGCTTTGTAATAGTAACTTCAAACTGTATCGATTATTTTGTTTTTATTATTGGATGTATTTGTGACTATCTTATTTAAATTATTCAAAGTTTGTGTTCAATTTGCATCATTTGGTGGTATAGGTCTTCCAAATTTTACTTCTATGTTCATTTTTTATTTGCACAGTTGTTTAATTTGACTATCTTTTTGTCTTATAAAATATGCTTATGATTTTTCAAAATGGAGATACCTATAAATGTGAACTTTCATATCAAACAGCAGTTTAAAAGTGTAGGAGTAAACTTAGAAGGTGTTCCTCTATCTGACTCAGAAGAAGAAGTTGATGAACTGCTGAGTTGAAACAAACTAAGGGTAACACAAGTGCCTACGTTAAAAAAAAAAAAAAGTTCCTAGTAGAACTTCAGCTCTTAGTGGAAAAGCATGGGTGAAAGAGTTGCTAGAAGAGCATCTGACAAGGATATATGAAAATGTGCGTATGGATAAAAGTGCATTTTTTATGCTTTGTGATGTTTTGCAAGAACGAGAATACTTATTGGACAATGTTGAGCATCGTGTGGCAGTCGAAGAGGCTGTAGCCATTTTTCTATATACTGTAGGTCATGACCGAAGACACAGAGTATCTACCAAAAGGTTTCAACATTCAACTGAAACAATTAATAGGCTTGTCAAGGAAGTAATGCGTGCTTTACGTAAGCTCCGAAAAGAAATCATATGTCCTAGAGACTTGAATGAAATCCCAAAGGATATTGAGAATAATTCGAAATTATTTCCTTACTTCATGGTATGATCTACTGTAATATTTGAAGGTATATATTATTAGATTATATGTCATCTGTATTGTTTATATATACATATATACTCTAAAAAAACCCTATCTATGTTACATATGACATATATTTCCTGATTACTGTGAGTTACTTTGATTAACCTTATATATGTTAATATAGATTTGTGTAGGTGCTATTAATGGAACTACCATTTCGGCATGGGCTCGTGCCTCTAAAGCGACTGCATTTCGTTCAAGGAAGTCACAAATTAGCCAAAACGTTCTAGTAGTATGCAATTTTAACATGCTTTTCACTTTTATACATGCGGGATGGGACGGTAGTGCTAATGATTCTAGAGTCATTAGAGATGTAATCACCAGACCTGAGTTAGGTTTTCCTACACCACCACATGGTTAGTTTTAAATTTCATAGAGATCCATTAGTATGCTATTTATTATTATTATTATTGTTATTATTATTATTTTGTAGGCAAATATTATGTAGTGGAGTCAGGGTACACAAATATGTCAGGTTTTTTAGCCCCATATAGAGGCACAAGATATATCATCTTGCTGATTTTCGGGGGCGTAGAAGAGGTCCTCGAACACGTATTGAGCTATTCAATTATCGGCATGCTTCGTTGAGGAACGTCATTGAGAGTTGCTTTGGAGTTTTGAAAGAACGTTTTGCAACATTAAAAGGAAAATTGCCAAATTACGTGATGAGTTGACAAGGTTCACTAGTCACTGCATGTTGTGTTTTGCACAATTTTTATTCGTATGTATGCTACCACTGATCCTTGGTTTGAAGATTGGGATATGCAAAACATTGTTGTTGAATATAGAGGTGATGAAAGCACGCATGCCAATAACATAACTGAGCCTATATTTTACATGTCCCAACAACAAACTCAATGAATGGCGGCACTAAGAGATGAGATAGCTTCCCAAATCTAGAATGATGTCGTCAACTAAGTTGTACTCGTTGTTAGATTTCTCACTCCTTGTATTTGATTCCATGAGAAGGCTGATTGTGAAGATTTACACAATTAGTATGATTTCATTTTGGTTGTAAATTTATATATGATATCTTATGTTTATGTGTGGTTTGTATGGATAAAGTAGAAACTAGATAAATATATAGTGGCAAGAATTTAAATAGTAGAAATATTCTTATTACATTTATGTGAACACAACATAAGATTGCAAATTAGTGGCAGAGAAATTTTATTCCATAAAATCATGTCATCAAAACGTGTTCTTGTTTTTTTATACTTCAAAACAGTTTCATCCAAACGGATTTCGCAAAAACGCATTTCAGGATCATTTTTTTGAATAACCATCCAAACAACTTTTTCCATTTTAGAAAATTTAGAATCTATTTTACAGAATTATTTTATAGAATTGTTTTGCAGATTCATTCAGAACAAAAACAATCCAAACAACCCCTTACTTCTTGAAAATAGTTAGAACAAGTGTCTTGAAAGTTTTAAAGGGAAAAATGCACTGTACTCCCCTGTGGTTTGGGAAACTAGCACGCTAGACCCTGTGTTTTTCTAATTGTTATAAAAAACCCTATGGTTTTAAAAATCAAGCTTAACGAACCTTTTTAGCTACTCGTGTGATGCACGCGCGTTTTGTGCAATTGGTCATTTTTTTAGGATAAAATGACATTTTTACCCTTATTAATTTAAATTATTATTAAACCTTTTTTTTAGTTATTAAATCTTCTTAATTATTATTAAACCTGATTAATTTAAACATTTTTGTCCTAAAACCCTATATAATTTCAATTTTCCTTTTTTTATCTTTTCAATTTCCACCATCAAACCACCGCTGGCGCCGCCCTCCACCACCGCCGGCGCAGCCACCACAATCCACCACAAAAGATAGGGACATAGAGAGAGAGAGACAGACCACTACTACCGCCCACCACGGTCGGACAAAGAGAGGGAGAGAGAGACCGCCACCACCATGCCTTCCGTCGCCGTTGCCTATCTTTTGTGGTGGCGGTAGTGGTGGTCTGTCTCTCTCTCTCTATGTCCCTATCTTTTGTGGTGGATTGTGGTGGCTGCGCCGGCGGTGGTGGAGGGCGGCGCCGGCGGTGGTTTGATGGTAGAAATTGAAAAGATAAAAAAAGGAAAATTGAAATTATATAGGGTTTTAGGACAAAAATGTTTAAATTAATCAGGTTAAATAATAATTAAGAAGATTTAATAACTAAAAAAAGGTTTAATAATAATTTAAATTAATAAGGGTAAAAATGTCATTTTATCCTAAAAAAATGAAGACCAATTGCACAAAATGCGCGTGCATCACACGAGTAGCTAAAAAGGTTCGTTAAGCTTGATTTTTAACACCATAGGATTTTTTATAACAATTAGAAAAACACAGGGTCTAGCGTGCTAGTTTCCCAAACCACAGGGGAGTACAGTGCATTTTTCTCATTTTTAAAAGATCAAGATCCTAGATCTTATCTTAAAATTTATAAGAACAAGTATCTTATGACTTGTATTGATAATGAAAATAACTAGTCTCCTACAACTTATAAGAATAACACATGTACCGCAGCATATCTTTGCTAATGAAAATGATATATACCCTAAATCTTATCTAGCATATAACATGAACAAGTGTCCTAACATATGTATCAAATAAAACAATTTCTACTATTATTATTATTATTGTAATTTTCAAAAATTATATATATATATATATTCTATCGAAATCTTGATTATATACATATATATATAGTATACACATAATTTCAAATTTTATGTGTACAAATATATTTTTTGGTTTTATTACACATATACTTTATAATTTTCATTTTTTATGTATTATAAGAACCAATTTTTGTTATTATTAATATAGTTATTATACCTATTTCGTGTATATAAAAAATGGGATGTCACACTATACATATCTGATTATAGGTATTCGAGAAAGAAATATATACAAATATGATAATTAGATATTCGCCCCCTTTAATATCCACTCCAATTTTGTATCCATTAGATATATTCATTTAATTATATTCGTTATTCGTATTTGATAAATAACATGAGACAATTATTATTGTTGATGTGGTCGGATTTGGTCCGCAGTACACATCACTCCGATCAGGGTATGAACGTCCAAGTCTGGTCCAAAAGTCCGAGTAAGAGAGTATGAAAGCTGGTCGGGTCCTATTCTGCAAGGATGGAGTACACATGAGGCTAGTTGGAAGTGTCTCCGGCGAAGACCCTCCGACGCTCAAGTCAATATTCGAGTAGACAGTTGGAAGGTAATAATGAGCGTAATAGTGGATTAAAAAATATCTTACCCAATGAACAGTGTCATTACACTATTTATAATAATTGGAAACGGGTGGGCCGGACTAGGGTTAGACTGGCCCAGCCCTGTTGTTAATTATAGGAGTATTCCTTGACACGCGCTGTGGGCGCGTCAGGTACACCTATTGTCGGAGACGGTTGTTAATGTGATGACTTCGAGGATGGGATGGGATCTTCATCGAGGACGTCGTGGCCCCGAGGAAGTCAATAATCCAAGGAGACTTGATGAATTCTGATCAGACTAGACCGACATGACAGATAGACCCTGATCGGACTAGGCCATACACATGGAAAACCGAGGTTGGCGGCTTGCGCTGAGCTGGAGTCGATGTTGGAGCTGAGTTGGCGCACACGTGGCCAAAGCGGATTCGGCCACTGTCAATTGTTATCATTAGTTTTAATACATATACACACATAGACCTAGCGCTTCTTATAAGTAGAATAGATAGAGAAGAAAAAAATATAATTCTCGTTATCTTCATAGTTTACAACAAAATAAAAATATAAGAAATATGTTAACTTTACTTATATCAATGAGCATATGCTATGCTTATATATATACACATAAATTTCAATTAGATAAATTATATAAGTTTTGCTTAATGTTTTTTTTCATTTTTGTAAACATATTCGAATTAGAGGGTGTGGATATTTAGTCTAATATTTAGATAATTGTAAGTGAAAACAGATATTCGGATATCCAGGTATTCGTAATTTTGTGTGATCTTTAAAAAATATGAAAAGAATATAGATATATTCGAACTCACAAAATATTTGTCGGATTCAAATTCAAACATAAGGTTTTAAATATCTATTTGATTCAAATACAGATACGAATATTGTAAAATTTAATCAGATAGAAATACGAATACTACATATCTACTACGTTTAATATCAATTTACATCCCCAGTTAAAACAATATATTTATGCATGGAAGTGAATTAGGCCTACAGAATATATAACATAGAATTGAAAATTAAGAAGCATGAAGTGAAGCAGAATATTTGAAGTCGATAATTTGGGGAGGGGCGAACTTTTCCTGTTCAAGAAGTAGGTGGTGGAAATATATGAGTCTCTTAACTTGCTCAAACTCCGTTTAAGGTAGAGTATTTAGCCGAAGACAATGCTTAGATTTTAGATTTTAAATACTTGTCAAGGCACAAAAAATAATATTTTTATTTATGTACGTATTACAATGAGTTCTATAATGTAAAAAAAAAAATGAATTGATGAAAATAAATCAGTTATTAAAAAAACATAGTTTTAAAATCATTTTGTAGAAAAGCCATTGGTAAATTAGTATATTCCGAAATGAGGATTATTTTTAGTATTAAATATTGACATAATTATGTCATGGGGATTGCTAACCTAAGATTTAATCCGAGGGACAAAAATTGATAAACATTGTAAATAAAACATTATATATCTAAATATTATATGTTTGAAGGATATGTTCAACCCAAAATCTTTCTATTTTGACCAAATCCTAATTTTTTAAAATTTTGAATTTTTTAATTAAAATAGAAAATTCTCATTGATTATTTTATGACTTTCTCGGTATTCTGAACATTCTAAATTTGAATCTCACTATGTTTCTTAGAATTTTGAATTTTTTTAATTAAAATAGAAAATTCTCATTGGTTATTTTATGACTTTCTTAGTTTTTCTAAAACATTCAAATTTTGAGTCTCACTAACTCTCTTAATACACTTCTTCATTTATCTATAATCCTTCTCCATACAAAAGCCATTTCCTTCCGCTATATCGACTCTCTCTCTCAAACAACCCTAGGGAAACTTCCTTCCTAATTCCTTAGCCCAAAGCAACAACCCCTCGCTCATTTTCAACCATTCTTTTTCTTCTTTGTTTTATACGTATGCAATATTATTTCCATTGATCTTAAATTTTCATTTTTCTCTCCTTGCACATTCTTTTACTTAGACATTTATTTGTTGTTGTTGTTTCTTTCTTATTCATACAATTATTGACTTATTTTGTTTTATTCTTCTATTACGATTTGTTTCTCATAGTTTTAATTATACAACTTTATAGAATTATTGACTTAATTGTTTTTTTTTCTTTTCATGTGAGTAAGCTTTAGTTTTTTTTTATTTTTTCCCCAATTGAATTTGAATCTGATTATGTTTAGTTTCCTTGATTTTATTTGTATCTTCTTTTTTTTTATTGATTTTTCTATTGATTGGTGATGTTGGGATAAGTATCTAATTCTCAAAAATCTTGACTAGTGGTTTTTAAGATAAATAATTGAAAACATTATTTTTGTGTAGATATGATATTTTGAGTTAAAAAATATTGTAATCAATGGTGACTTACATTTGATATTTGGTTTCTCTCATAACAATGGCTTCATGTCAAATTACTGGGAGTGTTTATGAGAAAAAGTACTTAAAATTTGTCGTCTCTATGGAGCATCAAGCATTTTTGGGGCCAGTTTTCTTCACATTTTGAAATTTTTTATATTGAAATTTGGACGTCAATATGTATTGGCATATATGTATTTGTAATTTTCACTTGATATGCTTTTGTGAAATTTATGATTCCACTTTGAGGTTTATTATATTTGAACTTTTTCCTTTTAAAAGTTTATACGAGTTTGTTGGTTTATTTATTGTATATATTTATATATATATATATATAACATTTGTATAAGAGGCAATTTGCTAAAAGTTGATATATATAATATTTCCACCTATTTCTATTTTTAATTTTACTAATGTTTCACACATTTTGGAATATTTTCCCTTAATAAGCTATAGTTTTTTCTTTTCATTTAATATTTTATTTGAGTAATTCTTTCATTTTTATTTATCAGATCTTCTTTCCTTGATTTATCTTTAGTTATATTCGCCTTAGTTATATGTATTTGTAATTTGCACTTAATTTGCTTTTGTTGATTAGCTTTCTTTTCTTATACTTTATGATTCCACTTTGAGGTTTATTGTATTTCACTTTTTACCTTTTAAAAGTTTATACAAATTTGTTGGTTTGTTTATTTTATATATTTTTTATATATAATGTCTCTCTCTCTCTCTCTCTATATATATATATATATATATAATTCATAAATTTTGAGGGTATCAAAGTAAGCGCACATGTGGATAGTCTCATTTAATTATATTTTTGCATGTATGAAATTCAAATACTTTTTATATGAATTTAAATAAATATATTGGGGTTTGATATTTATCCAAAAGAATCCAACAATCATCAAGTATTGAAAATAAGATGGATTAAAATTTAATTCAAATAAAATAAAAAAATAATATTTTATTTACAATATTTATATTTTACTTTCATAATAATTAAAAAAATTGATTATACATAAATTTTTAAAAAACTCTATGTCTTTAATTATACACAAATTACTATTGAGATCAAAACATATCGTATTAATATACAACGTTTTAATATATTTATTCAAATTATTCTTTATAATAAAAATTTATAAAAATATATTCATAGATGGATTAAAATTTAATTCAAATAAAATAAAAAAATTAATATTTTATTTACAATATTTATATTTTACTTTCATAATAATTAAAAAAATTGATTATACATAAATTTTTAAAAAAACTCTATGTCTGTAATTATACACAAATTACTATTGAGATCAAAACATATCATATTAATATACAACGTTTTAATATATTTATTCAAATTATTCTTTATAATAAAAATATATTCATTAAGATATTTATTTCCCATGCCTTGGCACATGGCTAAATACTAGTATATTGTATAAAAGGCTATTTGATAAAAGTTGTTACATCTTATATTTTCACCTTTTTTTGTTTATAATTTTACTATTGTTGTTATTTCACACATTGTGGAATTTTTCCCCATAAGAAGCTGTGGTTTTTTTCTTTTCATTGAATATTTTATTTCAGTAATTTTTTTCATTATTTAGCAATCCTTCTTTCCTTGATTATTTAACAAACCAAAGGGATCAACACTATCAAAAGTTTATATTTTTATACTATTTGAAAATATATTTTTATCTATTCATTTTACAATTTTTTTTCTTCGATAAATAGTGGACTACATATCAAATTTAAACACATATACCTTTTATCAATTATAATTTCATTTAAATTTTCCGTAAATTAACATGGAATTTATACTGGTAAAATGATATTTCATCATTTGATTTGAATTATAATATGATACATCTCACATAGAATATAGGTAAGTGTTGGATCATTTTGGATATTGGTGAATAATCAAACAAATTAATATTTAAAACAAAATTATAATTTTCTTAAAGTGGTTTCATTAGTTGAAGAACAGTTCAAGGAGCTATTGCTTTCGTTTTAAGAATGATATTGGGCCATTTGATTTTAAAGTGGAGCGCCATTGAATAATGTGGAAGTTGGACCATAAGATGTTACACTAAAATTGATGGGTCACTTTGGCAAATTTAAAAAAATAGCATGTATTCCACTTTTAAATAACTGTTAGAAGATTGGACTTGCTTGAGAGCTGAAAACTATGATATACGAACATGGACACGATACGAAAAGGATACGATGACATGAAAATTTTCAAAATTTTAGGATACAACACGGTTCCAACATGATTATTAAAATATTATGTTATTCTATATGTTTATAGTTTATTAAATTAGTATGTGTGATAGAGAAAAAAAACTTTTCATCTTTAAAATAGACTGTCGTGAAGTTTTTTGGCAATAATTTTTAATTGAAACTATGTAAAAAAGAAGAGATAGATGAAAAACATAATGTGAAACAAAGAGCTATAGATAAATAGTTTGAATCTAATTAATTAGTTTCAGATAAAAACTGTGATGACCCGATAACCCTTCATATTTAAATATTGATATAAAATCGTATGCTTCTTGGAAATGTTATTATTACTTGTTATTTTCACATTTTAGTTTGATTTTGAGAATAATTTACAATTTGAACGGTAAAGTACTAATTTTCAAATTTGATTACCATTCTTGGAAAATTCATCTATTAAATACTTATAAGTTTTCAAAAATAATATAAATAAGTATTCTAGACTTTTATGCATGTCAAAGATGCAATTCTGAATAAATTACATGATTTTCCAAATTTTAGATGAATTTGACATTTGAACACAATTTTCGATATTCTATATCCTAAATTGCAATTTTGAAAAATATAACTAAAACATTTTTAATTTCTGGGAAATATACATATAATTTCAGATTTATAAAGATTAAATTTCATACTTTTGGAAATTTTCTAAATTAATTATGAATTTTCAGATTTTATGCCCTAAAACCCTAATTTTATGTCCTAAAACCTTGATTTTTGGTTTTTTATAAAAATAAATAAATACGAATTTGAATTTTTAATAAAGATATCAGATTTAATAAGATTAGGATAATAAAATTCAGATTTTATTTAATACAAGATATTTTCCTAAGATTATTCTTCAACTTTTACACTTGCATGGTTCTTGTTTATTCTTGTAGCAATATTTCTAGAAAATGTACACTTGCATGGCTCATATTTACTTAGGGGATGATTCATACAATTTAGGGTACATCTAAGCATATTTAGGGTGACACTTAAGTGCATGAATTGGACAATTTCATTAATTACCCAGCTTAGGTGTAAAGAATGTTTTAAATGAAAATTGACCTTAATAATAAATAATTCTATTTCACATACTCAACACTATAAATAGAGGTCCTCATCCTCCATTTTTCAGCACATACATAACACACACAAACACACAAATCTCGCCTATAAACACACCCCCACGCTCACTCTACTCTCAATACCCAAAACACTTCCTATTTATAGCCTATCTTCCACCCACATATATATATACACACACACACAAACCCTTCTATTTTCATCCATACATACCTATTAGCCTTCCATATAGCCCTTTATATACCCTCTTTTAGCCCTTTATATACCCTCTTTTGCCCCTAAAAAATAGTTAAAAGGTAGAATTATTACCTTTCTCATAAGTAGTTTAGGCGACATGATCTTAGATTATTTTCATAAATAAGGCTTTAACTTGGGTTTACCAAAATAATGGTCAAATACCAAGTGATTGCCTATGTTCATATTTTACGATTTTATGCCTCAAATTATTTGCTATACATGTTAATATCATGATAATTATTTTCATGTTATTATGCTTTCATAAAGGTACATGCATGAACATGGTATGTTTATTTATGCTTTGATAAAATATATGTGTTATGAGAAATTATTTCTCAATTATGTGTTGGGCCGAAATATTGTGGAATGGATGTGGCTGAGTTCTGCGGGGATATTCTATCGGAGATGCCGGTATTAAGTGTTCCAGCCCTCCATCTCCTAATCCCTCCTCAAATAGACCGAGTGTTCCATGTGAGAGTGGGTCATAGGCTACGACATATGCCCGGGTTCTGACCACTGGTGTGACTCGGTTGGGATTGGTGGAATCACAGAGTGACTTGGTTGGAATATTGATTATTTGATTGTTGGGGGAGTTATAAGGTATTACGTCATTGTATGTGATGAACAGGGAGTATTATGTAATTTTACATGTTTATGTGCAATTTTCATACACTTGCACCTTATGTGATTGTGTAATAGTTCTACTCAACATGTTTGTTGATCGTGTTTCACATGCCTATTTTAGATCAACTTGAACCGGATCGTCAAGAGAGCGGAATTGAGGAGTACTATGAAGCTTTTACTTAGACTTGATAGGGATTAATTATGATGTACCATGAAAGCCGTCATATTTTGTACTAAACATGTTATTTATGAACCTTAATGTAGTATTGTATGTTTTTCCGGGTCATGACAAAAACAATTTTAACTTTTTTATTTTCAAATTTCCACTATCCTTTTTAAAATTTGAAAAAAATAGGGCCAATTTTAAGCTTTGCAAACTATTAAAAGAAACTCAATCATGTCCAAAACGTGTCGGATTTTTCCTTTCTTCTTTTTATTTTTCAGACACGTAATTCTCATGTTGGACATGTTTTGGGGCCATCTCCATGGTTGTATCCAACACTATACGATTTCATTTTTTGAAGTACCTGCGCATCATAGATTGAAAGATTCACAATATAAAACCACCAAATGGAAGATTGAAAAAGCAAAAACTTCACCAAACCATCTAAAGAAAAAGAATGCGACATAAAATGATTCAACCACTAATTTTGTCCTGCCCAGAAAAAGTAAATTCCTGTTCAATATTTAGAAAAGCTTTTCATGCTAAATCTCAAATTGTGTCATAAAGCACAAGCTATTTATCTATGTAAATTTTAATTTAATGAATATTAGTTTAAAAAATCGTGACCCTGAAATTGAAAATTTTTAAATGACTTCTAATTTGGTGCCCCTTTCGTGTCCAAAACAGTAACTCTTGTTGGGACAAATTCGGGTACTCTTAACTTATTGATCAGTACAGGCATGCTAAAGCAAATTAGTACACAATATAAAAATAACTTTTTTATTAGTCTTATCAACGCATTTGCTTTTATAATGTAAAATCCGTTATTCTTCAACAAACGTTGATAAGCAAGGAAAGTGGTCCTATAAGTCTATGTCAAGCAGAAAATCACACTCAAGCCATATTGTAATTTTCAAAAAATTATAGTTTTTCAATTTTTTTTCTTTCTCTAAATTCTTTATGGTGGCAAATTTATGTTAGGCATAGTACCCATTACTATATATACTAATGGATGTGGCATAGGGACCCAAATTCTTATTTCGATTATGTGTGTATATATATATGGATATACCTAAATGTGCACAATTTACATGTTTTCATGTATGAGTTTTCATTATGTCCATACTTTTGTGATACATGTTTGTTTTAAGTGCAATATGTACAAGTTTAGGATTCATTCTTGTTTTTGTTAATCACCATACAAATCATAAAATTCAAGAAAATACATGGATGCATATATATATACGGTTCATATATATATATATATACACTTAGACTTGGAATATTTTATCATAACTTTTATGACTTTTTGAAAAATCCCAAGAAATGGGTAAGGCGTATTTTCTACCCCTAGATATTATTTCCTACCCTACTATGAATAATTCTATATAATACAAGAAAAAACTCTACAATTTTGCTGAATTAAAAGGGGGGTGGATGGTTTTTATAGAGAAAAAATATAAAATGTTAAATACTTGGTGTATATTAAGTCTTATCCTCCAAGTTTACTAGATACAATGTATTAATACACTTGTAAAATACCTTCTAGATGTATGAATATATGGTTGGCTCATGTTAATGTAGAGCTACACTTAAGCTATGTAGACCATATACTTGACCAATTAGGGTATTAATTTGGAAAATGACTTAATGCTATTTTATTCTATCTCTTCCTATTAGCTTCTATGTAATATTACTTAGGAGAAAAAACACAAAATCACCACACACACACACTTGAAGAAACCGGACCCCCTGCGCCTTTCCTTTCTACTTGTGTTCTTTCACTTTTCTCTACTATACTTTAGCCTTCACACACTCTCACAACTTCAAACACTTTCACTTCTTTAAACCCTACCAAGGCAAGAAAGATTATCAAGGTAGAAATTTGCCCATGGCATGAGCTAGGGTTAGGTTTTTTATCAAACTATTAGCATTTTATCTCCCTATAAGACCTAGGCGGTCACCACAAGTTGGTTTTCATCTTGGGTCTAAGGAATTACAAGATGTGTTAGTTATATATGTGGATATGATGTTTGTGATGTTTCTATGAGCATGCTTGGTTAATTTCTTGAATAAGTATGCTGAAAATTGTTGCAATTATACTAAAGTGATGCTTGAATTCTATGTTATCATGTTTTATACCTTGTTAGAGTCTTATATATGTGTTAGAAGCTAGAATTTTAAGTTTTCCAAGCTGAAAATTGAAGTTTTGCATATGCTGGAATGACTATTCATGCTGAAAATATTGTTTTCGAAGCTAAAAAACTCAATTTTTGCAAGGCTAGATAATCCGAAAATTCCCAACTGAAAACCTGGTTTTAAAAATGTAAATTCAATGTATAGTAAGATGGATTTACAGGTTTTTCAAAGCTGGAATTTTGGGTTACCAAAGCTGGAAATTTCAGAAGTTGCGCGCTAAAACAGTTTCGCGTCGCAGTCTGAAAATTCCAGGTCTCGTAAACTGGGAATTCAAAATTTTATCAACTAAAAGTCTATGTTACAACCTTGGGAATATATGTGTGGATTTCCAGTAGGTTTTAAGCTGGAATTTTAGTAGTTTGAAGGCTAGAAATTTCAGTTCGAATTTGTAAATGTCGATTTCGCAAAACTGGGAATTTTGGTGCCCTATGCTGAATTTGAGATGAAACAGTTTGTATTGTGATGAAATTATGATTCAAATGTGTTAAAATTATGAGTATAAGGGCTCGATGTGTTTCCGGTGTGGATGGGGCTAGCGTTCGGCCGGGCGGCAATGGGCTTGCCGATCTTAAAACAGTTCTCGTCATCCATATCCTATTCCCATCTTGCATGGACGGAGTGTTCCATGTATTGGTTGTGGATCGTAGCATTTCAGCATATACCCGGGATATGACCATCGGTGTGTTTTGGTTGAGATGGGAGTATCGGCTGGAATTGAATTACGGCACGGCGAGATAAGGTAGCCGCCCGTCGAGGTGGAAAATGGTAACAATGTGTTGGAATGTGATGCTCTTGCGAGCTGAAATTTATGTGATTTTTATCAAAGCTGAAGTTTATATGGTTTTATGTGCGGTTTTATGTGCTTTTATGACAATATGCAATTTCACACGAATACCTCATGTCTATGCGAATTTCTACTCAACATGTGTATATGTTGACATTGTTTTTGTTATGTTTTTAGCTAAATTTGAGACATCAGAAGATAGGAACAAGGAAAATGTAGGAGGACGCTTCAAGGTGTGTAGTTAGTTATGTATATGTGTTGTGTTAGAAACTTGAAAATTAAGCTTGTGTACATGTAATGAATGAATTATATAAACCTCCCTTTTGGAATATTAGTATGTATGTTTGGTTTCATTACATTTTATGCTTCCATGTTTTGTGAGATGGTTAAAATAGGTGTTTTTATAATTAACTAGAGGTTTCGGGGCATCACAGGCACATTTCTGAACAGGGCAAAGTGTTCACAATAAACCAAGAGAAAATTTCTGAACCCACGGTGGTGGAAGGTACGCTTCAGGTTTTCCGACACTTAGTTAAAGTATTGATTGATCCTGGATCCACATATTCCTATATATCGTTTGATTTCTTTTCTAGTGTAATATTGCAACCTAAAGTTTTGCCTTATGAGTTAGAAGTAAGTACACCGATGGGAACTTCATGGAAGACGGATCGAATTTATGAGAATTGGGAAGTGGTAGTAGGTGGGAGAACAATGAATGCCGATTTGGTCTTGTTGCCTATAAATGATTTTGACATTATATTGGGCATGGATTGGATAGCCGCACATTACGCCCAAATAGACTGCTATAATAAAGTAGTGCGACTATGTATACTCGGTTGTCCCGTAGTCGAGATAAGAGGAAATAAAGTTTCTCCATCAATACCAATCATCTCGGGCATAAAAGCCCATCGATTGGTTAGAAAAAAGAAAATGAGGCGTTCTTGGCTTACGTGTTTAACAGACAATGGGAGAAAAAGAAAATAGAAGACGTTCCAGTTGTAAAGATACACAAATATAAATATTTCTCCAACTCTAATATATGTATATACACAAACATTATATATACATTGTAACGGCCCGGCCCTTTAACTAATTTATTAAAACATAGCCAACTAAAACATGAAACTATACTTATTTTATTGAAAATATATCAGAGTAGTGCGCAAAATACATAGTAATACAAAAGTTTATAACCTCACGGCCTCTCAAAAATACAAAATATCGGCCTCTCCAAACTACAAAATATCAAGCTTAATTCCGACTAGCTAAAGGCGCCAAACCGTTCCTCGCTATCATCCTTAGTAACTCCCACCTCCTTTTCGGCTAAAATTATCATATAGAGAAATGATCAACATACACGTTGAGTAGGAATTTTCACTTAATAACATAAGGTGCTCGTGTGTATAGTAACTGCACATAATCACAGTGTATCACATAATATTTCACATTTTACTACCTTTCGAGTCAATTATTAGTGACTCCCTTATGTCTCCCACAGTACAAGATTCCAACCGTTCACATCATTAATCCCCATATTCCATCCGTCCACATCGATTCCATCCGTACACATCGGTGGCCATATCTCGAGATTATGCCAATTCCCTACAACAATACCAATACATGGAACACTCCGTCCATGCAAGATGGGATGGATGCCGAGAACTATTTTAAGACCGGCAAGCCTATTGCCGCCCGGCCGAACTCAGCCCCATCCACACCGAAAACACATTTGGGTCCCGGCATGCACAAATAAAGAGTTCCACATATTGTCACATAAAGAACATACTTCCATACTTATAACTTTATATATAAAAGTATACAAATAGCATATTTTGTAATAATAAACATACATGAACATAAGATATGAATATAACTAGAAACATAATTTCTAATAACTTGAAGTAGCATAATGAAGCATAATATCATAATAGTAAAATGATAAACTAGCACTAGAAATTAACTTATGTAATTAAGGAAATTCCTACCTTAACTCACTTCTCGATCGATATATATGTAGATGTGAACGTGTATATGTACGAATATGTGAGAGTGTTGAAAGAGAGTGAAATATTTATATATATATGTGTACTATGTGTGTGTATTGTGAGGAGTGTGTGTGCCGTGAATGTGTGTGTGTGTTTATTGTGAATGTGTGTGTCTCGTGATTGTGGGTGTGTGTGTATTGTGAAGAGTGTGTGTGTGCCGTGAATGTGTGTGTGTGTTGTGATTGTGTGTGTGTGTATGTGCACCGTGTGTGTGTGTAGAAAATTGTGTGTGTGACGTGAAGTGTGTGTGTAAAGATAGTAGTGTGTGTGGTTGTATTGTGTGTGATGTGTACTATATATATATATATATGTACCGTGTGTGTGTGTGTAGGAAATAGTGTGGGGTGTGTGTGTTTATGATAGAAAATAGAATTCAACAAGCCTCTATTTATAGAGGTTGGTTAAGACACATTATAAAAAATTAATTATGTCAATTTTTCATAATTAGATTCATCTTACTCATCACTATTTAATAAATGCATACATGCTTAGTGATAGGCCTAAATGTTATTAGGTGTGCCCTAATATTGATGAATGGAAGCCTAGGTTAATTTAAATAATACAAGTGTATAAATTTCTAGAAGTGTTATAACAAGTGTAAAAATTCATTTAATGCTTGAATTATCAAGAATAATTATCAAAAATAAATTAGATATATTATTATATATATATGCAAGTTTTCGGCTATAGATATATATACCTATATTATATAGTTTTCTACATATTTGGAACATACATATATTTATATAATATATTAGTGATGACCTTAGATTAATATCTATATATATTTTTGGAATAAAATATAGATATGTGTATACATAGGCATAGTTTATTATTTTATGTTGTGATAAAATTAAGATATATACATATATGTATATCTCGAACATATAGATATATAATTTTCGAATATGTATAATATACTAAAATTTATTTTTAACAATTAATATATTAGTATAGTAACAATTATAAATTCAAAGTATAGATATGAAAATTCATAATATATTAGAGAATATTATACATTATTCATAATAAAATCACATATTTGAGATAGAATCACATATTTCACATACAAAATAATAATCACATAAAACACTAGATAATTTAATCATATAATTAACTTTTAAAATACCTCGAAATAACGGGTCATTACATACATAGCATACACAAATATTATATAATATTTTTTTATTTTTTTTCAAATTTTCGACAGAATTTTTCATTGGAGTTCCATTGAAATTTGAAAAATTAATATTATTATTAAAAAATAAAAAAAAATTATTTATTTTTAATTTTTGGAGGAATCTTCCTCCGCAATTCCATCAAAAATTAAAAAATAAATATTATTAATTTTTTAAAAATTTCTGGAGGAATTTTTTGCTGAAAATTAAAAAATAAAAAAAATTAATTTTCAACCGAAAATTTAAAAACATTTGCTGAAATTTTTGTTTTTTTTTTTTGTAGAGTAACATGGGTTTGTGTAGCCCGAGTTTCGACGTAGGATAACGATCTTTTGTATAGAGGGGATTGGGTGTTTACATTATAAGTTTAAGCTTGTCTCCTCTTACACATTCTTTTATTTGCTCTCTCTTTTTTTCTCCCCCCTCCCTCTCTCTCCTTTCTATCCTCTTTTATCTCCCACTACTGTTCAATATAATTTTTTAAAAATTTCTTAGTAATTATTTTCTCAGTTTTTTACATTAAATTTTTTATTTTTGCTTATTAGTAATTTTGTTAATCTATTAAAAATAATTAAAAGATTTTTGATAGTAGATTTTTAATCATTAAATTAAATTATTTATTATTATACACACGCATCGAGTGTGTCAACATTACTCGTATTAAGAATTGTCATGATGTGTAATATAATCTTCTCAACCAAAATTATGCTCTCTTTCATGGACAAAATACAACTTTGAGTCTTTTCTTTTTGAAATATAAAATATATTGTCTTGGGGAAAGCCTTTTCAACTCCCAAAATAATATTTAAATCCTTAGAATATTAAGAAAATTATATATATATATATATATATTTGAACAATTTTTTGATATTTAAAATTTACATTAAACGAACTAAACAAATAATTATAGAATGCATCTCCTTTAGCAATCACTACAAGAAAACGCAACTAATGTTGTATTTCATTGTACCTACCCTGTCGCATAAATAATAATCGCACTATGACTCTACCTTGCCCCTGTTGTGCCTTAAAAGTCTTTTAAATTGAGACGTTCATACTGGGTATCTAACACAAGTTAAGTACTCGGTATGATCGTCAATGGGCTCCAATCGTATAAGGAAGGCCTTACGAGAGGGGCACCACATAATTGAATTGCACAAAATTATTCAATTGAATTGGAGGAAAATATATGTAGAGGTTTTTCAATTGAGTTGGGGAAACACATGATTATTTTCAATTGAACTGGGAAAAATGTCTAATTTACTTAATTGAATTGGGTACATCTCGTAATTCGATGAATTGTAGTATATATGAGATAAACACTAGTATATTTGGGTGTTTAATATTAATGTTATGTATTCTATATTATTATAGAAAATTTTGAATTTCTATAGTTATTAACTTAGGTTTTAAGTATGTTGTGAATTATTTAAAGTTCAAATATTTAAGTTGTGTTATATGTATGGAATATATAAAGTAGAATATGTGTTATGTATTATGGGATATGTGAAGTTATGTAAAGTTGAATATGTTACGTACATGGAATATATGAAGTTGAATATGTGTCATGTATTATGGAATATATAAAGTTGAATATGCATTATGTGTTCTGGAATATGTGAAGTTATTGAAAGTTGAATATGTGTTATATTTAAGTTATATTTTGTAAAGTTGAATACTTTTTAATAATTTGACATTTGATTTTGTTGTAGGTATTGGTGGTAAAGTTCATCTCTTTTTAACCCCCGTGTTAAGCTCGTTTGCAAAGGTAAGTACAACTAACTTTAAAATATATAATTCATATGTATATGTATATATATAGATATATATAATTAGTTAGTTTGTAGATAGTAGGTTAGTTTGTGATGTGGGGATGGAGTACGGGAATTGGAGGAAGGGGTGGAGCCTTCCATTGTTTGTTATTGGTTTTTATGTGCCTGTGTGTTCTGGAGAAATAAGGGGATGGTGCATATTCTTTGTATATATATATATATATGTAAATAATAATATATTTTTGTATTTGATGTGTATTGATTATATTAATATTTAATTGATTGCTGCGATGTTTGTTTAGTTGGGTGTTTATGTGTTGATCGGTTGTTGTTGGTTATACGAAACAATTAATAACACTAAATTAAAATTTAATATTATACGAAATGATTAATAACAATAAATTTATAAATTTAAGTGTCACATGTAGATGGATATTCCTGCATATAGAACGTGGATGTATACTGTGACACCCCACTCGCTAGGATCTTCCTATACGAGCAGGGCTCACTCAACGGTCTTGCTGAGTGCTTATTTTTTTTTTTTTTTTCGAACGGTACCCGATACTTGCATACTGATTTTACCCAATAACAAAATTGTGATAAAATAAACACGCAATTGACATACATAGAATTAAATGGTAATTATCTATCAAAGTACAATACTTTAAATAGCGAGCTTCTATTTCCCATTTAACTAGCGAATCTTTTATATAGAATACAGGCCTATATACTAATGACTTGTAACACACCGATCGCCTTAACCGAGTTCCCTCAATCTAATTTCCTGAAACTGAGGCAGTGAACAGAAAGAAACGAGGGGTTAAGTCCAAATGACTTAGTGAGGCCAAATATAGATAAGTATATATGCAGAAAATAAGATCCATAAAACCAATAAAGTAATGAATCACGGAAAAGTGCATTGTAGTATGAAGAGCGAACATACAAACTGAACAAGACGGATAGTGAGCCATGAACGGAATCTCCAACCTTATAACTACCCAAAACAGATAAACATAACAAAAACCCTTATGCCTCCCTCATCAAGGAGCGACCTCGACATTAAACTGAACGGAGATGTATCACGCGTCCGTGCAATACATCGCTCCAATCTCTACTACAGTCATCCTCCGGCTATACGTAGAAATTGGTTTCACGGAATGGTATCATATAAAAGGTTCCATCGACGGTCCGTTCCGCCCGATAGATTTCCTCTTATAAGTACCTGGGCCCAAACTTCCCAAGGGCGTCCCCAAGGGTAAACAGATATAACAAAACAGATATGGCTCACAAACTGTTGATAAAGCAATAACTTATTTTTACACCCGGGATACATAAAAATATAATTAAAATATGATATCCCAAAGGTGTCAAGAAATCATTTTTGGACAGATATAATTGACAATATCAGAAATGCAATATTTTTAGATATAGCTTGACTTACGATTTGGAGAAGTATTTTGTTGAAACACGAGGAGCAAGATACAATTTCAGAACGATTGGATAACATAAATACGACAGGGTAGGCTATACAAATAATAATATTTATAGCATATAGTTCATTGCCCCAGCAAGGAATGTAAAAGGCACTCACCTAAAGAGCTTATCACGTTTATAGACTTGGTTTAACTAGATCGACTTGGTACCCTCCTTCTCAAGAGTGTTTGAGGAAATAGGGGGATATATAGAAGGCTAATAGGTATATATGTATGTAAAAAGAAGGGTTTATGTGTATATATATGGGTAGGAGATATTCTATAAATATGGAGTGTTTTATATGTTGAGAGCAAGGTTAGTGTGGGTGGGTGTGTCTTAGGCGGGATTTAATGTGTGTTGTGGGATGAAAATGGGGTGCCAAGCTCCCCTATTTATAGCAATTGTTGCAAGAAATAGGATTATTATATAATTTAAGTCATTTTCTAATTCTTATTGTCTTATCCAAATCTTATCATAATCTTATCTAATCATATCCAATCTTTATCATAATCTTATCTAGTCTTATCAAATCTTATCATAATCCTATCTAAATCTTATCTAATCTTATCTAAATCTTATCCAAATCTTTGTCTAATCTTATTCAAATCTTTATCTAATCTTATCTAAATCTTATCCAAATCTTTATCTAATCTTATCTAAATCTTATCCAAATCTTAGCTAATCTTATCTAATCTTATCAAATCTTATCCAAATCTTTTCTAATCTTATCTTAATCTTATCCAAATCTTTATCTAATCTTATCTAAATCTTATCCAAATCTTATCTAATCTTATCTAATCTTCTCAAATCTTATCATAATCTTATCCAAATCTTATCTAATCTTATCCAAATCTTATTTAAATCTTATCTTAAATTTTATAAATACAAGTGTCCCAACACATGGAATAAAATAAAATAACCCTACTATATTATTATAATTAATTTCGAAATTAATTAATATATTCTCTATATTTATATTTTTGATCTTATATTTATGTATATAACACACAAAATTTCAATTTTTATATGTACAAATATAATTGTTTCAGTTTTTAGACACATATACTACAGAAGTTTGGTTTTTATGTCTGTATTTCATAGGAAATGGATTTTAGTTAGTATTATTGTACCTATTTCATATTTATAAAAATTGGGATGTTACATATACTTATCCTAGTCGAGAGGGCCTTCTTCCAGCATGTTATGATGGTGTAAAGTTGGTGTAATAAGTGTCGCAAGTATGGGGAAATTCGATGTCCTTGTAAGAAATTTAATGGAAAATGGTTTTTGTTAAAACCGGATGATGTTGTAGTACATTTATTAAGAAATTATTTCAAACAAAATTATTGGTGTTGGACAGACCGCAATGAGGTCCAACCTCCTATAGTATATCTTGGCACATCAAGTAGTAGCATAGAAAGTAACCCACTGCAAAGATATGTTGAAATGTATTTCTATGCTGCTAGGCAAGAAATAGAGGGTGAGACACTAAATGATTTTCAGGAGTAGCCGAAATCGTGAAACGTAACATTTTTTTAACCTTCTAAGTGAGTTTAACCAAGAGGTGTGATCTTGATGTATAGATCATTCGCCTTTTTCTATTGCTGCAAGATTAATGAGCATAAAAAGTGATTATAATATAGTATAGGATGGTATCAACGAAATCATGCAGTTGATGTTCAAATTAATGCCTTCTGGTCACAAAATTTCAATAAATTTTTATGAGGTTCAAAAACTAGTAAAAAGATGGGGTTTGATTAGCAAGAAAATAAATTGTTGTATAAATGGTTTCATACTATACTACAAAGATGATGCGGACGTGGTAAATTGCAATTTTTGTGGTGTTGTAAGATATAATGAGATTGGAGGTTGTGTACGTGCGAAACAAGTCCTGGTTAAGAGGATGCATTTGCCCCTTATTCCACGACTTATACTATTATATGTATCTTCGAGTTCAACACGACATATGAGATGGCATGCAGAGTATTGGCTCCTTGATGGGATTATGTGCACCCATCAAATGGGAAGGCTTGGGAGCACTTTGATGAAGTATATCCTGATTTTGCTAGTGAGCTTAGAAACGTGCGTCTTGCTTTGTGTGTTGATGGGTTTACACCATATTCTCAATCCGCTGCATCATACTCTTGTTGGCAAGTAATCATTATACCGTACAATTTGCCCCTGATATGTGTATGGCAGTGCCATACATGTTTCTGACATGCATAATTTCTAGCCCTAAAAATCCAAAAGCAAATATTGATGTATATTTGCAGCCACTAATTGATGAGTTGAGGTGTTGTGGGAAGATGGTGTTCCCACGTATGATGTATATGCAAAATGAAATTTTGTTATGCGGGCTACATTAACGTGGACTATCAACGACTTTTCGGCTTATGGGATGTTGGCGGGATAGATGACCGTGGGTAAACCGGCGTGTCCTTATTGCAAGCATTATAGTAAGGCATTTATATTGAAGTACGGATGAAAAAAATTCATAGTTCGATTGTCATCGAAGATTTCTAGGCAGAAATCATCCATATAGAAGAAACAAAATTAACTTAAAAAAAATCATGTCGAGAAGCACCCTCCTCTACCGAAGCCTAAAGGACATGAAGTATGGGATGAGGTGCAATGGTTGCCTAAAGAAATAGAACAACCAAAAATGGGGAAGCCATCTGGATATGGTGTAGAACATAATTGGATGAAGCAAAGTATCTTTTGGGATTTACCTTATTAGAAACATAATACATCACAATTTGGATTTAATGCATATTGAAAAGAATATTTTTGACAACATTTTCAACACTGATATGGATATAAAAGAAAAGACTAAAGACAATGTAAATGCATTGCTAGATATGCTAGAGCTTTGTAGGTGGCATGAGCTTGAGTTGGTTTTAAAGCCTAACGGACAGTGGGGAAAATCGAAGGCTAAGTATACATTCACTCTTGAACAAAAAATGATGATTTGTGAGTGGATTAAAGAACTTCGAATAGCGGATGGCTATTCATCTAACATGAGTCGTTGTGTTAAGCGAAATTGCATGGCATGAAGAGTTACGACTGCCACATTTTTATGGAATAGTTGTTATCTATTGCCTGCAAAGAGTTGCCCGATGAGGTATGAAAACCATTTGCTGAGTTAAGTAATTTTTTCAAAACTTATGTTCTAGCACATTAAGGCATGCCAATCTCGACATGATGGAAGAAAATATTTCTATCATAATATGTAAATTGGAACATGTTTTTCCACCTAGTTTTTCGATGTGATGGAGCATTTACCAATTCATTTGATTGAAGAAGCTAGAAATGAAGGCCAGATTCAATTTCGATGGATGTACCCATTTGAGAGATAACTTTACACCAGTTATATTTAACAATAATAAAAATATAGTTAATTGATTTAACTTTTAATTCAAAACAGGTATCTTGTAAAAATTAAAAAAAAGGGTCAAGTAAAAAGCTCAGGTAGAGGGGTCTATTTGTGAGGTATATCTACATCTTGAGACCGCCCATTTTTGTTCGTTTTACTTCAAATCACACATTCGTTCCTAAAGGAATAGATTTGGAAGGAACAATGATGGCGGCATAAACAAATCAATTCTACCTATATTATCAGTTTTCAATCAAATGGGTCATTTGTAAGGTAAATATGATGAACACCATTTTGAAAACATTGCAGAATACAAAATTGCAAGGCATCATATCCTACTCAACTGCAAAGAAGTTAAACTTTTCATTACGTAAGTATGAAACATATCTTTTTCAATAAGATATTAATAATCCTTTTCTAACTAACTACGTAAAATAATTGCAGTTATTTTTTAGAATACTTTCAAATTGGTAATGGTGACGCTAGTGAGCGTCTCGGATCAGAGTTTGATAAGTGGTTTAAATCATACGTAAGTTACATATTTATTAACTCGATATTAATAAAAATGCTAAGCCTAAATTGATTATCACAAATGAATCTTTATTGTATAGGTTCATAATCCAGCAAATGAGATTACAGATGTATGCTTAAACCAATTAGCTTGGGGTCCTAATATGAAAATGAAAACATATAATACATACTTTGTTGTTAATGATTTCAAATTTCACACTTCGTCATGGTGTGAAGAAAAAAAGACAATGAACTGTGGAATATTGCTGAAAGGAAGTTATGATGATGCTACCGATGAGGATGACTATTATGGAATTTTGAACGAAAATTTTGAATCAGAATACACTGGTGAAGCAATAAAAAAGGTTGTGTTATTCAAATATGAGTGGTTTGATCCCACGCCTCGGAAAGGAACTCGCATGGTATATCCAGAGTGCAAAATTGTTGAAGTAAAATAATCAGGGAGGTACAAAAAATACTACCCTTTCATAATCGCACAACAAGCCAAATAGGTTTACTTTGTTAAGTATCTTGAAAAAAATCATGAAAAGATGAGATGGTTCGCTGTCATTAAAAATAAAGTGAAAGGCTGAGTTGATGTTGAACATGCCTTAGAAGTTGCTTACCAAAATAACGAGGGTGCAATTGTTTTGACACATCCTTGTTGATGACATTGTAGACCATTTGTGTGACCAAAATATGCCATTAATACCAGTTGATCAAGAAGAGCTTAATCAGGTTATATAGATTGATGAAAAAGATGACGATAGTGAAGAAGTTGATAGTGACGAAGATGAAGAGGCCAGTGCTTAAATTAAGATGCATTGTAAAATGTAATATAGGAATTTCATATATATATATATATATGTGTGTGTGTGTGTGTGATATATTTGAATTTTACTTAAATGAATTAAAGTACATTATTGCACTTAATTTGATATGTGTGTTAAGTATTTAAACCTACTTCTAATATTATTACATTTCATTTGTTCAATAAACATTGTACTTCACCACTCTTGTATAATTTTCATGCAACATTGAAATATATAGATGCGTCGTGGAAAGAATAAATCTTTGCATGGTAGATCGTCTAATATACCAGCATCCCATTTAGGGCTCTTCTTCTTCATCCTATCAGGGCACATCGCCAGCATCCCTTCCGAGCTCTTCACCTTCGTATCATTCCACTCACATAGGTCATAGTACGCTGCCCACCATTCTACTTTAGTTTATGCCTACCCCTTCAATGCCTCATGGCCATAATCCACCCGTTACACCACTTTACCCACATCAGGATGAACTCCAAAAAGAATCACAATCTCAGCACCACCAGTTCACTCAAGCTGAGCTAGAAGAAATTCAGGAGACATATGATATGCCTCCACCTCCTCTTACACCCGATAGTAAAATTATTTCGACACGAGTCACTGAGTATAGGTTAGTCGATAATTAACATGTATCATATAACAAATTAAAATGATTCAAAAATGTTTATGTTGCTGAAGTTTTAAATCTTGTGAAGTTATCTTCACTACATGAAGGAAATGAAGCATATTGCGCATGTCATAAAATGCTAGTTGGACGAACCATACTTCACTTATGGCAAGGTTCCTGAAAGAGTTTAGATGCAATGGTTCGTTGAATGGTAGATAAATTAATTATCATTATTTAATTGAATATATTATATTAAAATTGATTATGTGATTTTTTTTTCATGTTTATTTGAGTATTTCATTATTTTTAGCAAGATTGGCACTGTACTTTGTTCATATTGAGAGAAGAAAGATTTGGAAGCTTGTGGTGGTCTAAGGCTTAGAATTCAAGATAGGATTCATAATTATACTATGGTAGTAGAAACGGTATTGAGAATTGAAAAGTACAACGAAGCAATTGTAAAATTAAGACACTTTGTGAGTAGGGGCGGCCCAAGTGGAATAAACTCTGGAGGATATATCAAAATTGCAAGGATGGATGTGCAAGGTAACCAAATAAAGCTCCAGTTGTGGAAGGTACGCATTTGGCTTGTTTCATTTACCTAGAATTTTGATTGATCCAAGTGCACTACATGTTTCCTAGGCTAGAGGTTCAATCTAACATTTATCACATGAATTAGAAGTAGCAGCCATCCAATATTGATGAGATTAAGTACAAGAAGTTTCAGTATATTCTAAACTGAATTTGAAATTAGGTGAGAATGCGAGGGGGAATTTTAGTAGACATGGGAAAATAAGAGCAATTATGGAATAGAATAAAGATATATACTAAAGCAACTCGGAGTGATGAACTTAAGTATAGTTTTCTATTTAGGCGAAGTGTGTAATAATTAAATGACGACACTCTTGTAATAGTTAAGTTTCTTAGCTAATTCTTTTGTAGGTCCTCATCATTACTTATTCAAAAAACTTCAAAAAAAATTCATTTTACTTGAAAACAACTTTTTATAATCCCCATAGGAGGTATACTTGTTAATCGAACCTTGAAACCTATATTATTTATGTGAATTGTTTCTAAAACTACAAGTTTGATTATGACATACTATTTTTCCCCTCTATATATATTCACAATATCGATATTTCTTTGGGATATCTTTTACAACCAATATCCATTGTTTGAGGTAAAGAAAGAAAAGGCCAATTTTGTTTTTAACTTTCTTTTAAAACGATTACTTCAATCACACATAATTAAAGAGACAAAGCTCTCATGTGTAGGATTTTAGGGATTTAGCCTAATTATATATATATATATATAGCCAAATGACTAATTAATTGACATCTCTTTCATATAATAATGTAATTATTCTTTTGTTAAGAATAATAATAATAATAATAATAGGGAAAATTACATCCACCTCCCCTGAGGTTTGGTGAAATTACATTTTAACCCACGATTTTTTGTAAATTACAAAAACCACCCTGAGGTATATTCCATCTAACAATTTACCCCTACCGTTTAGTTCCGTTAGGGTTCCGTTAAATATTATATGTGAAGTTTCGATAATACCCTTTGTTTGGCGGGCTCAATTTTTGTGAAATTTTTTTAGGACAAAATTGACCTTATGGGGTTATTTGTAATATACATATAATCATTAGGTTTGCATGTTATATATTGTAAACTTTCGGGGCTAAAAGTAATATTTTTGAAAAAGGCCAAGTAGCCGTTTATAGCCGTTTTCAAAAACATTACTATCGGTGTCCTACTGATAATTTCTCACATTGGTGTAATCCAACCGACGATGATTCTCGTTTTCATGTGGATGAAGCTACTACTCCAAATGAAAGTTTGTAAGGCAAGAAATTCTAAATAGGGATGGAGGATTAGTCTACAAAATGTTAGTAGCAAATATGGCTCTTCTTCTATTGCTTTTGCTAGGTCACATTGTAAAGCTATTTCTGTGAACTCTACTTAGTTAAGCATGTTATGAATTTGTATTAAGTGAAGAATGTATGTAAATTTCTATTATGGATTGAATAATGTTTACCATCCAAGACACTTAATATTCTTAGCAAAATACAAGAATCTGCACTTTAACAGATTGAACCCAAAATAGCAAAAAGGTTTTACAAAAGTTTGGGTATCTTACAAAAAAGAACCTATACCAAAGTTAAAACAGATTTACACAAAATAATCTGTACTAAAGTTTGCAACAGATTTACAAAAAAGACATTCAAAAACAAATCATGTTTGATGGCGCGTATTTGCCTTCTTGTACTTCCTTCTTGGCAAATTTACTTGACCAACAGGTTGGGAACTTGAAACCTTTGAACGAATCATACTTGGGGGCAGAATCACCCTTGGAATTGGAAGAATAGGCTGGGATAATGAAATTGGCCTTTTTCCCTTAGAATTAGTGGCTGTTTCAAAATGCAACACTATGTATAGTTTATTAAGTTATTAAAACTGAATAAAAAACTAGTAAATTAATTTTGCACCTTTGGGTGAAGGTGGGGCAACAGGTTATGTGTTAGCACTTGATGCCTCTGAAACTTTTCTTTTGCTTCCACTTGTTGAATTTGCAGCACTAATAGCAACCTGCAAATTAAAAAGGATAAGTTAATGAGTCAATCAAAAAAAATATAAGACATGCTTACTTAACTATGTTTAGCTCTTTGTTGGGGCATGTCCTCATGTTGTGGCCCAAATTTTTACATTTTGAGCACTTTACGACATTGGATCTTTTCAAAGCAGGTGCTTCTCCTGGCTCTCTCTTCCTACTTTTCCTTGGTCTGCCAGGCAACCTTCTTTTCAAAGGCATAACAGTAGGATCTTCAGGCCACAAAGAGGAATCAGTGATTGGAATTATCATGTAGGCATAGCACCTCATGTAAGTCTTCTTGTGGAATCTGGAGTGAGTGTATCTTTCAAGTCTATCCCTCTTGTAACCAATTGTTGTTGCAGCATGCTTACAAGGTACACCAGTAATATTCCACACATTAGCAATCACATGTCCTAGTTTTCAAATTTACAATGTAATGCATTGTACCATCATTCACCTCAAAAACATCATCCCCACCTACCGATATCTTACATTTTCTGCACAAGCCAATGGATACATCCCATTGTTCCCGTTCAAACTAATTGCTGCTAAGAGCACCCCCCCCCCCCCCAAATGGCCCCTTCAAATGACACCCATCAAATCCTATGAAAGGGCTACAACCTGCCATAAAACCCTCTCTCAAAGGGGACAAACCCATGAAAAACCTTTTAAAAATAGGAGAAGTAGGTATTACAGCTTGCTCATCGAAGTATGACTCAATTGTAACCAATGATGTAGGGTTCTTCATATTAAGAATTTTTGCATAATGTGGCAGTTTAGCATAAGACTCAGAATGATTATCCTCTACCTCCTGCATGGCTATTTTTCTTGCCCTATAAACTTGCATGTAGTTAGGCTCAATCCCATATTTTTTCAACTCATTCATTACACCTTTATGTTTCATGCATGGGTTTGCCCTCAACACATCTAACAACCTAGAAGCTATCCATTTCACACTAGCTTCTTTAGTTGAATCAGCCCTTAGACAAGTGTGAACAGATGTCAATGTTTTAATCTTGAAACTAACACCATCAGGCATTAAAGTAGCATGCAATCTCCATGTACAACCCCTACCTTCACACTCAACAGTCACCCTACTCTTCTCATTTTTTCTTCTAATTATGTTAAAACCTTCTTGAATAACAAAACTCTTCAATTTTTCCCTAAAATGAGCAACATTAGTGAACACATGATTTTTTTTAACTCTATTTTACCATCTTCACTTTCTTGGTAAATTATACCCTCCCCATCACAAGAACTCTTTAATGGATCATCATACAATTCATCATCAGAATCATTGAATGCTTCACAATGATCGTCTGATGAATAATCAGAAAACCCATCATTCTCACCCCCCTTATCATGTTCTAAAGTCACACTATCCCAGTCCCCCTCCTCACTCCCATTTTCATCCTCTAAAGTCATACTATCCCCATCTTCTTTTTCACTATCTGGATTGTATAGTGACTCATCACTATCACTATACACAAAGTCATCAGGAATGTCATTATACTCACATACTATTTCATCCAAACCCAAGTCATTACCACCCACATCACCACCAACATTATCAACAACATTGTCCCCCATACCTGCAAACCCTAACTAGAAAACAAATAAACAAGTTGAACAGAAAACTATTGGTCACACGTTACGTTAATGAAAATTGAAAAAAAAAAAGAAACCTTCAAGTGAGCAGCAGCCTTATCCTTGTTTGTGAAAACTCCAGCAGACTCCACAACAAACTCAACAAATCTGACTGTACAAAAAAAATATCATACGAATAAAAAAAATATAATTCGAGTAACATTATTTGCATATGCAAGAACAAGAGAATCACGTGATTTACACATCTGGTTAATATATCAATATATTTCCCCTCTTGGTTTTGAAATTGTAAATAGACTATTCTGTGAAATTTGACCAAAATAGAATATATATATATATATATCAAGAGACTTGAATAACATTATTTGCAAATGCAAGAACAAGCTGATGATTTTATAAGAATTGAATAATGGTAATCATTTCACAAGATGTAATGACAGTGACAGAAGGAGGTGATTGTAAAGTGGAGACTTATCTCTTTCACAAATAGCTAAAATATCCAGAAAAGAGAAAAGAACTTAATGAATTTATTACCGTGTTCTTGTTAATTTTACTAGCTCCCACACACACACACACACACACATCTGGTTAATATATCATACGAATAAAAAAAATATAATTCAAGTAACAAAAAATATATATATATTTTGTCCTATGCTTACACACCCAAAATTCTTCCCCCCCGGCAGCCCACATACAAGTCGAGCCTCGAACATGGTCGGTAAAATCACGTGGTTTGAGAAAGTTAAAAAATAGATGCCAAGGTGCAAAAAATTTTTTTTTTTGATAAATCTGTGGCTCAAAAAAAGTCCGAAAATAGATTACATGGATTTTCCATTAAAGAAAGCAAAAGTTAAAAGTTTAAGCTGGCAATTGGTAAAGCTTAAGGCGAAAGTGGAGATAAAACCCTCGGCCACTTTTCCCCATTACCAGAACCCCCCAAACCAAGAAAAACGATCGTGGAATCGTACACGAAATAAAACTTGACAGATCTATAATCGAAACACACAAACACAAATCGTACAAACCCTAAAACCCTAGCCCTTAAATCGAAAAAATCGTACCTTAACCTACCAAACTCGACTGTGAAACCCTTGTTTTTGCTCGCCTTAGCCAAGTCTAACCCCCAGTTTTGTGCTCTGTCCAGTTTATGTCTTCAAAACCGGCGTAACAAGCCCTCTGATCTTCACGTTCACAGAGAGAGAGAGAGAGAGAGAGAGACCCGGGTGGGTGGGGGGGTGGAAGTTCTAAATGAACGAAAGATATTAGAAAAAATAGAAAAAATATAAAAAAAAAAACAGAAAAAATTGAAGGGCAAAACGATCTTTATATATTTTCCATCCATCATTTGTAATTCTTACAAACCTCAGGGGGGGTTTTGTAATTTACAAAAACTCATGGGTTAAAATGTAATTTCACCAAACCTCAGGGGAGGTGGATGTAATTCTCCCATAATAATAATAATAATAATAATAATAATAAGTCGTACGAAAATCAACAACTTGAAATTTATGAAATTGGGAAAAGAATTGGCCAATTATAAATTTTCTTTTTGATTAAAAATAAATAATGACGATAATAAGAATAATTATTAGTAGGGATAAAAATATTTAACCCCACCCCACCCCCCCACCCCCAAACTGTAGTGCTTTTTACACATTATCATACAAACTTTTACGAATTGCATTTTACCATGCATATGAACTTTACATTCTTTACACTTAACGCCCCACAATCATGTTTTGACAATAAAAGTGAATGTAAATAGGACACTTATTGCTAAAAAATGATAGGAGGGGACCAAGTGTGAGAAATGTAAAGCTAGATGGTAAATTCTAACTCACAAAAGTTCGTATGGCAATATGTAAAAGAGTTAGTTACACTTTGCCACCCAAACTGTGCATGTTTTTACACTTTGCAACCTCAAGTTTTAAGTGTTACTAATTGCCACCTAAAGAGTGTTGTTTTATTGATTGCTACCTAATTGTATTTTTCAATCAAAAATCCTATCTGGAGTGGCTACACGTGTTACTACTCCAACTGGCATTTTTGGCCGAAAAATGTAATTAGGTGACAACCAATAAAAAATAGAAACTTTAGTTAGTAATTGGTAATAGTAATACTTAAAACTTGATGTTGCAGAGTGTGAAAACATTCATAATTATGGTGGTCAAATTTAATTAACTCTATTTAAAAGCAACATAGTTTGGGAGATTAAGTGTTTTTATCCCTTATTATTACCATTATTTTTATAACTACTACTACTACTACTGCCACCAGCACCACCACTACTGCCACTACTACTGCCACTACCACCAATACTACTATCACCACCACCACTACTACTACTATTGCCACTACTACTACCACCACTACTACAACAACAACTACTACCACCACCACCACCACCAGTACTACTACCACTACCACCACTAATACTACTACTACTACTACTGCTACAACTTTTCTTGGTTTATATAAAATACCACCACCACCACCACCACCACCACTACTATCACAACCACCACCACCACCACTACTACTACCACTACTATTGCTGCTGCTGCTGCTACTTTTCTTGCCATTGACTTTTTGACCAAGTATTAGCTGCAAGATATTAACTTACCTATGTTTTTATTTTTGCATTATATTTAATAAAATATGAGCTCTATATCATTTAATAAAATCCTAATCCATAATAATTAATCCTCACCCTCAAACATTCAAGATATTATTAATAAACCAATCCCATCAAGAAACAATACATCGCTATATGGGAGTAATGTTGTAAAAATCCTCTGTAATCAATGTTAGGGCTTTTGTCAAGGTTAATGTTATTTGGCAAGGAGTAATGTAAAAATCAAGCTACTATGAGGAACAAAATGGCAAAAGCGAAAGCCATAAAAGCCTGATTTCATGTGGGCTAATTGAAGTCCCAGCCCCCCCCCCCTCATGATTCACATCGCTAGATTTTAGTGTTTTAATCGCAGGTCAATCGCCATCGTGCACAAATTCAGTTCACTGAATGGAGGAAACCAAATATAGAATTAGACTTAATGAAACCCACTTATTAGTCCTAATCCTATAAACCAAACACTTCCTAAATTGATAAGCAATGTAAATATTGATTTAAATTTTTAAATGCAAATATATTTTATATTTTTGAAATATAGAATTTCATAAGTTTTAATCATTTCACTTAATTTTATAGTAAGTAATTTAAAATAGTTAAAATACTACTAATGAGTTTGGGCTTGTTCAACTGGGTTTAGTTGTTTCAAAAAACTGAATATATATACTGATGGTTGACCTATTTTCTCTTGGTAATCCGTTAGAAAATCTATTGAAAAATTCCACTTGATTTTCCCTTAATAATCCACTGAAACTATATCTGATGACCCCTTTTCTTGAGAGGCATCCTTCCATAGGAATTCCTTTGGTTTTCCATGGTAAATATGAAAAAACTAATAGATACCATCAGTTTTTCATAGGTAAGTTTCATAGAAAATCTCATGCCAATCGAAGGAACAAAGTACCTGCCACAAGAGGGAGACTCCAACTAAAGAGATGATCACACTGCTTCTATTGAGACTTCAAGACTCCATCCTCCTCAAGGGGTTAGCTCTCCGGTTGCAATCATTTGATAAAAAAAAAAAAATTGATTTTGGCTCATTTTTTATTTATTTTACACCGTACTCCATTATTTACTTTTGTGTATTTTCGACAAATACACTGCCATGCTTTGTGCACATTCACACATGCACCCTAAGCCAAACTACGCATCCAACTCATTCCTAGCCACCCCCACTCATAGGCAACAACTCAACTCTACAAGCAAAGAATTATAGAAAATGCTAATTATTCCCCTATGTTATGCATAAGTTAAAAAAAAACTACGAAAAAAAAATTAAATTAAAAAAAATCATGTTTTGTAAAAATGGTTCATAACTAACACTAAACAGATCCATTGTAACAAACACGTTTACTTTGAAAATTATTGTATTTTGACTACTAAAATTACTTTTTTACCCTTCTTCCTGCCCTTTCGCCCACGCCACACTCCCCCCTCCCCTTTTTCTTTTTCTTCTTCTTCTTCTTCTTATTCCGAGCCTTTGCACCCCTACCACTTGCACGTAGTGTGAAGTGTATATTGAATCAGTAACTAGACTGAATAATACTGATAGTGAGCCAGGGACAGAATCTCCAACCTTATGAGTACCCAAAATAGATAAATCATAATAGAAACCATTGTGCCTCCTTTGTTGAGAAGCCACCTTGACATTAAACAGGACAGAGTTGTATCATGTGTCCGTGCAATAAATCAATCCAATCCAACTACAGTCAACCTCTCGTTGTACGTAGGGATCAGATCCCATAGAATGATATCATATAAGAAGGTTCTATCGACGGTCTGTTCTACCCAACAAATCCCTCTTATATGTGCCCAAATAGGAATTCTCTTAAGGGCGTTCCCAAGGAGATAATCATGGCAGAATGAATATGGCTCACATTTCAAAAATGCAATATTTTCTGGATATAGCTTACTATTAGAAAAATAGGGATTAGCCACAGAAAATCTATAGCTAAATTCGTGGCTAAAATTAGCCGCAGCTAAAAGAAGGAACAACAAAATCCATGGCCAAATTTAGCTACGGAATTTCCATGGCTAAAAAAAATACAACAAGGTGATCGCTGACCTAAAACCACCCCCTCCCCCCAAGGAAACCAAATTGATAATTGTAATATTCCTTGGGCTCCATGGGATTTGAACCATGGATATCAAAGCTATGATTGTGGTGTCAAACCACTACGCCACTTAAACCTTTTGGTTATGGAATAATTTTTCTTATGCTTAACATACATCTATGTGATATTTCGAATTGAAACTATGTAAATAAATTTTATTAATTTTATCAATTTTTGTAATTTATTAGTTTTACCAATTTTTTTAGTTTATTAACCAATTATTTTTTAAATTACAAACATTTACCTTTGATATTATCAAAATTAATACCTTAAAAATATTTTTTTTCAACAATTTTAAATACTAATTTTATTTTCCTATTAAGTAAAACGAACAATAACCCTCAATCAATTTAAATACATAAATCAAATATTTGAATTTATTTTATTGAAATAGTTATTTAAATTTATCAATTGATTAATTGTCAAAGTTTGAATCTGTTGATCAAACGGCGGCAAAGTGTTTTAGAATTTTAATTGATTTAATTTTGATAAGTCAAAGGTAAATATTTTTAATTTAAAAAAATAATTGGTTTGATAAATTACAAAAATTAGTAAAATAGTAAATTAAAAAATTAATAAAATTTATGTAGATCATTTAAATTTAGAATTTAGCACAAATATTAGTTAAGTACAGAAAAAACTAATTCTTAAACAAAAAATTAAAGTGGTGTCTAAGTGTCTAACAAAGATTGAGGGCGTGATCGAAGTGTCTAACTCTGATGATGATGAATCTCACGTTTTTAGCTAGGTATCTTTCTTTTGAATTCCTTTTATCTCTCCAATTTTCATCGTGTTGATTTCTTTTAATCGAAGGCCCCTCGTCGAAGCAAACACACCATCACTGCTGCTCCCGGTCCAAGGCCTAAGCTTGTCAAGCAGATGGCGACAAAAAGGCACTTGGTAATGCCTGCCTCTGCTCCTGAACTTTCCCCTACCGGTACCCCATCTGCTTCCACTGGTCCTACTCCTCAAGCGGAAAGTGTTGAGGAATCACCCTCTGAAGAGACTAATGTCGATGAGACTGTCGACAAAATCTATGCTGACTTGACTGCGGCAGGACATTCGCCTGCTCAGATTCCAAACGTTCGCCCATCCAAAAGGATGGCGATGCTGCCACCTCCTCCACCTTCTACCAAGATGACTAAGGTGATTTTTCTTTCACCTATCCCGATTATAGTACTCGTGCTTTCCATTTTTCTGACTTTAGTTTTCATAGCCTACTACTCAGCCCATTGCTCAAGCCATTTGAATGGCTTCTCCGCTACCAGAAACCCACGTCGATAGCTCTCAAGTAACATTGTTCCTTTGCTGATTACCTTAGTTTCTTGCTGGTTTGTTTGCTGATCACAGGCGACCTCTCCTCAATCACTGTCGGGCTCAACCCCTTTAAGCAGTGCTAAAGTAGTAGTGGACTTGGGGGACTCTATTTTGGGGGATGACCCCATTCCCGAAGTGGCCACAAATCTCTCCGATGCTCGTGTTCAGGAGCTCAAAGGGCTCCTTGTGGGAGTGGTTTCTGAATGCGTTTCCGTCATCCTCGGGACGAGAAAGAATCTCATCCATGAGATTTTGAGGGAGGTTGCCCGCCTTGCCATGGCTCCTAGCAAGAAGTTTTTATGAAGACTTCGAGAAGAATCTCCCTAGTTTGGGATCGAAATGCGAGGGCAACAACGCTTTTATCCAAACTCTCCATGTTTCCAACACTAGCCCTCTAGTCAAAGATCTGAGAGCACTCTGGGTTCAACTGAACCAGAAGGCTGAACAACAGCTAAGCTTGTCTACCAAGCGGGAGGGCCTTGTTGCCGAAATGGAACGCCTGAGGAAGCTGACCGAAGAGGTAGACTAGCAAATGCTCAATCTCTCCAGCGAGGTCGAAGAACTTAAGGCTAGCTCTGAAGCCCGGATCCAAGTTTACCAACAAGCTAATGAAAGAGACCTCGAACAGATGCGCCAAATTGAGACCGCCTCTGCTGAGCTCGATGAGGTGACCACTTCCCTACACCTTTTCTTTGCTCAATTTTGAGCTAATTTCCTGGGTGAAGGGACCCCACAGGTCAGTAGAGTGGGGGGATTTGGGGGCGGTCACTTGACGAAGGCGACTTCCACATCTAACCCGCCCGCAATTGAGGCGGCGGGACCCAGCTGAACGGCTCAAGAAAAAGATGCCCCAGCGGCCCAAAAACCTTGATGACTTTAAACTTTTTTAGTTTTATGGCCTGTGTGCCATTCAAAATAGCATTCTATTGCCAAAAACAATTTTACCTTTCTGATTCATGCCCTTGGATATTTTGAGCCATTTTTGGCTCAATTTTGCATGCACTCATTCCGACTTTTCTATCTTCTGATCTATCTCGATTTATCATGTTACTTGATTAGCTCATATCAAGACTTCTTCAAAAAACATTTTACATGTGTAAAAGAAACCACTTAAGCGCATCAATAGCATAATTGATTCGAAATAGGCAAAGAAACGATTCTAAGCTTGTAGCGCCCCGGCCCGGAGCAGGCTGTCTCCCCGAGCCGGGTCGCTATTCGAGCAGGCAGACTCGGATCTAAAATCAACAATTAATGTATCAAAATAACCATGTATACCTAAATTCCACATTTGTTTTAATGACAAAAACGAGTACTTTTCCACGTACATGCTCAAGATAAGGCCACGGGCCATAAATACATAGTCAACTATTCGAAATACAATCATTGGCTCCTGTACGATCCGAATACATATGCTAATCATTAAGTATGAATAAAGTATGAATGGGAGTCGTTTAGTACACATCTTTGCGCAGCGCTAACCTTCAGTCTCCGCACACTTCTCTCTCAATAACTCTGAGAACAATAATTGTCAAATAAAAGATAGTGAGTCCAAGCGACTCAGTGAGGGTATACGATATGTGCAAGATAATGAAGAGCTATAGCAAACAAGACCACAACAGCGTACGGATACAACAAATCAAGGGCTCGAATGTCAAATACTTCAAGGAATGATTGGAACATATAACAATACAACAATCAAATGATAGCAATTCAGGAACGGTCTCAATACAAGCAGAGACGAAGAACAGGGTTCGATTAATTGGTGTACAGTAACAGGCGATAGCTAAGCTCAAGGGTACAACGCGTCAAATGAATACAAAGACCATGATAACACTTGGTTATCGAAATAATTCAAGGAGAGAGTACAATAAATAGCCAAAGGTCAAAACAAGCAATAGCAATTCAACAATCTCAAACAATCGATAAAGGTAAGTCTCACCACCTTATCGCTCCACAAGCAAGAAACAATTAAGACCCTTCCTTATCCCTCCCAATATTCTGGGTGGCCACTCCAGACAATACAGGCAGTAAACAGTTGATCGGGGGACTTCCCCACCCGATCGTTCCATGAGAACTTCCCATGAAACAAACACGAACTATGGGCACCCCCATAGTCGCCAGGACAGTACAATCCCCAGTCCGATAATCAGGCAGAAGGGTTCCAAAACAGTACAGTACAATACAATAACCAATAATTACAATACAAGAGGGACAACAAGTCCTCATCAACACAGTACAATAACACCGGTAACAAACAACAATCACAAGTAATCGGTATCAGGAAACAGTTGAAGTCTATCACGGCTCAAATAGGCTGCAAGCCCAGACAGTACAGGATACAAAGGAATTTCGAAACAATAGAATAAAGACTAATCAGAAGTCCAGGATAGCATATAATAGGCGGCAAGCCCCAAACAGTACACCAGACACGGTAACAATCATGAGAATAAAAGCTAGGCAATAACAAGAGAGCCAAAAACAATCCAATACAAGAGTGTCGGTTCAAGAGATCGATCAGGAGTTCAATACGATTATAACAAGTGGCAAGCCTAAACCATTCGAAATAGTAAGGCATATTCGGGCTTATAGTCAAGTAAGTACAATAGAAACACGATGGCTACACTTTCCAACAAGAAAAGGAAGAACCCTCACCTTTTAAACGTGGATAGCTTCGTAAGTCCGCTACTATTACTCAATGTAATTTAGTACACCCCCACCTATTAGATCAAGATACTCAAATTAATCGAAGTAATTGTAATCCATTTTCCACACTTTTCATACGTATACATACACTCAACAGAACCTAGGTTTCGTAATCCAGAATTCTAATCTACCTCAACTCGTATCAAGTTGATCAAACAAACATTTACACTGCATTAGGCCCAATCAAGTCCATATCATGTATAATTTATACAATCTACCCGATGCATGTATCGCTCATTAGATTATTAAGCTCAAATCCTCCGCATTACTACTCTCTACACTAAATTTTCACCTCACACATACTTTTATATGCATTTTTGGCCAATTCAAGTCTTACTAAATATCAAATAGGGCTAATATCAACATATTCGAGACCTACTCGTTAAGGGGAACAACCTGCCCAAGAACCACCGTGAGCCGCCGCCGGAGCCGCCACTGCCGCCGCCGGAGCCACCACCGCCCGTTGCCGGATCACCGACCTGTTTCACCCCAAAATTCGTCTCGATGCGATCTATCAAAGCCCTCATTCACTTTTAGGGAATCTCAAGCTATTAAAGTTTAATTGAGGAAATTCGTCAATAGAAACCCTAACTTACCCTCGCTTTAATTCGATCCCCTCCGTCGATTCTAGCTCAATATTGACCTCACCAATAGCTTTCCCAGGTCAAGAAGTTGAAGAACCACCTCAAGTTCGCCGGAAAACCTCGTCGGAAACGGAGCTCCTCCACCGTCGCGTCACTGCTGCCGTCACTGCTCCTCCACCGTTTGGCGAAACCCAAAAATACCACCACCTATGTGTTCCTCTCGTCGCGGTGATCGATTTTCATATATAATTTGCGTGATTTGGTGAAGAAACGAGAAAGATATGAGCTTGGGAAGTTTAGGAGAATAAAATGTATATATGTATATGTTGTATGTATATGTGTACGTTTTCAGCTCATAAGAAGAAGAGAGAGCCCAATTTTTCGGAATTTGCAATTTCATCCCTATACTTATAACCACCTTACACTTTGGTCCTCAAAGTTTGCAGATATTTTCACTTCAGTCCAAAGGTATATAAATCAAGTCCTACAAGTTCTAATTCTTCCAATTAGGCCCCAAACTTTCAATATGTAACAAAAATACCCCTTACCAATATTTTTCCAATTATAACACAAATGTGGGGTGTTACAAAGCTCGATTGGCCTTAGAGGCCATTTTGACCCAGACTATTTCGGCATTCTAATGGCAATGTTTTCCAAAGTGTGGGGTAATACTTTTTCAAATATTTTCCATTTATTGGATCACTGAGTAAATTCCCATCTATGCTTTCGAGTATGTAAGCCCTTCCCTTAGTCATCAAATGGATCGAAAAGGGGCCTTCCTAATTGGGGCTCCATTTTCCTAGAATCGCATCTTTCTTTTCCGAGGGGAAGATTGCTTTCCACACAAGGTTGCCAATTTGAAATCGTTTTCCCTTGAGCTTTTGGTCATATGCCTTAGCAACTTGTTTTTTTTGGGCTTCAATGGAATCTACCGCCTGTATTCTGACATTTTCTACGGCATCTAGTTCATCCACCATTTTGCAATGGTACTCTTCAGCGGTGAGATCATTTTGTCAAGCTATACGTGTGGATCTTACATTGATTTCCATAGGTAGGACCGCATCGTGGCCATAGATGAGTCGAAATGGGGTAGTTCCTGTGCCAGTGCGTTAGCTAGTCCGATAAGCCCACAATGCTTCGGAGAGCAATAGATGCCACCATTTTCAAAATGATATTCTTTAATGTCTTGTTGCTGGACTCAGCTTACCCATTCCCTTGCGCATAATATGGCATGGAATGTGTGAGTGGGATGCCGTATTCTGTAGCAAAAGCTTGGATTTCAAATCCCGTGAACATGGTCCGCATGTCTGTTACAATGGTCTGAGGGATTCCAAATCTATGCACTAGGTGCTCTTTGGTGAATCTGACCTCTATTCCTTGATCAGTTTGCTTTAAGGCAATGGCCTCCACCCCTTTAGTGAAATAGTCGGTGGTAGTGATAATATAGGTGTATTGTTTCGAAGAGGGAGCAAAGATAGCCCCTATTAGGTCAATGGCCCAACATCGAAATGACCAAGGTTTGATTATCAGGTTCATTTCTTTTGCTGGCACTCTCTGAATTGGGCCATGTAGCTGGCATTTTTCGCAACCCTTGGCCAGCTAATGGCAATCATGGATCATGCATCTTCGGCCAGAAATAACCATACCACTTGATCAACCATGCCATCTTCTGGCCACTTTGATGGGTTCCACATACTCCTTCATGGACTTCCATCATGATTTTCATCTCCTTATCCTGTACGACATGTTGCAAGAGGACGTTATCATGACTTCGACGATACAACGAACTATCTCCCAGGACCACGTAGTTAGTGGCCGTCATCTTAATTTGTTGAGGTGCCCCTTGGGAATGATCATTCAAATAACTTAGTATTGGTTTTCGCCAATCTTCATATTGTTTTATGGTACTCTCAATGGTGCAAACATTGGTTCTTTCAAAGTGAGAAGGGTAGGCCTGTCTTGTAATGGTATAACTGGCAGTCATACAATCTTTGGGGAATTTTTCTCTAGTGGCTATTTGAGCCAACTCATTGGCTTTGAAATTAGACTTTCTAGCCACATGCTGAAATGTTACCTCGTCGAACCCCATTAGTAAAGCATTAACTGTGGAGACAAACTTGTCAAGAATGGGGTTTCGATACTGGCATGTACCCTGGATCTGCTTAATGATGAGCTGGGAGTCTCCAATTACGCTTATACAAGATACTCCTAGTTCACGTAACAATTCAAGTACTTGATTGTTGGTGCATGGGAAATCGAATTGGACTGCCATGCCAGTCTTGATTCCTGATGGCGAAGTGACAATTAGGCCAGCCTCGGATGCTTTGTCAATTCGAGACCTGTCGCATTGAAGAACCCGTGGTTTCAAAAATACTGATAGTATTTCAATTTGCTGAGTTACTTTATCATTTATTTTGACACTGGTGTGGTTGATGAGGAAATTGGTCAAAGGTTGCCCTTCACAGCTTTTTGCGAAACAAATTGCAGTTGATACTTGTGGCACCCCTCCCGCTAGGATCTTCCTATACGGTTGGAGACCACCGACGATCGCATTGAGCACAAATTTTGAAATTCATACCCAGTACGAACGCCTAACTAAACAATACGCAGTGGAGGTAGAGTAAAATATGCAACATGGATAATATATATAACTATGTTTAGTACAACCAAGTAGCGCAACCGAGTACAACATCAAAATAGCCAACTAGTGGCATCAAGTAGCAAACTACAGATTATAAAGCAAGACAAAGTGAAATGAAGTTTTAATATAACAACTGGAGGAGCGGCAACCATCCTATGCACGCCCATTATTCTGATTCTGGGGCAATGAACAAAAAGAAACGAGGGGTTAAGTCCAAATGACTTAGTGAGGCCACATATAGATATATATATATATATTTGACTGAAAATGAGACTCAAAATAGTTAAACCATAATAAAGTGCACGTAGTGTGAAATGTAACTTGATAATAATAACTGAACTGAGTAATACGGACAGTGAGCCCAAGACGGAGTCTCCAACCTTATGACTACCCAAAACAGATAAATCATAATAGAAACCCTTATGCCTCCCTTATCGAGAAGCCACCTCGACACTAAACAAGACGGAGATGTATCACGCGTCCGTGCAATACATCGCTCCAATCCCTACTACAGTCATCCTCCGGCTGTACGTAGAAATTGATTTCACAGAATGGTATCATATAAAAGGTTCCATCGACGGTCCGTTCCGCCCGATAAAATTCCTCTTATAAGTACCTGGGCCCAAACTTCCCAAGGGCGTCCCCAAGGGTAAACGGAAATATAACAGAACAGATATGGCTCACAACTTGTTAACAAAGCAATAACTTATTTTTACACCCGGGATACATAGAAATATAATTAAAATATGATATCCCAAAGGTGTCAAAAATCATTTCGGGACAGATACAACTGGCAATATTAGAGAATGCAATATTTTTGAAAATAACTTGTCTTATATGTATGGAAAGCATTTTCCGAAAGATTTGATAGCATAAATTCAATAAGGTAGGCTATACGAATAATATTTATATCATATAGTTCAAAGCCCCAAAAAGGAATTGACAAAGCACTCACCTTAGGAGTTTATCAAGTTTATAGATTTGTTTCGGCTAGATCACTTGACTTCCTCCTTCAAGAGTATGTGAGGGAAATAAGGGAGTATATGGAAGGCTAATAGGTATATATGTATAAAAAAAGAAGGTTTTATGGATGTATATATAGGTGGGGAAGATATGCTATAAATAGAGAGTGTTTTGTGTGTTGAGAGTGGAGTGAGTGTGGGTGGGTGTTTTTAGGCGGGATTTTGTGTTGTGTTTGTGTTTGTGTTGTGTGATGGAAATGAAGATCACCCCCTCCTATTTATAGTTGTTGGCCAAGAAATAAGATTATTTTATTAGGTTTTATCTTGTTAATTAATGTGATCTTCCAACTAGGCTTATCATTAATTATGTTCACACCTAAGTGTGGTTGTAAGTTACACAAGTGTTACCCTAAATAATATGAGTTGTACCCTAAATTATATTATGTGTGATCCTAAAATGATGATTCAAGCCCTAAACTCATTAGAATGCTCCAAGTATAAGATTTGCTAGATTCACCAAATAAATGTAGGAAGATATTTTAATAAAATATTAACACAAAATCAAATCAAATCAAATCAAATCTGATTTTTATTGTCCTAATCTTATAAAATCTGAAATCATATTTTTATTTCATTAAAAATTCGAATTTGTACTTATTTATGTTTGTAAAAATCGAAAATTTGGGTTTTAGGGCATAAAATTAGGGTTTTAAGGTCTAAAATTCGAAAATTCATAAATAATTTAGAAAAATTCCAAAATGATGAAATTTGATCTTTATAAATCTGAAATTATATGTATATTTTCCAGAAATTAAAAATGTTTTAGTTATATTTTCAAAAATTACAATTTAGAACAAAAGATTTCAAAAATTGTGTTGGAATGTCAAATTCGTTTGAAATTTGGAAAATCATGTAATTATCACCTCACATAATTTACATATAAAAGAAGGATCATACAAAACATGAAATATTAGAAAGCATGCGTGTATATTATAAGAACCGATTTATATCGTTGTTAGACCAAAAATCGGGATGTCACAATACTCCATTAGGTGGATGGTCCAGTGGCCTATCTGACCATGCACTACCAATCTCGAAAGCATATATTTGATCACATTAATGATACTAATTACAAGAACTTTTATCGGCAGTAGGTAGTGCCATAACTTAATACATGCGAAGTACAGAGTTAAACACAACTTTTTGATTGGATGATATCTTTGCTCCATGTCACTCAAATGCCTGCTCAAGTAGTATACAGCCCGTTCGAGACCATTTTCATCGTCTTGAGCCAAGAAGGCCCCAATGGTCTCGTCAGTTGCAGAAATGTAGAGCTTGAGCGGTTCTCCTTTCACGACGACATCATCACAGGAGGGGAAGTTAAAGCTTCTTTGATCCTCTTGAATGCCTGCCCATGTTTTTCTGACCATTCGAAGTGCTCATGGTCTTTTAACTTTCCAAGACACTACTGAAGTTCTTTCTTAGTTTGAGGTAGCTGGGCGGCTCAGATGGTCTTTGCCTTGTTTGCCTCCACTTTAATTCCTTTCTTATGTACTAAAACCCCAAGAAAGTGGCCTGTGGACACTCCAAACATGCATTTTAGTGGGTTCAATTTCAACTGGAATTTCCTTATCCTCTCGAAGGCCTTAACCTGGTGCTCTAAATGCTGAGCAAAGCTGGTAGACTTCCTCAATGTAGATCTTGACGAAGTCATTCATGCAGTTCATGTCTCTCTAATATGTAGCCCCAGCATTTTTAAGGCCAAACGGCATGACCTTCCATTGAAAGGTACTAATGCCTCCCGGGCATTGGAATGCCAGTTTCAGGATATCCTCTTCGGTTACGAAGACCTGATTGTATCCTATATTGTTGTTGATAAGAGTCAGAAACTAATGTCCTGCGACGGCATCTATCATCATGTCAGCCATTGGCATTTTATACTCATCTTTTGGAGATGCCAAGTTTCAGTCTCTGAAATCTATGTAAATCTTCAATTTGCCATTCATCTTTATGACTGGCACGACATTAGCCACTTCAGGGTATCTACCTACTTCGATAAGGTCTATCTTAAGAAGTCTTTGAATCTCCTCTTTGATTAACACACAGACTTCTTTGGACATGCATCTAAGAGGCTATTTCCACGGCTTAAACCTAGGCAAAATAGGTATACAATGCTCCACCAAGTCCCTGCTGAGACCGGGCACTTCATCGTAATTCCACGCAAAACGATCTTTATATTGTTTAAGTATGTTGATCATGGCCTCTTTATTTTTAGGGCTTAGTAGAGCACTAATGTATGTGGGCCTATGATCATTTTTATTGCCAAGCTCCACTTCGATGGTAGGATCCTGAACTTGGATTCTAACGTCATCGAGCTTTCCTGGAGAGGCACTTAATTCTTTTAGTGTGATCTCATTTGTCGAAGTGAGATCTTGGTCGTGCTCATAGATTACATCCGCATTACAACTGTAGTAATTAGAAAGGTCTCTGACCAATAAGGCCAAAGCTTTATTTATTGAACCGGTGCTATCTGAAATTATTATAACTTCATCTATATGGACGTTATTCATGATCAATATCTTGAAAAATAGAAAGCGGCCTTTCTTCGATGTTGCAAGGCCTGCTAACCTCCTTAGTCATTGCTACATCTAAACTAACTAGCGCTATAGACGAAGTGGCACATAGCGGACAACCATATTTGTCTTGTCCGACAAACCCGTAGGGTCCGACGTTGTCAGGGTAATATCTGGCTTCTACTAAATTCACATTGGTCGTGAACAACCTTTCTTTTGCCTTCACCATCTCTATCTCATTCTCGCCATCTTCCAAAAATACTAAAAACTGGTGTAAGGTTGAAGGGATGCACATGGCGGAATGGATCCAGTCTCTTCCTAACAATGAGTTGTAGGAAGTCTTCGCATCCATCACAAAAAATGCAGAAGTGATAGTTTTATTCCAGATACTCACTTCGATAGGTAGGATACTCATAATGCTCACTTTTCCCCCTGCAAAATTGCTAATTACCACATCCGTCTTAAGGAGATCATCCTTCTTCTTTCCAATGCGCTTCATAGTTTGAAGAGACATGATGTTCACTGCGACTCTATTATCCACCAGCATTCTTCCAGTAGGCTTGCCTTTGAGATAGCCAGCCACGAAGACGGGCTTTACATGCCTCGCCATGCTTGGCAGAGGTTTCTGGAACAAAGCTTTAATCTCTTCAATTGTCTTACTCTTTTGGACTGTTTGTTTGGAATTTCTTACAAAGAAAGCCATAGGCTCACTGTCATCCCAAACCTCACTGCTTTCTCTTGTGTTATCCTGAGAATCGCTGTTAGCATTAGTATCCGAAAGGAATGGCCATACCATGTTACACTCCATGTTGACAGTATTGCTACTAGATGATGGTACGTCTGTGGTTTCCAATGGCAACTCCTTGTCGATCTGGTTTAGTTCTTCCATCTTCACAATCCATTCACTTAATAGGTCCTCCTCTCCGACATCTGCTTAGGATATCTTTCTTTGATTCATCACTTTCCAATACCATAGGATCAGTGATCTTTCTCTCTGACTGAATGTTGGTCGGGATGATTTTTTGGTTCCTGGGCTCTGTTGATATCACTGCTTTACCCTTGATGGGTATTGTTCTTTTCTTTTTGAGTATTTCAGTTTCCTTGCGTTGTCGCAAGTATCTCCGGTATTGTGTTCGTGTCATCTCTCGAGGAATTTTTTTGCTAAGAAACTTAGGATGCCTTACTATTGTCCAGTGTCCTTCCTAGACTGCTAGCGGCTTAATGAACTAGGAATGAATCGATTCTCGAGTTGGTTCATGTCTTCGAGGTGGGCTAGAGGGTGCCCTCCTCTTATCACTCCGCTCTCTGTTGACCCTTCGGGTTGGACTTCGATCTCTCTTGTTCCAATTTTATCGCGATGGATCGCCATTGGCACAATGCCCCCCGAGCATGTGAGGGGACTATGTCAACATAGGCAGTTGTGGAACCATGGAAAAGCTGGCCATGGGATTGGCCCAAGGATAGTAAGCTCCTGCTAGATAGACCCGAGGCATTGTTGCCATTTCAGAATGGCATATGGCGCAAAGGCCCAACTGCCATTCTAACTGTATCATTGCTTGCTCATTCTGCTGGTTTTCCTTTTCAGCTGGGCCATCCTGAATGTTGACCATGTTTACTCCCTTCGCTTGGAATGGTTCTTTGTCAATTCCCATTTTCTTATTCATCTATTCCGGCAGAAAGTGCAAAGTGCCGTTGTCCAGGGAACTCTGGATCATCCACCTGAAAACCAGACATTCATTGGTATTATGAGTCCATGCGTTATGAAATTTACAATCTGTTTTGCCTTCCAGCTCTTTGGTCATTGGCATCAGCTAATAAATGATCAAAAATAGCCTCAATTTTTGATACATCAAAACCATAGCGCCTCTCCATTTCAAAATGGAACTCTGGCTTATTTAGCATGCCAGGAGGCATCTTGATGTGAGGCTGTAATGCCCTTGGTTTTATCAAAGTCGAGTAGACCATGTTCTTTTGGCAAACGACTTGGGCTAGGCCCACTTCGTTCTCCCATTGGTCTTTTTCAACACTGACCAAGTCATCTTGAACTCCGGCTAGGCCTACTTGATAGTGAGTGGCCTTGCCGTGATGACCTCTTCGATTCTTTTCTCTTAGCAGTTTTTCGTATTCAGTGACATGCTTGATTAAGTCAAAAATTGATGCGAATTGTTGGGCAAACATTTTCTTTTTTTAATTCGAGATGCATACCTCCTATGGCCAAACTTATGTAACTTTCTTCAGCCAAGATCACTAGGCAAAAGTGCCTAGCCCGGATGAATCTCCCCATATATTCCTCGGCTGGCTCCCCGGGCATTTGTCTCATCTTAGTTAACTCTAATATGGATACCTCAGGGGACAGTCGATAGAAATGACTATGGAAAAGACTCTCCATGGTTGGCCAGTCCGGAACAGGCCCAAGTCTAAGTCTGATATACCATAAAAAGGCTTCTCTAATTAAGGAATTTGGAAACAAACGTAATTTTAAGTTCCCCTCCATTCCGATTTCGCCACACTGTGTGGTGAATTTAGTAATATGCTCGATCGTGGTCTGTGACCCATCCCCGTTAAACAAAGTAAAAACTGGGACCTTAAACCCAGGGGGAAAAGGAATCATATCAATTAGAGGGGGTTAGGGGTGAGAATACCTGGGTGGCGAGGCTGATCGTTTGCCGAAACATTTCCTGTATCTCTTGTCGAGAGACCGCTGTGTTGTCAGTCCGAGCAGTGGTAGGTTGGGGTCTTTCCGCCACGTATGGCATTACATAGGGGATTTCAGTCCCGTCGGAATGATTCCTGGAGCCCGATCCTTACCCCTCCAAGAGTACCCCCTCCAAGAGTATGCCCCTCCAAGAGCCCATCGTAATATCTTCCACGACTATGATTACCTCCAATGTTCAATCGTTCTGGCCGTGCATAGGCATGGTCAGGCCTGTGATGTTGTTTGGCCTCATTTCGTCATGGTGGTTCTCTCACAGGTGGAATGTTGTTTATTCTTGCCGCCACGCTACGCAAGTTCATTCCATAATGTGGATCGATTACTCAGAGTGATTCTAACATAGAGGCCATCTATTAGGCCCTTTCTATTTCCTCTTTGTGTTGTCTTTCCATCAACTCCTGAAATCTATGATTAGATTCCAAGATCCACTTTTCCATCACATATAATGTGTCTTCGCCACAATTGGCCACTCTGGCCAACAAGTTGGGTGCTTCCTGAATCGGCGCCTCTTCAAGCACTCTCTGATTTCGCTCGAGCCTATCAATAATAGCTTCAACGTTGGGATGCAGATTATGTCCACTCATCTCTTCGTTCTGATCACTGACTATCTCGCTTTCACTGTCTAAACTGAGGCCAGCTCGAGTTTGACTCCTTAAGCGTGGTGGTGTCACGACTTGCTTTTTATGAATTTTAATTTTCAATTTTTTGCGATTTTTCAATATAGAATGCAAGTATGCAATTGACCAAAATAAAACATGCTTCCTAAAACCTAAATGCTGACAAAACCTTTTTGAAAACAGAAGTTCTGTCCCACTGGGCATGCCAAAAATATATGTTCGCGCAAATTTTCAGCTTTCGCACCGAAGTGACTGCTCAGGGTTAGAATCTGCTAGGTTTGATGGGGAAGCTGCAAAGTTGAAGTAACGTTGTGGAGCGTTCGGGTGCAGGAGTGCCTGTGTGCAGGAGCACACAAGTGGAAGTCTTGTTGATTCGAAGTGAAAAGTGGTGCTGAATCTAAGACTTCTATCTGAAAAGCGATTAAGTCGGAGTAGGCAAACACTACCCCTGAGGTTCTACTTGCCTACAACTCATTGTAGGATTTAATAATTGAACACTTTCAAAGATCGAAAAGGGTCAAAAAGCTTTAAATCGAAGAGAAAATGTATTCGAAGATGATGGCTACTCACCACACGGATCTTACAGGACTCAACTATAGACACACATATTGATGAGTTAGGTCATATCTGTGACAAAGATGCATTGAGCAGTCCCTAAGAACTCTAGCTACAAATAGGCCACATTGATGACTCTGGCCATATCTACCTGTGGGTGTATTCAGAGGCTGTTCACTCCAACGAGCATTAATTGACTCCGCTCACACTCCTCATCATGCATGTGCTCGATATGGATGCTGGGTACCACTCCGTCGCATTGATATCTCACCTTGAACCAGGCCCAATCCGAGTGAGTGATAGCTATGACCTCGTGACGCTACCAAATGAATGCATTAATGATCCCATTTCGAGCCAAATGAGGCATGGCTACAAACATTCGGGCAACGGTTTTCTACTTATTCAACTAAAGCTAATCTTTGTTCATTTAAAATAAGAAAAATCAGAGAAGTGTTTACTTCTTCATTGGAAGAGTTGTTGTGTTGCGTTGATTGATAGACTTCAAGCTGCAACCGCCATCCTTCATTTTTGGAGCTAGCCACCTTATTCTGGATTAGCCATTTTGACATGGATGGCTGTCCTTATTTTTAGAATATGGCAGTTATGCCACGTTTGTCTGTATTTCAATTTTCCAGCATGCACATGTCCTTTATCTTAGGCGTGCTCAGATACAACTATGCCTTATCCTTATCTAATCTGTTATTCCAATCTACCAACCCCAAAAAATAAGAGATTTGATTATTCTCAGATTTATCTTATTTGTTTTCTATTTTATATTTCTACTGACTGGGCCATGGGCATCTAACATACCGGCTCGGGCTTCCTAACATGGGCCTGGCCTACTTGCGTTGAAGTGACTTGGGCCTTGTTAATTTTATTTCAGCATGGCGAGAAGGACCAAAATCAGCTCACTCCGAACGTATACAAAAATTCCATTTGATTCAACTTATGGTGTCTGAGGTTAGGAAAGGAAATTTGAGCTCCTCTACTTTCCATAAAAGAACTTGGAGCAAAATAGACAACGAGATGTCAAAAAAAATCAAGAAGAAATACATTGTGGCTAAGTTGAAACAAAAATTCAATAGATTCAGACAAAAATGGAAGTTGTTCAAACAATTAATTGAGTCAACTGGTTTTGGTTGGGATCCTTTGACTAACACTGTCGAAGCTTCTTAGGAGACTTGGGCCAAATGAATTGCCGTAAACAATTTTCATTAAAATCTTTTTCTTATTAACTAATATATTTAATTGTAATATTATTTAAGTACTGCTAAGTAAATTTATTTTCTATACCAATTGCAACAAAGTTTTACTGAATGAACTTAATATTTACTTATAGGAAAATAAGGAGTAAAAATAATTTCATAAAAGGGGTTGTGATTATTATGAACTCCTTGGTGAGATCTTTTGTGAGACAGCTGCCATTGGCAAGCTTGCACGCTCTTCTACTCATGGGCCTTTGAACTCTGAAGAAGAACAAGAGGTTGAGGTGGTTTTCCTTTATGGATCAGGCTCTAGTGCCCTATTCCAAATTGAACCCACTGAACAAGGTGATGAAACGGATGATACCGGCCCATAACCTACTATTAATAAAAATAAGAAAAGGAGCAAGAGACATGTACATTCAAGTAGTGCATCAGGTAGTCAGAGTCATGTAGAGTCTCCTAAAATTGATGAAGCTTGAAGTGCTTTTAGGGATGCCCAACTCTCAAAAAAAATGTTATATGATAAAGTCTCTGGACCTTCAAAGGAGGAAGAATGTGTAGACATTCTTGAGGCAATGGAGGACATCACTACCGAGCAGTATATGAAGGCTCTTGATAAGTTAGGTAACTCATCTTTTCATCTCATGTTTGCCCGCATGTCTGACATAAGACGAAGACAATGGCTTTAATCTCTAGCTCCCTAGGCCCCTTTGTATGACATTAGATTACTAATGTGATAACTTTGTTGAAGTATGCTTAGATAGTTCTTGTAATTAGGTAGTTGAAGTGAAGTTTATGGATTTAGCTTGATAGCTTTGTAATTAGTAACTTCAAACCGTATCGATTGTTTTGTTTTTATTATTGGATGTATTTGTGACTATCTTATTGGATGTATTTGTGACTATCTTATTGGATGTATCTTATTATTTAAAGCGAGCCATTTTCCACCTTTAAATCCTCCTTATTTTGATTTTTACATTTCCCAAACTATTTCTACCATTTTGTTTTTCAATTTTCATTGGTCCCTCCGTGTCCCCCCTTCTCCTCCGCCGTCGCCTCGATCTCCATTGTAAGATGTTTATTAATTTTTTTTATTTTCAGATTTTAAATTTTAGGGTTTTTTATTTTGTATATTTGGGTATTATTATAGAAAATTTTGAATTTCTATAGTTAGTAACTTTGGTTTTAAGTATGTTGTGAAGTATTTAAAGTTCAATTATTTAAGTTGTGTTATATGTGACGACCCGGTAAAACTTATTATGTTATTATTATAAATTATGTGAAATTAATATTAATTGTGTCCTAAATGTTGTGAGATTTATTTCAACTAGGTGATTTTATACATCAGTTTAGGATTAATGTGTAATATTATGCATGCCTCATAATAGCATGATCATTTCTTTAGGAATGAAATTTCAAATTTATGTATTTACTATTACTAATTTTCGGAAATCATATATATATGTATACGGGATTTAGATTAAATCAATAAAAATGGATAATATAAATACAAACCCACGGTTTTGTAGGGTCTAAATATATATAAAATATGAATAATATACTAAAACATAATTTTATATAATATACATATATGTCTATCGTGTAAATCTATATATATATATATATGAAGTATATATATTAACATGTTCAAATCAATATCATTATTTATACAAACTTATATATATAGATAGACATATATATTCATTTGTCTATTTTCTATAGGTATAAATATATATATATATATATACGAACCTATATATGTACTAACTTATATATATTCATTTGTTTATTACCCATAGATATAAGTTTATATGTATATCTACGTGCTTATATATATATATATAGGCCTAGATATGCTTACATATATATATCTATATATAATAGTTGTTATATATATACCTACACACACACACACGGACACACATATAGATATAATATAACTATTGATTGATGTGCACATATACTTGTATATCTATATATAATTGTATTATGTTGTTATAATATTTAGATATTTATGTTACTACATTTAATGATTTCTTCTACTTGGAGTCATTCATTCTATTTACTTAGGTATTGATTCATCCATATAGAGTAACACCTAAGAAGACTTAGGCTTCATTAGTTGGATGCATACATTAATTAGGAAGACTTAGTTGGATGAATCTAATGATTACTATAATTCTTAATTACCATTATGACCCCATTACACATGATAGAGTTTTACAAATAAGATGAAACTCATTTTTCTCTTCCTCTCCCTCTCAAATTCATCCCCTCTCTCTCTTTCTCCCTAAGATATCCACTTTTCTGTGTAAACACCCTCTTCACATATCCTCATACATATACATGAGACCTCTCTTTAACCATTCACATATATATACATCTATACCTGATATGGCCGAATCTGCTTTGGCCATGTGGGCTCCAACTCAACTCACACGTCGGATCCAGCTCAGCCCATGCCGCTATTCTCCTGTTGCCGCATGTCAGACCTTACTCGATCAGGCTCCATGGTCTTTATTGTCGGCCTATTTCGGTCAGAGTTCATCACATCTCCTCGGCTCGTATGATCTCCTCGGTGTCAGGGCATCATCGATATCGGTCCTATTCCATCCTCGGAGTCATCACCATGACATCCGAGGGCAGCTTTGGTTGTACCCAAAGCGCCCACAAGCGCGTGTCAAGGGACACTCCTACAACCAGCAACGGGGCTGGGCCAGCCTAACCCTAGTCCGGCCCACCTATTTTTTATTATTATAAATAGTACAACGATACTATTCATTGGGTAAGACACCTTTAATCCACTATTACGCCTGTTACTACATACCATCTACCTGCCCGAATACTGACTTGAGCGTCGGAGGGTCTTCGCCGGAGACACTTCCGGCTAGTCTCACTGTGTGTTCCATCCTTGCAGAATAGAACCCGACCAGCTTTCGCGTACCCATACGCGGACTTATTTGCTCGAATTCGGACATCCATACTCTGATCGAGCTGACGTGCACTGAGGATCAAATCCGACCACATCATTTTGGCGCTAGGTAAGGGGCCTTCTATTCGAGCAAGTGAGAAAATGGTGAACACACGAAGGACTGGAACAGAGTCGGGGGCCCCGCAAACCACCACCAATCCTGTTCCCGAGACTCACACCGTCCCACCTCATACTGTTCCGCAGGTCACTGGGCCAGCACCTACACCTCCCACCGGGCAGAACCTCATCGTTCTGACGGTGGATCAGTTTAATACGCTCCTACGTGAGATCAGACGGGGGAACCCAGACCCCGCCCCGACTGCCGCTGATGAAGACCCTCGCCCGATGAGGGAGGAATTTCGCCCCCCGCGAGGTGTTCGGGCAATCGACGCTGAGCGGGATGACGCGCTGGTGCGCGAACGGATTCCCGCCACAAGGGAGGCCCGAAGAGAAAGGCGGCCCCCACCTCCTCGACTCGCTGAGGAAGTCGACGAATCCTCTGTGGGGACATCCTCAGGTCATCCTGCACGGAGTCACAGAGAACGGCTGGAGGAAACCTCCCACCAGGCCACAGAGATCCAGCGGAGGATCGATGAGGTCCGCCGCGGCGAGAGATCCCGTGATGATGTCGGGGAGCTTTCACACCGGATGGAAGCCCTCAACCGGAAACTCGAGGAAGTATCTCACCGCTCCGGGCATGGATCGGCGCAGTGATACTTTGTGCCTGACGAAACGGACCCACCCTGCGCCGACCTTCAACGAGCCCAAGTGCCTAGAGGGGTCCGAATCCCGACCGACCTGCCCCGATACAATGGAGAAGCTGATCCCAAAGAGCACCTCATACAATTCAAACACGCCATGCGCGTGCACATGATCGACGATGACTTCGCGGCGAAGTCGCTGGTTACGACTTTTAAGGGCGTGGCCTCGCAATGGTACGTCCGCCAAGCCCCAGGTTAGGTCAGAAGCTTTGCCGATTTGGCAATGAAGTTCGTCAATCATTTCCAGACGAAGAGTCTAGCAAAGTTGCCCCCATCCCACTTGCATAAGATTCGGCAAAGGGACGGCGAATCTTTGAGGGACTTCTTCAACCGGTTCAACACCGAGCTGCTCAAGGTCGAGAGCGTCCAAATGGACTTCCTCGACGTGATCATGGGAGCCATACGGAATCAAGGGTGCTTGGACCATTTGGACAGGAAGCGCCCGGACCACCATGGAGAAAGTCATGTCCATCGCTCAGCAGTACATGAACATCGAGGATATGAGGTTCAAACGGAGGTCGAACATCGGGGAAAGGAAGGATCGCCGACGACAATGAGATCACCCCGTTGGTCATGTCGAGGAAAGAGATCTTCGCCACAATCAACAGCCAGCGACCCGACGGTCTTTCGGAGGCCAAGGAAGATCTAGGACAAAGATGGAGCCCCCCCGAGAGGAAACAAGTATTGTGCGTTTCACAAGCAAGTGGGTAAGCATGACACCGAGGGCTGCTATGCCCTCAAGAAGGAAATACAGCGCCTCATCGACCTAGGCCGTCCAGAGATCAAAAAATACGTGAAAAAGCCAGGACAGGGTCACAAGGGTGAGGGAAGCCGCCGACACAACTCCCCGTCCTCCATGGACGATGAACACAGGTCGCCGAAGAGAACTAGATCTCGCTCCCCTCGAAGAGGTTACATGCCCTCTGGTCGGGATGACAAGCAACCCGCCACACAAGACAATATCCCGACCAGGGGAATGATCCACACCATTGCAGGAGGGCCGAGTGGAGGGGACTCCAAGAGCAGGAGAAAGCATGTGGAAAGGCGCCTCGACCAAGCCCGATACCGTATCGAGGAGCGCTATTACCACGAGAGACTGCATGTCAACACCATATCAGAGGCAGGGTCGTCGACATCGGAGTCGCTCGAATTCTCCGATCGAGACCTCTTGCACATCCCTAAGACAGAAGGCCTCGAAGATACGCCAGATTATCCAATGGTCATTAATCTAGACGTGGCCAACGATTCCGTGGCCAAGACACTGATCGACAATGGGAGTTCTGCCAATATCATTTTCGCCACCACATTCGCCAAAATGGATCTGAGATGATACACGCTCTCTCCCATGCAGACCCCTCTCGTCGGGTTCGGGGGGTCGGAGGTGGTCCCTCTCGGGATGATCCAACTCCCCACCTCATTGGGGGAAGCCCCGAGGAGGAAGACGATAATGATTCAGTATCTAATAGTTGATGCCCCGTTCGCCTATAACATCATCCTCGGTCGACCCGCACTTAATGCGTTTCGGGCGGTGGTGTCCACGTACCATTTGAAGATGAAATTTCCAACCCCCGCTGGGGTCGGGCAAGTGACCTGCCGGATTCTGGATGCCTGGAAATGCTATACGGCATCCGTCGAGGAAAGGAAGATTCCGGCACCCCGATCCGGAAATGCGAACGCCCCACACATCAGCATCCCCGAATCAGCCGAGATCGATCCGGCGAAGAGGAGGAAGCTCGAGGAAGAAAAGATAACGCCAGCTGAAGACTTTAAGACCATCGAGCTCGTTGAAGGAGATCCGACTAAGACTACCAGAGTTGGGACGAGTCTCTGTGCGCACCAGGAAGTAATGCTTATCAACTTTCTCCGTTCTAACGTCGCTATCTTCGCTTGGAAGGCTTCGGACTTTCCGGGGATCGGCCCTGAAGTAATCGTCCATCGCCTCAATGTGGACCCCACGGTCAGGCCTGTAAGACAGAAGAAGAGGATATTTTGTGAAGAGTGTAACCGGATCATAGACGAGGAAGTCAATAAGCTGCTCGACGCCGGGTACATCGTCGAAATCCAATACACCGAGTGGCTGTGCAACATGGTCGTGGTTCCTAAAAGGGATGGTCGATGGCGGACGTGTAATGATTTCACCGACCTCAACAAAGCCTGCCCGAAAGACCACTACCCCCTTCCCCGAATCGACCAGCTCGTTGATTCAACAGCGGGATGTGAGTTGATGAGCATGATGGACGCCTTCCAGGGTTATTATCAAATCTACATAGCTGAGGAAGACCGTGGAAGGACATCATTTGTTGTCTCGACTGGGACATACTGCTTCCTCGTGATGCCCTTTGGGCTAAAGAACGCGGGCGCTACGTACCAGAGACTGGTGAACCTTATGTTTAGGGAGGAGATCGGCAAGACCGTCGAGGTCTATGTCGATGACATGATAGTATGCAGCGAGAGGGAATCCGATCATTTGGAGCACCTTGCTCGGGCATTCGGCGTTCTGCGTAAGTATGGCCTAAAACTCAACCCCAACAAGTGCACGTTCGGGGTCCGTGGAGGTAAGTTCCTTAGGTACATCGTCAGCCATCGAGGGATAGAGGCCAATCCCTCCAAGATTCGTGCCATCCTCAATATCGGGCCGCCCGGCTCGGTGAAAGAGGTCCAAAGGTTGGTGGGGCGCATAGTTGCCCTCAACAGGTTCATATCCCGCTCAGCTGACCGGAACCTACCCTTTTTCAAAGCACTCCAGGTGGTCCCTGATTGGAAATGGACCGAGGAATGTCAGCGCTGCGCTCCTCGAGCTAAAAGGCTACCAGACTGAGCCTCCTTTGTTAGCGAAGCCAGTTCCGGGGAGGCCCCTCCACGTCTACTTAGCGGTGTCATCAAATGCTATCAGTTCGGTCTTGGTTAACGTGGACAGCCGCGTCCATCGCCCAGTGTATTACTTAAGCAAGTTGCTCCAGGGCCCTGAACGGAATTACCTGGAGATCAAGAAGCTGGCCCTCGCGCTGGTCCACTTAGCCCGGAAGTTGAGGCAATATTTCCAGGCCCACACCATCATAGTCCTGACTAACGAGCCATTGAAACAAGTCTTGACTAAGCCCGACGTTTCAGGTCGGTTGGTGAAGTGGGCCGTCGAGCTTGGGGAAATTCGACATTCTGTTTCAACCACGCACAGGAAGTTCGCTATTGTAGCCGTCAAGTATTTCACGAAGTGGGCCGAAGCAGAAGCCGTTGCCAAAATCACAGATTCAACGGTCAAAGCCTTCATTTGGAAGAACATTATCTGTCGCTTCGGACTTCCCAGGGTCATTATATCTGACAACGGGACCCTAGTTTCAGAGCCATCGGGTGAGGGAATGGTGCTCGAGCCTGAAGATCGAGCAGCGGTTTACCTCCGTAGGGAACCCTCAAGCGAATGGGCAAGTTGAGGTTACTAATCGGACGATTCTCCACGGCCTCAAGACAGCGCTGACCGACGCTCGAGGCAACTGGGCCGATGAGCTCGTAGGCGTCCTCTGGGCCTACCGGACTACTCCTCGAACCGCGACGGGTGACACACCGTACGCCTTAGTATATGGGTCTAACGTCGTCATCCCCGCCAAAGTGTTGCACCCCTCTGCACGGGTAGCACATTTCGATGAGATCGCCAACATCAACGCTCGCTTGTTCGAGCTCGATTTCACCAACGAAAGAAGACGCGCTGCGAAGCAGAAGATGGATAACTTCAGAGCATCCACTGCGCGCACTTACAATCGCCATGTCCATCCTGAGGCATTTCAAATTGGGGACCTGGTGTCCAAAAGAGTGGAAGTCTCTCGCCCAGTGGGCAAGCTGGATCCTAAGTGGGATGGGTCGTTCAGGGTCATAAACATTTGCAAGAATAATGCTTACCGCCTCGAGGACATGTCGGGGAGGGAACTACCCGTCCTTGGAACGCCACGAACCTCAAACGGTTCTATGTATGATAACGGCCCGAGCAGAAATATCACGTGTAATTTGTCCTCGAGACGTTTAGCTTCCTCGGAGCTTTTTCATTCAACTTTCTTTTAATAATTGCATCGTTTATCATCGAATAAATTTCCGGTTGAAACGCATCATTTCATACACACAAATTCCATTCTCCAAAGTTTGATTTTCATTTATCAAGTTATTTCTCAAGGTCTAATTGAAGTTTCTCAAACTTATGTTTCGATTTCTCTTATCGAATTAAAGTTTCTGGTTAACATCCATATTTCGATGAGGAACATTGATATGAAAACGAAAGCGGTTATGAACATGGAAGCGGTTCATTGATAATAAAAAAAAAAAAAAAGTTTACATCCGGTTTGGGGAAAAACAATAAAATAAAAAATAAAGTAAAAATACATGTCTTCGGGTATATGACCCGGCATAAACTCCTATGGCCTAAGCGTCATCTATCTCCTTGGCCATCTCCTCGACGGCCGCTTCCATGACTTGTTCGGCCCCAACTCCGGCCGCTCCCTCGTTCGATGGGGCACTTGTCGCCCCCGTAGGTGACCCTCCTTGGTCCACATCAATGGCATCGTCGGGCTCTACATCCGGTGAGAGAGGCTCCCCCAAGCATTTATGCTCCTCATTGCGGACCTGCCTCTCCATGATGGATATGACTTGGGCGAACTCTGCGCCCTCATACGCCGGCAACGCTTCGTCCTCCTCGTTGTCCTCCACCCCGGCATCGTTCAAGTGGATGCCGTAGCCCTCCATGGGAAAATCCTGAGGGAGCACGCCACGCGTCTTCAGCTGGTTGAAGGCTCTTTCAAATCCGAGGGCGGCGTCGTTCGCCCCATGGAGGATGGTGGCATGCTCGAAGACCGGGCCCCGGACAAACCGCTTTACGGCTTCCTTCTCGAAATCGGGGACTAAAGCCATCAATTCCGTCCTCATCGAGCGGCGACCCCTCTCTTCTCCCTGTACGAAGGCATCCTTAGCCTTCTTCCTAAGGAGGGTAATTTCTTGGTCCAGCGCGGACTCCCTTGACTTGAAGTCCAGCTCGAGCTTCTCGAGCCGCTCCTCCAGGGCCCGAGTCTTATTCTGTTCCTCTTCGATCTCCCGTTGAGCGACTTGATTTTTCTGCCGCTCTTCATCCAAAGCCGCCTGGAGGTTGCTCCCTCGAGCTTCCCGCTCGGCTTTGTCACAACACGCCCGGCTGACCTCCAGCCGACGAAGACTGTGGAACACCCTTTGTTGGAGAGTGTTCATGTCCCCGGCGATGCTCAGGGCCAACTCGGCATCATCGAGCTCGGAGAGGCTGACCTGATTGGCCTTAAAAACGGCGTTCCGGAAGCTCCTCATCGCCAATTTTTTGTTCGCCCCTCCGAGGATGCTATGGTCGGAGAGGTCACCAAATTTGGGGCCGAAGCGGGGTTCCGGGGCGTCTGGGTAGTTTAACACCTCCAGCTCCTCCGATGAATAGCCGTCAGCCGGCCGCTTGCCCTTGGCCGACTTCAGGGCGGGCCTCTTCGGAGTGGGCCCTGCAGGTCTCATCAGAGGTGTGGAGTAGGGGGCCTTTCTCTTCCGGACAAGAGGCGTCTCCTCCACATCGACGACAGCCTCCCAGATAGGGCCTTGAGGGGGTGGAGCTGCTACTTGCCCCGCTCTCCTCGGAGCACTAGCTGTGGCCGCTCTGGCTCGGGCCTCCTGCGGGGGGGGAGATGGCCTCCTCCTTCCTCCGGCTACCTTGGAGATCAGGTTCATGCGGCCCATCTCTAATACCTGAGAATCTGCAAATGAAAAAAATCATCCGATCAGATACAGAAGTTTCATTTATACAAAAAAGGCGTCGTAATTCGACCAGAAGCATGCAATAAAACCACTACCAAAGGTAATGTGCTCGGTATCAAGCCTGGCCGGCGAGAGCCCGGCCTTTACTAGAAAGCTTTCTTGGGTGAGGAAGATGGGGCTCAATAAGCCCAGGGACTTCTGGCCAAGCACCCACTCCCTTGTCCAACTGCTAGATCCCAGCCCGGCCAGGTCCCGCCTCACCGGCCATGGATCATCGGAGTGTACATAACACCACTTCTGTTTCCAATCTGCCCCGTATGACGATAAGGCCGTTTCGATCAATTTTCTTCCGTTCTTGGCACTCACGGAAAAGCAGTTGAACTCATCGTCCGGAGATGACCTGCTCGAATGAACTTGATACAGGTCAGGAGAAGTTGGCCACAGTTGGGGTGTGCCCGGTGCAGCGACAAAAAATGACGAAGGCGCATATCGAGGCGTAGGAGTTTGGGGTCAGCTGAATAGGGCTTATATTCAACCGATTCAGGATAGTGGAGATGAAGGTCGGGATCGAAAATCGAAGCCCGTTCTCGAGGTGAGCATAGTGAATGGGAAGGCACCCCTCGGGGGGATTCGTGATGGAATCCTCCCTGCTCGGCCAGATCACACCGAACGAGTCTCGGATATAGTGATTCATTATCTTCTCTCTGTCCCGTTCGGTGTTGTTCGCGACAATGTTCCCCCAGCTCACCAACGTTTGGTTGCCCGATATAGCCTTCCTTCTCCCCCGGTGAGGCTCTTGACCTGATGGGCCCTCCTCCTTGGAGAGGGACCTCCATGAGGGAACCTGAATATCGGGTACATCACCCATCGGAAGAAGTGCCTCCCCGCTTTCTGTCGCCATCCTCCTTCTCATCTCTTCTATCCTGCTCGGACTCTTACCGCCCCCCCGGGGCCGGCTGGTGCTCGGCTCGCCCGGGCATCGAGACGATGGCCCCTCGAAAGAGGCCTCTCCCTCTAAGATATCGACAAGTTTATGTCGCTTAACCTGCTCTTCAACCGGGGTCTCTACCATCCTATTTTGGCTATCCGAACTATTCATGGACTGACTCATATCTAAGGTTTAACGAAAATGAAGAGCAAGAAAGAAACAGATCGGGAAAAGGGAGTACCTAGGTTTGGCTGGTCGAAAAGAGGATTTGTCTGCTCGAAACGTTTCCCGGGTGCTCGGTGCTCTCAAGTTATGCTCGATGTGGAATCTCAGCTCGATTAAAAAATGACGCGCCTGTAGCCGCGCCCGGGGCCCCTGTTTATAGGGTGGTAAAAATGCTCCTCGGGAAGTCCAATGGGCGCCAGTAATTATTACCAACAGTCACATGCTAACGGTCAATTTTCGAAATTACCGCCAGCGCCTGATCGATGGTTCCTGAACGGAACCAGTGATGAGATCTCCTCGAATAAGTTCACGGCCCGTCCGCACCAAGCGAATCGGCCAGTCCGAGAACTGGGGAGGCTAATGATATGGCCGAATCTGCTTTGGCCATGTGGGCTCCAACTCAGCTCACACGTCGGATCCAGCTCAGCGCATGCTGCTATTCTCCTATTGCCGCGTGTCAGACCTTACTCGATCAGGCTCCATGGTCTTTATTGTCGGCCTATTTCGGTCAGAGTTCATCTCATCTCCTCGGCTCGTATTATCTCCTCGGTGTCAGGGCATCATCGATATCGGTCCTATTCCATCCTCGGAGTCATCACCATGCATCCGAGGGCAGCTTTAGTTGTACCCAACGCGCCCACAGGTGCGTGTTAAGGGACACTCCTATAACCAGCAACGGGGCTAGGCTAGCCGAACCCTAGTCCGGCCCACCTATTTTTTATTATTATAAATAGTACGACGACACTATTCATTGGGTAAGACACCTTTAATCCACTATTACACCTGTTACTACATACCATCTACCTACCCGAATACTGACTTGAGCATCGGAGGGTCTTCGCCGGAGACACTTCCGGCTAGTCTCACGTATGTTCCATCCTTGCAGATTAGAACCCGACCAGCTTTCGTGTACCCTTACGCGGACTTATTTGCTCGGATTCGGACATCCATACTCTGATCGAGCTGACGTGCACTGAGGATCAAATCTGACAACATCAATACCCTTTCTTTTTGAAACCACTACATATATATATATATATACAACTCCTCCTAAATATATCTTCAGCTTCATATATCTATAAGTTTCCTATTAGAAAGTATTGAAGAAAGGTAGAACTGATTATAATCTCATAAGTAGCATAAAGTTGGGCTATTTTATTGTTCTTATGATAGTTCGCCTTATGAATTATTTATGATTTATGCTAGAAGGTTTAGTGGTTTTATAAGTTGCTAGTATGTTAGTAGTATGCTTGTCCTTCTATTTATGCATATTGTTCATATTAGAATCACTATATTGATGGGTTGATAGGAAATAAAGTTTATATGCTCTTATTTTCCCTATGTGTGGTAGATGTAGCAGTATGTGATTTGTACTGAGTTTTATATAAATATTTCAACTTTATAAAAATATGTTTGACATTATTTGTAAAGTTATTATTTGTAAAGTTGAATATTTTTTAATAATTTGACATTTGATTTTGTTGTAGGTATTGGTGGTAAAGTTAATCTTTTTTTAACCCTCGTGTTAAGCTTGTTTGCAAAGGTAAGTACAACTAATTTTAAAGTATATAATTCATATGTATATGTACACACGCATATATATATATAATTAGTTAGTTTGTAGATAGTAAGCTAGTCTGTGAAGTGGGGATGGAGTACGGGAATTGGAGGAAGGGGAGGAGACTTCCATTGTTTGCTATTGGTTTTTATGTGCTTGTGTGTTCTGAAAAAATAAGGGGATGGTGCATAGTCGTTGTATATATATATATATATGTATACGTAAATAATAATATATTTTTGTATTTGATGTGCATTGATTTTATTGATATTTAATTGATTGTTGCAATGTTTGTTTACTTAGGTGTTTATGTGATGATCAGTTGTTGTTGGTTATACGAAACGATTAATAACACTAAATAACATTTAATGTTATACAAAATGATTAATAACAATAAATTTATAAATTTAAGTGTAGCATGTAGATGGATATTCCTGCACATAGAACATGGATGTATACTTATCCTAGTCGAGAGGACTTTCTTCCAGCATGTTATGATGGTTTAATGAGTTTTGTAGAACATCAAAGAGTTTCCTAAACTTTGTTAAGTATGGGGAAATTCGATGTCCTTGTAAGAAATGTGATGGAAAATGGTTTTTGTTAAAACCGGATGATGTTGTAGTATATTTGTTAAAAAATGGTTTCAAACCAAATTATTGGTGTTGGACAGACCGTAGTGAGGTCCAATCTCCTGTAGTATATCTTGGCACATCAAGTAGTGGCATAGAAATTAACCCACTGCAAAGATATGTTGAAATATGTTTCGATACTGCTACGCAAGAAGTAGAGGGTGAGACACTGAATGATTTTGAGGAGCAGCCGAAATCATGAAACAAAACATTTTTTTAACCTTCTAAGTGAGTTTAACCAAGAGGTGTGATCTGGATGCATAGATCATTCGCCTTTTTCTGTTGCTGCAAGGTTGATGAGCATAAAAAGTGACTATAATATAGTACAGGATGGTATCGACGAAATCATCCAGTTGATGTCCGAATTAATGCCTTCTAGTCACAAAATTCCAATAAATATTTATGAGGTACAAAAACTAGTAAAAATATGGGGTTTGATTAGCAAGAAAATAAATTGTTGCATAAATGGTTTCATGCTATACTACAAAGATGATGCCGACATGCTAAATTGCAATTTTTGTGGCGTTGTAAGATATCATGAGATTGGGGGTTGTGTACGTGCAAAACAAGTCCCAGTTAAGAGGATGCATTTGCTCCTTATTCCACGATTTAAATGATTATATGTATCTTCGAGTTCAACACCACATATGAGATGGCATGCAGAGCATCGGCTCCTTGATGGAATTATGTGTCACCCATGAAATGGGAAGGCTTGGAAGCACTTTGATGAAGTATATCCTGATTTTGCTAGTGAGCTTAGAAATGTGCGTCTTACTTTGTGTGTTGATGGGTTTACGCCATATTCTCAATCCGCCGCATCATACTCTTGTTGGCAAGTAATCATTATATCGTACAATTTGCCCCCTGATATGTGTATGGCAATGCCATACATATTTCTGACATGCATAAATTCTAGCCCTAAATATCCAAAAATAAATATTGACGTATATTTGCAGTCACTAATTGATGAGTTAAAGGTGTTGTGGGAAGATGGTGTTCCCACGTATGATGTATATGTGAAATAAAATTTTGTTATGCGGGCTACATGAATGTGGACTATCAACGACTTTTCAGCTTCTGGGATATTGTCGGGACAGATGATCGTGGGTAAATTGGCGTGTCCTTATTGCAAGCATTATAATAAGGCATTTATATTGAAGTACGGATGAAAGAATTCAGGGTTTGATTGTTAGCGAAGATATCTAGACAGAAATCACCCATATAGAAGAAATAAAATTAACTTAAAAAAAATCATGTCAAGTAGCACCCTCCTCTGTCAAAGCCTAAAGGACATGAAGTGTGGGATGAGGTGCAATGGTTGCCTAAAGAAATAGAACAACCAAAAATGGAGAAGCCATCTGGATATGGTGTAGAACATAATTGAATGAAGCAAAGTATCTTTTGGGCTTTACCTTATTTGAAACATAATACATCATAATTTGGATTTAATGCATATTGAAAAGAATATTTTTGACAATATTTTCAACACTGATATGGATATAAAAGGAAGGACTAAAGACAATGTAAATTCATTGCTAGATGTGCTAGAGCTTTGTAGGTGGCATGAGCTTGAGTTGGTTTTAAAGCCTAACAGATAGTGGGGAAAACCGAAGGCTAAGTATACATTCACTCTTGAACAAAAATGATGATTTGTGAGTGGATTAAAGAACTTCGAATGGCGGATGGTTATTCGTCGAACATGAGTCGTTGTGTTAAGCGAAATTGCATAGCATGAAGAGTCACGATTGTCACATTTTTATGTAACAGTTGTTACCTATTGCCTTCAAAGAGTTGCCCGATGAGGTATGGAAATCATTTGCTGAGTTAAGTAAGTTTTTCAAAACTTATGTTCTATCACATTAAGGCATGTCAATCTCGACATGATGGAAAAAAAAAATTTCTATCATAATATGTAAATTGGAACATGTTTTTCCACCTAGTTTTTTCGATGTGATGGAGCATTTACCAATTCATTTGATTGAAATGGAAGCCAGATTCAATTTTGATGGATATACCCATTTGAGAGGTAACTTTACACCAATTTTTTTTAACAAATGTTAATAAAAATTTAGTTAATTGATTTACTTTTTAATTCAAAACAGGTATCTTGTAAATATTAAAAAAAGGGTCAAGTAAAAAGCACAGATAGAGGGGTCTAGTTGTGAGTTATATCTGCGTCGTGAGACTGCCATGCCCATTTTTGTTCGTTTTACTTCAAATCACACGTTCATTCCTAAAGGAACAAATTTGGAAGGAAAAACGATAGCGGCATAAGCGAATTAATTCTACCTACATTATCAGTTTTCAATCAAGTGGGTCATTTGCAAGGTAAATATGATGAACACCATTTTGAAAACATTACAGAATACAAAATTACAAGGCATCATATCCTACTCAACTGCGAAGAAGTTAAACTTTTCATTACGTAAGTATGAAACATATCTTTTTCCATAAAATATTAACAATCCTTTTCTAACTAACTACGTAAAATAACTGCAGTTATTTTTTAGAATACTTTCAAATTGGTAATGTTGACACTAGTGAGCATCTCGAATCAGAGTTTGATGAGTGGTTTAAGTCATACGTAAGTTACATATTTCTTAACTTGATATTAATAAAAATGCCAAGCATAAATTGATTATCACAAATGAATCTTTATTGTATAGATTCATAATCCAGCAAACAGGATTACAGGCATATGCTTAAATCAATTGGCTTGGGGTTCTAACATGAAAATGAATACATATAATACATACTTTAGTAATGATTTCAAATTTCACACTTTGTCATGGTGTGAAGAAAAAAAGACAATGAACTGTGGAATATGGGTGAAAAGAAGTTATGATGATGCAACCGATGAGGATGACTATTATAGGATTTTGAATAAAAAAATTTGAATTAGAATACACTGGTGAAGCAATAAAAAGGGTTGTGTTATTCAAATATGAGTGGTTTGATCCCACACCTCGAAAAGGAATTCGCATGGTACATCCAGAGTGCAAAATTGTTGAAGTAAAACAATTAAGGAGGTACAAAAAATACAACCCTTTCATAATCATACAACAAGCTCGGTAGGTTTACTTTGTTAATTATCTTGAAAAAATCATGAAAAGATGAGATGGTTTGCTGTTATTAAAAATAAAGTGAAAGGCTTAGTTGATGTTGAACATGCATTAGAAGTTACTTACCAAAATAATGAGGGTGCAATTGTTTCGACAAATCCTTGTTGATTACGTTGCAGACCATTTGTGTGACCAAAATATGCCATTAATACCAGTTGATGAAGAAGAGCTTAATCAGGTTATATAGATTGATGAAGAAGACGACGATAGTGAAGAAGTTGATAGTGACGAAGATGAAGAGGATAATGCTTAAATTAAGATGCATTGTAAAATGTAATCTAGGAATTTCATATATATATGTGTGTGTGATATATTTGAATTTTACTTAAATGAATTAAAGTACATTATTGCACTTGATTTGATATGTGTGTTAAGTATTTAAACCTGCTTCTAATATTATTACATTTAATTTGATCAATAAACATTGTACTTCACCACTTTTGTATAATTTTCATGCAACATTGAAACATATAGATGCGTTGTGGAAAGAATAAATCTTTGCAAGGTAGATCGTCTAATATATTAGCATCCCATTCGGGGATTTTCTTCTTCATCCCATCAGGGCACCTCCCCAGCATCCCTTCCGGGCTCTTCACCTTCGTATCATTCCACTCACATAGGTCTTAGTATGCCGCCCACCATTCTACTTCAGTTTATCCGCACCCCTTCGACGCCTCGTGGCTATAGTCCACCTGTTACACCACTTTCCCCACATCAGCATGAACTCCAAAAAGAACCACAATCTCAGTACCACCAGTTCACTCAAGCTGAGCTAGAAGAAATTCGAGAGACATATGATATGCCTCCACCTCCTCCTTTCGATGACCCGGTAATTTCTATTGTTATTATTAATATTTTACATAGGATTTATTTCCATTATGTGACAATTATTGTGTGAATATATGTGATTTGTGAATAAATGTGCATTACACTACATGCATTTTATAAAATGTGATTATTCCATCATTTGTTTTCTTACCACTTGAAAAATGCAAAATATTAATTCTTGAAAATTTTGTTATGATTTTCAAATTTTATTATGAGTAAAATTATTATTTTAATATTACTTTATAACTTAGGTCTTATAGTATTAATTTTGAATGGTAATCCTTATTATTTAAATAATTGATATAAAACCTTATGCTTCTTGAAAATGTCCTTGTTACTTGTTGTTTTCAAATTTTAGTTTGATTTTGAGAGTAATTTACAATTTGACGGGTAAAGTGCTAATTTTCGAATTTTGATTGCCATTCTTGGAAAATTCATCTATTAAATACTTATGAGTTTTTAAAAATAATATAAATAAGTATTCTAGACTTTTATGCATGGAGAAGATGCAATTTTGAATAAATTACATGATTTTCGAATTTATAAATACAACAATATATTTTCTGATTTTATATGTATAATTTTTGAATTTTAATTACTTATAAACCTAATTTTCGGATTTTAATTAAATGATAAATACAAAGTCTAGATTTTTAGTATATTTTATAATTGTTTTGCAAGAATATCTCCTCTAACACATATATTAGTGGTGATTTATCTATCTACATATACACACACACATCCATATATATACTAGTGGTAAATTGTATATCTACATATACACACACACATCCATACATATATTAGTGGTGATTTATATATCTACATGTACACACACATATTCATATATAAACTACTGGTGATTTATCTATCTACATATACACACACACATCCACATATATATACTAGTGGTGATTTATATATCTACATATACACTTATATGTCCACATACATAAATATATATATGTACTAGGTAATTAATATAGTGACGTGTATATATAAATACCAATATAGAATGTATGGTTTATATATTTATTTTGTTATAATATTAGTTATTTCATCTTTTCTCCCCTAAAAAATAGATCACAACCCCAACTCCATTTTCATCCCTAAATCCCGCCCAAAAAACCCCACATTCACTCTACTTTTAACACACAAAACACTTCCTATTTATAACCTATCTTCCACCCACACAGATATATATATACAAATCCTTCGATTTTCATCCATATATACCTATTAGCCTTCCATATAGCCCTTTATATACCCTCTTTTTCCTAAAAACATTTGAAAGTAGAATTATTACCTTTCTCATAAGTAGTTTAGGCAACATGATCTTAGATTATTTTCATAAACAAGGCTTTAACTTGGATTTATCAAATAATGGTAAAAAAACCAAGTAATTCCCTATGTTCACATTTTAAGATTTTATGCCCCAAATTATTTGCTATACCACTACAGCAAAAAAGGCAAATTTTGGGAGAAAAATCCAGCGAAAATTCCGCCGAAAATGCTAAATCCAACGAAAAACCGGCGAAATCATGTTCGCCGGAAAAAATGGCCTCGGAATCGCATTTTCCGCCGGAATTCCGCTGGACGGCGCCGCCAGCCCGAAATCGCCGCCGCACCTCCCAGACCCGCCACCGCACCGCCCGGACCCGCCTCTGCACCGCTGCACCTCCTCCGCCCGGACCTGCCGCCGCCGCCACCGCTAGAATAGTATCCCAAAATATTCAAATATTTTCAACTGCAAGGATTTGAACTCGTGACCTCGCGGTTGAATGACAAGCACTCCACCACCGGGCTATCCTTTGAAGTTGTGATAAGTTTTGTTTTGTTTTATACATATTATATATTTGTTTTATTATTCTTATTTTTAATTATAATTAAAATATAGTATAAATAATAATAGTTAAAAGATAATATTGATACGATATAAAAATATGTATTATATATATACTATATAAACATATATGTATACCATATAAATATTTATATACCTATAAATTTATTATATATAATTAAAGATAGTATAATAATTATATGGTATACCTATAAAATGTTGGTCCACTTTAGCAAAGATCACTCTTAACATAAGTTAATAATTCAAACCTTGCGAAAAAATATGATGTAAGAACTCCATTTTGAAATTTTTCAAACCTTAATAATTACATAAATACTTTAAATAAAATTGTAGTGCGTTATTCTTTTATATAGCTTTAGTTTTAAAATAAAAATTTTGAAATGCATTTTTGATACATAATTATTAAATCGCATAAATTTAGTTATCTTAATATTCAAAATTATAGCTTTTTGAGAGTTATTTTATACATTCTCCCAAAATCTTCCTCACTTAATTTAGAAATCAATAAGTTGACAAGACAAATTTTTAAAAAATTAAAAACAATTTAAAAAAATCCAGGGGAAATTTTCCCGCGGATTTCCCTAGATTTTAATTAAAAAAAATTAAAAAAAATAGGGAAAATTTTCCCCTGGATTTTTTTCGATTTTTAATTAAAAAAAATAAAAAAAAATCCGGGGGAAATTTTCCCCCAGATTTCCCCCGAATTTTAATTAAAAAAAATTTAAAAAAATCGGGAAAAATTTTTCCCTGGATTTCCCCCTGTTTTTAATTAAAAAAAATTAAAAAAAAACCGAGGGTTTGACTTCGGCGGAATATTCCCCCGGAATAGTTCCGCCGGAATCCGACGTTTTTCTATAGTGTACATGTTAATATCATGAAAATTATTTATGCTATTATGCTTTCATAAAGGTACATGCATGAACATGATATATTTATTTATGCTCTTTATGATCTATGTGTTATGAGAAATTATTTCTCAATTATGTGTTGGGCCCGAAATATTGTGGAATGGATGTGGCTGAGTTCCGCCAGGACATTCTGTTGGAGATGCTGGTATTAAGTGTTCCAGGCCTCCATCTCCTAATCCTTCCTTATATGGACGGAGTGTTCCATGTGAGAGTGGGTCGTAGGCTTCGGCATATACCCGGGTTATGACCACTGGTTTAACTCCGTTAGGATTGGTGGAATCGTGAAGTGACTCGGTTAGAATATTGATTGTTTGATCGTGGTGGGAGTTATAAGGTATTACATCACTGTATATGACGAACAGGGAGTATTATGTGATGTACATGTTTATGTGCAATGTTCACACACTTGCACCTTATATGATTGTGTAATAGTTCTACTCAACCGTCGCGTTGACTCCTCTTTTCCAATATTTTTAGATAGAAATGAGCGGAGGTATTTGAGTGGCGCAGTGGAAACAATGGGTGTTTTGAAGCATTTTACTTAATAAAGTTACTTTTGTATTTTGTGAAAATTGTAACTCTAGTATTTTGTATATGTTTTATGTAAAAATTACTATTTATGTTTAGTAAAATAGAAAGGAATATCGGGGTCATTACAAGTGGTATCAGAGCAGGTTGCCAGGCAAAAAATCGGGAGCTAAGTGCTTTGTGGGGCAAAGTGCTACGCGTACAAGAGCCACTGCTTGCGGAGCACATGAAGTATTGAGCCCACGGGCCAAAATGTTATATGTTGAGCCCATGAGGTAAAAGGATAAGCCTGCAGGACAAAGTACTATGTGCATGGGAGACGCCTTTTGAACCCACAAGAGCCACCTCTAGAATCCCAATGCCTGGCAGTCAATACTGGTATGTACGATCTTCATTAAACTTTGAGGTGTATTTTTGAACATTTTTGAAAATCGGTTTTTGAAAAAAAAAAAGGGATTTGGTAAATGGACAATTTGTTTTGATTAAAAAGTCCCCTCAATTGTGTTTAAAAAAAAAGTGAATTTCGAGGACGAAATTTTTCTAAGGGGAGGAGGATGCGACAATCCGGTAACTTCTATTGTTATTATTAATATTTTACATAGGATTTATTTCCATTATGTGACAATTATTATGTGAATATATGTGATTTGTGAATAAATGTGCATTACACTACATGCATTTTATAAAATATGAGTATTCCGTCATTTGTTTTCTTAGTACTTGAGAAACGCAAAATATTAATTCCTGAAAATTTTATTATGATTTTAGAATTTTATTATGAGTAAAATTATTATTTTAACATTACTTTATAACTTAGGCCTTATAGTATTAATTTTGAATGGTGATTATTATTTTTGGAAAATTTATTTAAATACATATTTTAGTCTTGTATTTATTTTATTTTCGAATAAATTATACAATTTTCGAAATTCTATGTTCTAAATCGCAATTTTCATAAGTATAACTAAAACATTTTTAATTTCTGGAAAATTTACATATAATTTCAGATTTATAAAGATTAAATTTCATAATTTTGGAATTTTTATAAATTAATTATGAATTTTCAGAGTTTATGCCCTAAAACCCTAATTTTTGTTTTTACAAAAATGAATAAATACAAATTCGAATTTTTAATTAAATAAAGATATGATTTCAGATTTTATAAGATTAGGACAATGAAAATCAGATTTTATTCGATTTTATTTGATTTTGTGTTACTATTTTATTAAAATATCTTACACTAATACAAGATATTTTTCTAAGATTATTCTTCAACTTGTACACTTGCATGGTTCTTGTTAATGCTTGTAGCAATATTTCTAGAAAATGTGTACTTGCATGGCTCATATTTACTTAGGGGATGATTCATACAATATAGGGCACACTTAAACATATTTAGGATGCCACTTAAGTCCATGAGTTGGATTATTTCATTAATTACCCAAGCAAGGTATAAAATTGACCTTAATATTAAATAAATCTATTTCACATGCTCAACACTATAAATAGGGGAGCATGTTTTCATTTTTTTCATACACACAACACAAATCCCGCCTATAATCCACACACCCACAAAATCTTGCACTTTCAATATATATATCACACTATATCATTAGTATACCTTCCTGTATACATATATATACAATTACCCCCTCTTTCTAACCATATAGACACATTAACCTTATACATATATATATATATATATACCCTCTTACATTTACAAATCCTTTCAAAACCCCACTTTCTTCTTATATCTTTGAAAACCTACATACATACATATATATATATATACCTATCCCTCCACTTATAAATATATATATATATACATACATTAGTAGCCTTTATATATTCTCCCTACTTTTATAAATCACTTTTGGAAAAAGGTAGGAATTTCCTTAACTACATAAGTTAGTTTCTAGTGCTAGTTTATCATTTTACTATCATGATATTGTGCTTCATTATGCTACTACAAGTTATTAGAAAGTATGTTTCTAGTTATATTCATATCTTTTGTTCATAGAATTAATATAAAACATGTATGTTTATTATTCCAAAATATGCTCTTAGTATACTTTTAAATTTAAAGTTATAAGTATGGAAGTATGTTCCTTGTGTGTAATTATGTGAAAATATATGAAAACTTTATTTGTGCATTGTCTGGCCTGTATGTGCTTCGGAATGGATGGGGCTAGAGTTCAGCAGGACGGCAATGGATTTGCCGGTCTTAAAATAGTTCTCGCCATCCATGTGCTAATTCCATTTTGCATGGACGAAGTGTTCCATGTATTTGTTGTAGGGAATTAGCATAGTCTCGAGATATGACAATCGATGTGGACGGATGAATTGATGTGGACAGATGGAATATTGGGATTAATGATGTGAACAGTTGGAATATTATACTGTGGGAGACATAAAGGAGTCACTAATAAGTGACTCGAAAGGTAATATTATGTAAAATGTTATGTGAGATATTATGACTATGTGCACATATTATACACTAAGCACCTTATGTGATTAACTAAAATTTCTACTCAACCGTTGTGTTGATTCTTCTTAAGTAACTATTTTATAGAAGAAATGAGATAGCGGATTAGAGTGGCGTAGCAGAAGCATTTGGAAGCCTTTTACATAATATAGTTACTTTCGTATTCTTTTGAAATTGTAACTCTTGTCTTGTACAATTTTATGTGAAAATTATTATTTATTTTAATAAAATATGAAGGGTATTTTTCCGGGTCGTAACACTCCTACACCCTGGGTAGTTAAAATTATTTCGACACCAGTCACCGAGTATAGGTTAGTCATAATTAACATGTATTATATAACAAATTAATAAACTGTTCAAAAATGTTTAGTTGCTAAAGTTTTAAAATCTTGAAGTTATGTTCACTACATGAAGGAACCGAAGCATATTGTGCATGTCATAAAATGCTAGTTGGACGAACTATGCTTCACTTATGACAAGGTTCCTGAAAGAGTTCGGATGCGATAGTTCGTTGAATTGGCAGGTAAATTAATTTTCATCGTTTAATTGAATATATTATATTACATTGATTATGTGATTATGTTCTTTTTCTTTTTTATGTATTATTTAGTATTTCAGATGTTTTTAGATGTTTAAGTGATCAAGTATTGTTTATTTCATTAGAAATACTTTATTTTTGGCCGGAGGATGAGGGTCATATGAAGACAACATTTGATAAGCATACAGGGAAGAGAATTTCTAATTTGTATCAAGGTCAGAAAAGGGGATGGTCGCCCGGCATAGATGTTGGAACTGGTATACCATGTTCTCAGTCAGTATTGGGCTACCCTGGCATGAAAAAAGAAGAGTGATCAGAACAGGCTGAATAGGAATGTCGGGGGAGGTTCGCTGAATGTCGGGCGGGTCCAAATCGACGTTCACCAAGGTCGAGCGGACTTGATAAGTGCATTGTGTATGTGCTTTTGACGTATTAATGGATTTAATTCTTGTCTTGTGATGTAATATTAAAGATTTTATTCTATTCTCATAGGAGGTGAAGTTAAAGAGTCCTCCTCTCAGAGGTGAGGTCTAATAGGATTGTTTTATGAGGAAAAAAAGATAAGGGACCGAATAAAAGAGCTGGTACATGGGTCACCCGAAGCCCAAGAAGTTAATGTACGTTGTTTGTTTTATATATTCAAAGTTATCTTTAAAGTGCTAATACTGAATTAAAGTGTAGGACAACGTATGAGAATCTATTGCAAGTCTTCGGAGATTCAAGATGCTGCCTTATCAGACACCTCCACCCAAGAACAGCTTGAACGAGTTCTTTGATCAGGCTGTTGGTGAATTAACAAAACGGACTGTAGATACGGGAAAAATGTTATGCCTATATCGAGCTCTCGTAAACATATTCTATTCTACGCCCGATAGTTGTTTCAATCCATTTGACTCAGCAGTGTTGTAGTTATAAGATCAGGTTAATCGATTGGAGAGCAAATATTGGGTCAGAACACACAAACGTTACAACAGATGTTCTTGATGATGTCTCAAACTCAGCGTGCTGCTTATAGCAACCTTGTCAAGTCCCACTGCTGCGCCAAATACGGTGCGGACGATGACGATAATGGTGATGAGATGAACTAGGTGAAGAGGATGGCTATGATTAGTGCAGATTTTCAATTGAAATAATTTGGTTTTTTACCTATGGCTACTATTTTTTTTGACTATGTTATTTATACATCCGGATAAATTATTAGCATTTGTTACTATTGCATTCGTATGAATTAAGGTAATGATACATTTTCTATTTTAATTATAATATTTCGGGTTCATAATTTTTCAATATTGTTGATGTTATTTGTATCTATAATAGGAAAAAAAAATTAAAATCCAAAATGTGAAAAAAATTCCAAAATTATTCTGAAATTCCATCGAAAAAGTTTTTATTTTAAAATAATTGGCAAAATTTCTATCGAAATTAATTTCAATTAAAAAAATTAGGAAGATTATGCCATTGTAAAACTATCGGTAAACAGCCGATCCACCCGGTCCCAGTCCGTAATCCAGGAGTAGTTCGTCGAAAAATATTTCGGTGCGGAATTTGTCTGCCGAAATTCTACCAAAAACTTGAAAGCGGCGAAGGGTCTTTTGGTAGAACAATTCCGCCGAAAATTTGCTAAAAATTTGACAGCA